>JANHMN010000009.1:19436277-19449289 GCA_030674055.1 Rhabdomys pumilio
TTTATTTGTCCTTACACTCCTAAGTTATACTCCATCACTGAGTACACTCAAGGCAGGAACCTAAATGTAGGCTGTCTTGCTACTCCAGAGAATTTACCCATAGTCAAAGAAGTACAACAGAAATCATGTAGGGTGTTATTTGCTATCTCTGGTTCTATGGGTGCCTCATTCCCTCCAAACTTATATATTGCTTGCCTAGCTTTCTTTTTTTATCTTGCCCAGAATGGCCTGCCCAGGAAATGGCCCAGTCCACACTGGCTTTACCATCCTGTATCAGCTGACAGGATAAAGGCAGTCCCTTATTAACAAGCACAACAAGCTCATAGACCAGTATGATAAAAGACAATACTCAATTGAGATGTTTTACAGGAGCTTCTAGGTTTTGTCAAATAGATGGTTAATGCTGAGTAGAACACTAATCAGTTAATCAAATGGGAATATATATATATATATATATGCAAGCTTACTTGTAAATTTTGCCATCTTGAAGTTTAGAATATTCTCTTAGAAAAAAAATAAAGAGGTCAGAATAAAAATTCAAAGTTCTGTGGTCAGGACACAACTTGACATTTTCTGTAGTAGTACACAATAGTACCATATTGTGCAAATAATAAGCTCACAAATCAGAGTCCAATTTCCACCCTGAGAGTGGCAGTGACCAGAAAACAAAAGAATTAGTTTGGTTTCTCAGCCTTCTCTGCTGTTCTTTGAGTCCAAAGATGCAAGTAAAATATAGTGCTGACTTTGTATCTATGTGGCAATTAAACATTGCAAAGGTTGATGGAAAGACGTTGGTCTCCCCTCAGCTTTGATTATCTTCAGGTTTTCAGAAAACTCTGACTACATTGGCCCAAGTGTAGAGGAGAGTCGATAATGAATCACTTATACTAGCTCTTTGAAAGCTGGCATTCAGTGCTGCACATGGACTGTGTGTGCAGGAGTGTGTCTATACATAGAGGCTGGAGGTGGGTATTTGGTGCCTCCCACAATCACTCTCCACCTGTATATTGAGGCTTATCTCTCACTTTAACCAAGAGTTAGCTGATTCAGCTAGTCTAACTATCCAGATTGTCTTCAGAGATTTTATCTCTTCCTTTCCAAACTCTGGGAACACAAACAGACCATTTATTTGCTCAATATTAATGTGGATGTTAGGGATCCTCATCCTTGCATGGCAAGTGCTTTACTCACTGAGACCTCTCGCTGACTCCTATTTTTAAAGCATCATTTTGTCTACTTTATATCTTAAGTTTTAACATTTTTATAATATTGATGTTTCTTTAGCAGAATGTGAATCTAGGAAACAACTCGATTTACTTCTGAGACACAAATTGATGGGAAATGTATTCATCTTCAGGGTAATTGTTTTTTATTTGTTTGTTTGTTTGTTTGTTTTTTTGTTTTTCCGAGACAGGGTTTCTCTGTGTAGCCCTGGCTGTCCTGGAACTCACTCGGTAGACCAGGCTGGCCTCGAACTCAGAAATCCGCCTGCCTCTGCCTCCCAAGTGCTGGGATTAAAGGCGTGCACCACCACCACCCGGCTTAGGGTAATGTTTTTACATGGTGAATTTTTTAGATGAGGAAGCACGAATGAAGTAACAGTCTCTGCAGAGTGTGTCCTTGGTGCAGAGTGGTCCATGCAAAATCTACAGGAAGGTGAACCCCAGGATGTTTGTTTCTTCAGGAAGACAGGAACTCCACCAAAAACTGAAAAACCACATGCATTATAAATACTTGCTTTATAAAAGGAAAGGCATAAATGCATCTTAGGAGAAAAAAATCAAAATGAGGACTAATTCACCCTAAGGGAATGTCCTTTATGGAGATTTTGTCTGAAGAAAGTATCTCTGAAGACAGCCCTATCTTTGAAGTTATACAGAGTCTTATTTGAACAAATGTGAGTACTATGACTTGGTGGAAGGTTGTAAGTTGAATGATTTATCACTTATTTTTCTTGTTGCTCTGACAAAATACCCAACAGAGGCAGCCAAAGGAAGGAATGCTTTGTCTGACTGACAGTCCAAGAGCATAGTTCATCATGATCTTGCTGGCAGTGGCTTGAGGCAGCTAGTCACATGGCATACACAGTCAACAAGAAGGCTGGGGCAAATGGATGAAGTCACTTAGCTTAGCTTCCCTTTACATTCAGTCCAGGACTCTGTTACATGGGATGATACCATCCAGATTTACAGTGGGTCTTCCCAAATTAATTAACTCAATCTATAAAATCCTCCATAGATTTATCAAGAGGTTTATCTTCCATGTGAGTCTAGATCCTGTGGAGTCGATAATCAGTATTCAGCACAACAGATGATAGCCCCTGGTTCTCACAGTCCTTTTCCTGGAAGGGTGATACAAAACTGTGCATGTTTTTCTACAGTCTTCCTTGCTCAGCCCTAGGAATCCTTAATAAAAAACACTGATGCTATGCCTTATGAAGAAGCTATCCACTTCTGACTCAATGTCAAGATTTCTTGGCCATATTGATTAAAATATTTGTTTCATCTTTTGGATACATGTCTGATATTTTCATTTTAACTATAGTTTTAAAGGTGGGTATGGTGGTATGTACTTGTAATCTAGGTACTGAGTGGATAAAGACAGAAGCATCTCTGGAGCTCACTGGCCAGCTACCATAGACATCCAGAAGTCCCAGCACTGTGAGAAATGCTGTCTTAAAAAATGTGGACAGTGACAGGGTTTTTCTCCTGGCCTGTGCAAGCTTGTATGCACACATGCTTACATATACCAGTACATACCTACACGTGTACATACATACAAACACACACACACACACACACACACACACACACACATTGACTGGAATTCTCTTACTTTGATCTCTTGTAAAACCGCAATAGAACTCTCTCTGCCTACTGCATTGACAATTCTCCACAGCAGCATGGCTCTCCTAGAATGAGTTGCTAGACTATAGAAGTTCTATACTTAAAATATAACTGTCATTATGATTGACAGTCTTCATCTCATTCCTTTAAAGATATATTTATAAGGTTTACCCTGCCTCATTTCATGTCAGTATCACAACCTAAACCTAGGACTTGCTAATTTCACCCACTCATATCAGCAATGGTCTCCTATTATCTTTCCCTCTGCTAATCTAATATCAACATCATGGGCTTTTTTTCATGCTATTCACTGCTTTTTTTGTTTTTATATTTATTTAGTGTTTGTATCTGTGTATGTGTGCAAACATGTGCACCAGAGAATGACCTGAAAGATTTGCTCTTTTTTTTCACAATGTGGGTTCAAGGGAGCAAACTTAGGTCACTAGGCTTTTCAGAAAGTGCTGAGTGGTCTTACAAGCACACCTTAGTCTTTCTGCACACACTAAGTAGCTATTGCTTACTGTATTTATTATATTGCAAAAATTTCTGCATAAAAAGGCTGCAGCTGCTTAAGCTCTCAGGTTTTCTAATTTTATTTATTTTAAAATAATTGAAAAATGTAGTCATTTCAGTTAATTTTAGGAAATATTAGTTAGTATTATGTTTAGCTTTATATTTTCTAAATTTTGTAGTGTTTATTACAATTTAACAAATAATATCATGGCTTGCTCTTTATACCCTATTGGTTAAAAAAGAGTTTCGTAGAGATAATTCTGATTTTATAATACAAGATAAGGATGACTTACTGATAATGAAGGCAAAGAAGAATTAATCATGTGTTCATTTTTTTTCAGAACTAAGTTATTAGATACTTTTGGAAATCAAGAACTTGAAGGATTCGGGTAGAGAGGGAACAAAGTTTGGCTGTCATGAGCACATTTGATACCAACAATGTTATAGTTTACAGTAAATAAGGAGTATTATGTTTGTATTATTTCTCTAATTTTGAAGATACTAAATTATTTTTTTTGCCATACATCCTAAAGATGACACTGTTTCTGAGTAAAAATGTAAAACACTGGTTTTTCTTTTTTTGAAGAAACACTTCCATGGTTTCAATAGTGACTCTGACACTATCAGTGTCACAGTTTGGCCACCAAGGAGCTAAATTTAGTCCCCCATCTTCGAGAAGTCAATTAAAGAGAAAATATCATATAAAAAGCAGAAAAAGAAGGTATACCCCATGTGGTTAAAGTGAGCAGAGTGCCACAGTGATCCAGTGACACTTGAGTACATCTCTTGAGTCCTGGAATTATATTGAAGTTTAGGTGACTCCAGGATATGAACTAGTAAGGAATTATTGTCAAGACTTAGAGAAAGTGAACCCAGCAGTTGATTCTGCATTTTATGTCACTTGTTGAAAATCTAGTTCTCAAATTCTTATAAAGCTTCTTGAAGGTTTTTTTTTTTTTTTTGGCATAGATTTATGTATTTATTTGACCTTTCCAAAATTAAACAATTGCTTTTTATTTGGATCATAAAATTAAAATATTTTTGTCTAAGAAATAAAATTTCTGATCTAGCTTATTTTTATCATATAAAATCTTTAAAATGCATCTTAATTCTTAAAAAAAATAATCTTAAATTCCACAGGGAATCAACCAGTGATAGACATTCACTTCCATTCTTTTACCAAGTCTTCATTGGTATATCTTTTGAACTTGCAGAGCAAATAAATTATATCAAATTTTATATTTGTTCATCGCATCTGTCTATAATTTCAGACAGGAAGATTACACATTCTAGGCCAGTCAGAGAAACATAGTAAGATATTATCTCAAAAGTTAAAAAATTAAAATTCAATAACATCTCAAGAATCCTTTATGTGAAAATATTAAACTGTAGATTAAGAGAATAATTCAGATCACACTGCTTAACAATCTTCACACAGATTGCAGCGGGACTGTGTTCTGCTCTCATCTGTGTCATCTTGTGGAACTGGTCACTGGCTGTTGATTAACTTTTAAAATGATTTTTCTTTCCTTGCTTTTCAGAGTTTAATCATTGTACATAACAGTAGATCACAGCTCTTTATGCACTTGGCAAAGGTACTCTCAAACTCTCCAATAGGCGAAGTTCAGACGAGTCTGGGTCCTGGAAGTTCCCTCCCCTCTGTCTGGGTAGAAAGTGGGCTAGTGTGTTGATTAGACCAATTCAGGCTTCAAGGAAGTCACAAGAGTCAGCTTTCAGAGCATATGACTTGTGCTATTTTGCTGTGTATGTTTCCCCACTGTTCTTAAGGAGAATCCTCATATGTGCTTAGGGATAAAGACAAGCTGTACAACAGCAAAAATGAAACTTCATCCTCATTTTCTAAATCATGACAATCCTTGTCTTTTCCACTTGGAGAGATAAGTGTAGAAAATATCCAGCAAAGGAATGGAGAGAATGAGAGCTTTCATGCTTCTTCCATGATTAGAGTCACTGAAGTGTCCTTGACCATCTCAGGTGGGGATGGCTCTTAAGTGGTTTGCTGTTCCAGATGTGACAGGAAGAAGAGGGTTCTAAGAAGCAAAACAGACTATTAAAATCTGATAACGTGGAGAGTTTCTGTCAGTATAGTACTTGTTTTGCAAGCATGAGGACTAGAGTTTGATCTCCAGCACCCATGCTTTAAAGAAAAGTACCTGATTCCATTTTCACATTTCCCATCTGAAGAGTTACAGGATAATATAGCTGCCATAAAGACGCACACATAAAAAATAAATAAATAACAGGAAGAATGAGTTAGTGCTAGTCAAATCAAAATTTCATCAAGTGTAAGGATGTAATTAGTGGTCCAAGCTGCATAATATTTATAAAGGTTATCAAAAGCAGAATTATTAGGGATAGAGAGATACCTCAAGTTAATAGCACCTGCTGCTTGTACAGAGAATTCAAGTTCAGTTCTTAGCACTCTCAAAAGGTAGTTCCCAAACTCTGTAACCCTAGCTCATGGGTTCTAACATTCATTTTGCAGCAATTGGATCTATACATGCCCACCATAAATGTAATTAAAATTTAAAAAAAAATGAATAAAATAAAATTGTGAATGCAGACTCATGGTTTTTAAAAAGCTGGAATATTCTTGTATTGTTGGATGAGAATAGCAAAGGGTGTTTGGTAAGACAATGGATGCTTGGACTTCCTCTCCATGAGTGGGAACTCAATAAAGAAATTTAAAATTTCAACCCTCTAATTAGTCTTACTAGGAATTAGTTGCTTCCATAACTGTTAAGAATTTTATTACCTTAACATAACCTTAAAGACTGATTATCATATGTAGGTTCTGTGTTAGCAATACCTCAAGGGTTTCAGTGTGTGAAATGGGTTTCTTGTTAAGTTAGAATGGAAATACATGCCAATTCCTAAGACATCAGTAGTCACTGAGGTTTGAGAGGTTCCCAAGAGATGACTTTGAACCCTCTCTCTGGATGACAAGTCACTAACTGTAGGCAAAGGGTCTCAGTTTCCCCCTTATGTGTCAGTATAGGACTTACCTTAGCTCATATTAAGTGATTCAAAATTGAGTGATTCAAAAAGGGAGCAATGCCTATTTGTCTACTTTAGGAAGTCACAAAATGCTTAGAGGTTTCTGGGATTAGCCTTATACATCATTAGAAATATTGATAAGGATATCTGAAGTAGAAAGTCATGAGAATATTTTGAATGCTATCTATATGCACTCTATATACATAATATGCTCTATGTGTGTGTGCCTGTATGTGTCTGTATGAAAACTATGTATGTGTTTATATATTCTTTCCTAAAGCAAAACCTAATGATCAAAATCTATAAGGAAATCTATAAGGTCACCCATGTCAGTCATTTAAAACAGTATGTATTATAATTACCCATGTGAAAGGAACTGAATATCAAGTACCTTCTTGTATCAATTTGCGCCATTGCTTTGTTTTGTTATTATCGACAGAATTCTTGATTTTCTTAAGAGTGGGCTAAGTTTCCTCTTTTTATTTGCTGTTGGCATGCAGACTGCTAACCTGATTCATGATTTGCACAAGAGAGAGTAGTTACAACAGACTGTTTTGTATCGACATCTTTAAGAGGACTGCAAATCTCAAGCTTCCAGAAAAATAAAAATAAAAATAAAAACCAGAAACTGAGAGAAGGAATAGGAGAGAAAATAATAATATTCAAGGTGAATGTTTTTAGAAATAATCTGTCTTTCACAGTAGAATATTGATATTCATAAGCATTGCAGGAAATTACTTCACATACTTCATAAAGGCTGAAAACTTGGATGTCAAGACTTAGGTCTTTCCCTGCATATCTGTATCGTAACTGATTGATGTAGTTAGCATTCTCAAGCAAGAAAGGAAATAGAATTCTAACAAAAGCTCTGCTGTGTGACTAATATGATCGAATTGTAGTGCATGGAACACTCTCATGCAGGAAATGAAAAAAAGGAAAAAGGCAGCCAGGGTCCTAACTTTTCATTGGGGTAGTGAGATGTGCAAAGATAGAAAATAGATCACTTCCAAATTAGCAGTCTGCACTTTAGAGGAAAAGGATGCCTTCCTCCTGAATGAATTATTTGGACCACATTTCAAAAAACAACTATCTTCATCTAGGCAATGAACATTTCAAAAGTAAATTAATTTTTTCAAGGGAACAAAATACAGCCCATGAGGAAAGTGTACTCCAATGGGAGAGTGATTATGTCTTTGTAAACTTGTCTTGCAATGTCATTCTGAGAGAGTTTGCTGTACCCATAGTCTTAAAATAACCTGTTATAATTAAAAAAAAATTCTTCAATTATTTCACCCATTTAAAATGTTTTTAGATCATATTTCCCCTACATCTCTGATTCCTCTCAGAGCCCGCGTTTCTACCTCTTAACCTCTAGTCATCACTGCTATAGTCACTGTCATCTCTTGATCTTACTTTTTTTCTTCTTCTCTTATAATCTACAGAGTTACTGCTGTACATGTGTGCTAATTGTCAAGTGTTCTACTCTAGAAAATGTGCAAGTGACTGTGGGCTAAAACATTGAAGGAAACAGATTCTCCTTCCTTGGTGGTCATTAACTGCCAATTTTTCCTCAATTAGGCCTCTAGCATCCTGAGTCTTTTTTTCTAAATTGGAATGTTAACTGGATTGGTCTTGTACAGGTTACCACAGCTGGCCCCACAGTCTTTCAATGATAGTATTGAGTGTCTATCCTGTGTCTTGAATATAACGTTTACCTATGGGTTGCTTCTTCACATAAAACTCCTTTATAAAGCTAGACTTTTCTGGTTTGTGTGCAGGCATATGCTTCTGCTTGCACACATACATACATAGATACACACACACACACACACACACACACACACTCACTCATCAAATGTCTTCTGGATGCTTTTAATCTACTGGAGCATACAGTAGACAGAATAGAAGGCTATGGATATCTAACATTAAAATTTAAAGATGTTGCTTAGGAAATGTATTGAGCATGATGAGATCTGTAAATATATATTTCAAAGTCACTGGGTCAGTTTTGTTCTGTCAATTCCAGGACTTCCTCATGGCTGAATGTCTTCAGGTTGTTGACTGGATCTCCATGTTGTACTGTGTTCATGTTGATTCCAAGGTGTGCTTTCAAGTAGCAGATTAAATTCTTCCAATATTCTGTCTGTTTGTTTTTCATATGCCATGGCCCAAGACTTCATCTTCCGTCATTTCCTAGGAATTTGAAACAAAACCTGCATCTCTCCTTGACACATATTCTACATTTAGAGTCAATCATTGTAACGTGTTCTCGTGAAAGAACACCCAACTCATGAATTTGTACACAGCTTGCTTTCCAACTGACCCTAAAAAACACACTCTCACTACTTCTGTTGCTGTGATAAAATACTCTGCAAAATCAGCTTAGCAGAGGAAGGATTTATTTGGGCATCAGTTCAAGATACAATTCATCTTAATGAGAAGGTCTTGGCAGCAGGATCTTGAGGCAGCTTCTCTAGTCAAACCCACAATCAGGAACTAGAATGATGAATACTTGTATTCAGCCCATTTTCTCCTTCTTAAATAATCCAAGATCATAGCCCAGGAAATCCTGTCATCCTCTGTGGATATATCTTCCCACTTGAGATAACTTAATCAAGATAATCCCCTGCAGGCCTTCCCAGTGGCCTGCCTCCCAAGTGATTCTTGATCTCATCAAGTTGACAGCTGAGATTAACCGTCATTAACTCCTAGTGACAATGTGTGACATGGAATAAAAAACCAATAAATATAATGTTGAGCACATTAGTGCCATAGGTGAGCAGAATTTATTTTTTCTGGTAAGTTCTGAGGAACAAATATAATATGGCTTACATCTTGGTGTGAGCATCATGGCTGTGCACTGAGGTGAGAAAGATGGACTCAGTGTGTGGTTAATACCCATCTTATTGGCATTAGTTGTCAAGCACTTATGTGGACTTCTAGAGATGATATTATAATGGAGCCTCACTGGAATGTCTTATGAGGGTACCACACAGGGATTTTCTAATGGAATTTAATGCAAGTAAGGTAGAATCCAGGGATCATATCTGGAGTCAAAGTACCAATCATGACCTTGTTATAAACCTCTCTATCGAGAGATGTAAAGATGACAGAGGAGTTGAGAGTACTTTCTGTTCTTGCAGAGAACTAGAAGTCAGTTTTTTTTTTGATACATATCATATTGAGAAGCTCACAACTACTCATAACTCCAACCACAGGGAATCCTACACTTGCTTCTGGCCTTTATAGGTGCATCCACATACATAGTGCAAATATATACACCCTCAGCTTGTACAAGCACTCATAATTAAAAACATAGGTGGTGGTAAGATGACTAAGCAATTAAGGATGCTTGGTGCTCTTCTATGAGAACCTGGTTTATTTCCAAGCACCTAAATTGACTGACTCAAAATTGCCTTCAACTCCAGTTCCAGGGTTTCTGACATAATCTTCTGCCCTCCTAGTTACATGCATGCACATACAGACAAACACATATGCATAATAAGATTATAATTTAAATGTTTTAAAAATTCTATTTAGGCAATTTTACAATTACTATTTATTTTACATATGATTTCACAGTTTACACAGTTTTAAAAAGTTATTGACAGAACAAAGGTTAGACAATTATTCCTAGCAGAGCTGTGTATTTCCATTGAAAGTGAGGTTACATAGCATGCAATCTTCAGTTACTTAGGCTGTTTAAAATACCTGATATTTTCAGCCAAGCCCTAATAGCAGTATGAACAATGGTGTACAATTTTCTAAACATCAGAGTTTTGCAAGGCAGAGAAGTCTGCATTACCAAGTATAGAAGACACATATAACGGTTCCCTGCAACCTAGAGGGCACGTTCCCTGAATTTTCATAAAGCCAAAAGTCATCTCTTTGAGGGAAGTCAGAGGTATTTTCTACCTAAAGGTAGTAAATGGAAGATATATTAAAACATAAAATAATATTTACATAATTAAGAGTCATGAAATTTGTTTATAAATCAGTCACAAAGCTCTCTGAAAAACATTAATACTCTTTCTTATATATGTCACAGCACATGTATATTGAGTTAATTTAATATTACAACAACCAAGCAAATGTGACCAAACTTCAAATACATAGACACACACAGAGATATATGCACAGAAACATAACACACACACACACACACACACACACACACACACACACACACACAATGAACATATATACGCAGATATATGTGCACAGGACCATGCAGTTTTGGAATTACTTTGCAGTTGTTAGACATAAGGTAAGATAGAGTTGTCTTTTTTTCACACAAACAAAACATTTGTGCATCCGGGATGCTTCTCTGTGCCTTCAAATCTATTTGGAGTACTTGAAGCCTTCAAGTGGCTGACGGAATAACTGCTATTGGCATGGATTCATACAATTCTAGAATACAGATGATATGGTTGGTAAGGTTCTAAGTGTGGTAACTGTTACTCTTTGGCTACTTTATTGAGTTATTGCATCTACTACCCTTCTCCATTCTCGTCGGTTCCAAGTGCATACTATGTAGACAAGAAAGAAGATTAGAGGGAAAGGGGGATGTAGATATCTTTAGAGTGCTCCCTGCTGATTAGCAATGTCAAGTTCCTCGGGTCAAGTCCAATCTTAGTTAACAGGATATCTCCTACCAGCAAACTGCAATCTAGCAAACTGCAAAACCAGCAGCAGGGACCAGATGTAGCAGGGGCCAGCAGCAGCAGGAGGAGCAGCAGCTGCAGGCACCTCTCAGGATTCTGACATTTTAATACCCTCTCAAGTGTCCCCAGAATTCCAAATGTAAACTATCTTCAGCTGGTAGAATCAAGCCCCTCAATCAGAGCATAGGATAAATCATAGTTAGCTGCTGTATTTAATTATCCCTATCTCCCATACCTGGGATTACAATGAAAACATATTCACATAAGAGATTTTTTTTTTATGACACCCAAATTCTTACTATAGAATGTGATGGAGTTTTCTTTTCTTCTTTTCTCCTCTTCTTCCTTCTTCTTCTCTTCTTCCTCCCCCTCCCTCTACCTCTTCTCCTCCTCATCATCCTGCTTCTCCATCTTTTTCTTAAATTTCAATTTTTCTTTGGTTTTCCTTATTGAATTCAATGGATTTGCATTGTAACCACCCTACTTTCTGCTTCCCACTTCTCCAAGGTGTGCCCCCTGTATCTTCTATATAGCTACATATCGTAATTTTGGATAACCCTCTGAGTCCAGTTATTGCAGATCATTTTCATATGGGTGTAGTACTCTATTCACTGGGGCATTGGCAGCTTGCTATGGGCTGTGTGACTGAAACAATCCCACTGTCGGGTGAAAGCACTTCTGAACCTCACCATTTTTACCTCTCCTGTTTTCGATTCTGCTGGCTCCTTTCTTTCTCTCATTGACATATTTGTAGAGGCATCGTTGATGTTAAAACTGGAACATGACCTCTATGAGGTATGTAAAAAAGATTCAGGATAAACAAGTTTGAGTAAAATCCAAGACTTTTTTTGTTTTGTTTTGTTTTGTTTTGTTTTGTTTTTGGTGTTTTGGGTTTTTGGTGTTTTGATTCAGCATTTCTCTGTGTAGCTCCTCTGTGTAGCCCTGGGTGTCCTGGAACTCACTCTGTAGACCAGGCTGGCCTTGAACTCAGAAATCCACCTGCCTCTCCAAGACATTCCTTTTAAGAAAATTGGGAATAAATGAAATTTTACAGATAGAGTTGAGGCTGTCTTAGTATTAACAAAAATTTAAAATTAAGAAAATGAAGTTTCTTATATATTTTATTTTTTAATTAATGTATTTATTTTTTTCACTTTACATTCCTATCACACACACTCCTTTTCCTAGTCCACTCTCATACATCCTCTCTGTCTACCAAACTTTTCCCTCACTTATGAAAATGATGAAGTCCTCTCTCCCATGTACCAATCCACCCTGGCACCTCAAGTCACTGCAGAGGTAACTGAAATTTTAAAATAAAGAAAACCTTTTAAAATGCTTCCTTTCACTTTACAAAGAAACAAACCAAGTTAAATAAATTTGGCAAGTATTGAAAGCTGTGAAACCTATTAAGAAAGAAAAGCAAAAGCAAGCTCATATGTTCGATTATAGATAGCTACAAAGCAGAGCTTATTTTGATTATACCTTTCATTTTTCCCACAAAGAACTGCATTGGTTCATCCCCCTTTGTATAGACATTAGTTTTTCATTTCACACTACCTTACTTCTAAAATATTTTTGACTCACCTCCGCCAGAAGGCTATTACTTCTCAGAACTACAAGTTCTAGAATAGCAAAGAAAGATAACTGTGCTGTGCTTTCCTTCATGGGCTGTGCAAACATAGACGTGGTTTATAGGGTTGTAACTTTATGTAACATTGGTAAGAGTTCCCATTAAACACTGGTGAGTGTGGTAGCACAGGATTGTTGTCCCAGCTCTGGAGAGGGGGGATAGGAAGATCCCTGGGACTCTCTGGTCAGCCAGCTTAGCCAAATGGGCCCCCAGGGAGAAAGTGACCTAGTCCCAAACTACAAGGTAAATGGCACCTAGAGAAAAACAATAAGTTTGCTGCTGACCTCCAAATACACACACACACACACACACACACACACACACACACACACACACAC
>JANHMN010000009.1:19449299-19475292 GCA_030674055.1 Rhabdomys pumilio
ACACACACACACACACACACACACACACACACACACACACACACACGGAGAGCGAGAGAGTGAGAGAGCGAGAGAGAGCAAGCAAGAGAGAGAGAGAGAGAGAGAGAGAGAGAGAGAGAGAGAGAGAGGGGCTGAGAGAAAGAGAGAAAGGGAGGGAGTAACCGAGGGAGGGAAGGGTGGGGGGAGAGAGACCTAGCCACACAAAACAATGTGGAAATGTACAAAGATTATAGCATCAAAAATTAAATTTTTAAGAACCTGCAGTTATCTATTAAAACACAAACTGAAGCAGAAAGATGTTTATTGAACAAAAATGGTGGGGCAATATGTCTCAAAAATATAGAGATTTTGTGAAAATAGTTCATTTATATGCAGCAGAAAGCAAGAGCCTCCTGTCTCAATTTGAGAAGCATTATTGAGTTCATACCAAGGCAGATATTGGTAGAGATTAAGAAACTCCACCAATTCTAATATTTTGTAAAAAACGAAGGCTCAATTAATGAATCTGGAGGTAGGTGTGTCACTCGGGATTCCTAGTGCTTTTCCTTTCACAGAGGGGACTAAAATAGAAGTTATATTAGAGAATTGCCCTTGACAGTCCATTTAGAAAGAAGCAATGCTCTCCATTTTAATTAAACAGAGGTGATAGATCTGTGAAATGAGCGTGCATCATTAAAGCAATCATTTAAAAAATTAGATACTTTCTTCTCTAATCTAGGACTCTAAGTTTTTCAGACTTGCTTAAAAATCAAAGAGCTGTACTTGGACAGAGTGGTGCATGCCTGCTTAACCAAGTCACCACTCAGGAAGTAAGGTGAAAGGATGTGAAGTTCGGGTTTATCTTTTCTTCTATGTAGCAAGTTCAAGGTCCACTCAGGGTTGCATGAGATACTCTTATCAAGAAACAAAGTAAAAATATAAAATAAATCTGATTTAAATTAAAAACTTGCTCAGTTTTCATACACTGTATAAAATAACTCTCAAATCCCAAATTATGACAAAATTTATTTTATTCTGGCTATGTTAAGATGCTACTATCTTGGATCTCAGGTATACCAAGAAAACAGACAATGGCCATAATAAAAATATTATTATGTAATCAAATTAGTGCATATATAGAAGTAATGTGATAAGAACTATCCACACATTGTCTCTTGTTCATTCTCTTATGACTATAGGATAGGTAACACTATGATTTCATAGATTTTCATCTCCCTGCTGAGGTAACTGACTCACAGAAAATAAAGTATCACAGTCATGGCATGGACACTCCAGTATCACTACTGTAGCCTAATCAAGCACAGAAAATTCTAGGCCTTTGCCAGTATAGCTCAATCCCTGAACAACAACAATAAAACCCTTAAAAGATTTTACCTGAATGAACTCAATTATAATATCCCTACCGTGAATCTATTACAGCCAGCAATACTGGTGCAGGTGAGATTTTGTGTTCTCTTCACCCCAACTCTTTGGGAGAGCTTAATGAAGTTAATTATTCCTTCTCTCTGGCCTTCATTATTCCTCTGTTTCTAGAATAACTTGACCCCTCAGCTGGCCTCTTGCCAGGTGTTGGCCACTTCTTTGATTCATTTGCAGACTTTTTTCTTAGAAAAGAAATGTTGGTGCTTCTGCTTTAAAATTGTAAGCTCATTTTATTTTATTATAACAATACAACTTACATATTAAGTAGTGCTATAATAGGATTATTTAGTATAGTTTTAAAGAGAAGAAAACCAGGCAAAATTTAAGGTTATAAAATCCCTCTCACAGAACAAAACTTTTTTTTAATTGGTTATTTTATTTATTTACATTTCAAATGTTATCCCCTTTCTCGGTTTCCCCTCCAAAACTCCCTATCCCATCCATACTTCCTCCTGCTTCTATAAGGGTGCTCCCCCACCCACCCACTCACTCCTCGCCTCACAGCCCTAGCATTCCCTTACACTAGGGCATCAAGTCTCCACAAGACCAAGTGCCACCCTTCCCATTGATGCCAGATAATGCAGTTCTCTGCTACATATGCAGCTGGAGACAGCTCCATATGAGCTCTGGGAGGTCTGGTTGGTTGATATTGTTCTTCCTATGAGGTTGCAAACCCCTTCAGCTTCTTCAGTCCTTGCCCTAACTCCTCCATTGTTTATTTTGCTTTTCAATTCTTTTGAGATTATAATTATCACATTTTCTTTTGACATTCCTCCCCACAAACCCTTCCATATACCCATTCTGTTCTCCTCCAAATCTGTTCCATTGTCTTTCATTAATTGTTATTGATTTCATATATGTACATACATACATGTCCCAAATATAACCTTCTCAGTCTGTATAATGTTACTTGTATGTATATTTTCAGTAATAGCCATTTCACACTGGATGGTCAATTGACGGGCTCTTTCCTGAAGAAGTCCACCTCTCTAGCTCCCAACTTTTGTCAATTGCTTATAGTTCTCTGTAAGGTCAAGACCTCATGGATTTTTCCCTGTTGACTTTGTCATGCCCATCAGTGTAGTCCTTGTTCAGTTCACATTGAATAGTCATGTTGGTAAGACTTTACGAGTTTAGCTTCTGGCATTACTAGGAGATGCAATCTCAAAGAAAACACCTAGATCCTCTATCTTATAATACTTCTACCTCATCTTCTTTAAAGTTCCATCAGTCTTAGCTATAGGAATGATTTGTAAGTATATCCATTTCAGTTGTGCTCCAAAACTTTGAGTTTGATTAGCTTTGGCTTTTTTTTGTAGTTGTATACGTCTTTTGGAATTTTTTCTTGATGAGTTAAGCAAAAGATGCTTATCAATTGGCATAAAGACAAATGCTTAGATTGTTGATTAGGGATTAGAATGGTTTAATAAATTAATGATTATAAATTCTCCCACAATAACCACAGCTTCACCTGCACTGAGTACTTACCTAATTTTCCAGTAACAACCATGGTTTCCCATTTATTGAGCAGATCTTCAGCCCAGTTAGAGAGCTGCTGGCTATCACCAGATTATGGGTGCTATTACTATTCTCCTTAGGGTTATCATGCTATGCTAATTGTTGAAGTGACTCACAGGCATCATAGCAGAATATGACAGCTAGATGCCTCCCTCCTTTGGAACTTTGAATGTTAACTTCTGGCTCCATGAAACTTAGTCAGAAGAGAGGAGGCATTCTAATCCAGCACAGTTCAGGAGTGTCTGGGCTGCATTTCTGAACTGTATGATGTTCTTTAGCAATAAGGATTTACCTCATACCTCTTAGGGGACAATCAAGATCAATAGAAATAGACTTTATGTTTTGGAAATCTCGTGGACAGCCCTGGCCAACCACTCAAAAGAAGGATTTTCACATTTGGTATAAGTTGATATTTTGATTGTTTGTTTGTTTGTTTGTTAGGTGGTCCTTACGAGGGACCACTGTCAGTCTAGATGAAGAAAGTTCATTAAAACTATATATGTATATAATACAAAGAATTCCATGTATTATAGGCCTTTTAAAGACATATAGTTAATAGTATGGTTCCTTGAAACTTTTTCAGACGTTCAGACATTCAAACATTATCCTCCTCCTGTATTTCCCTCCTGCCCCCTTTCTAGGAGTATCTCCTTTCTCTTTTCCCCTGCCAGAGAATATGTGATGTCTGTATTTCTGTATCTGGGTTACCTTTATAAATATGACAATCTCCATTTCTTTACATTTACCTGGAAAAATCATAATCCATTTTTTTCTGTCTGAATTGTATAACATAGTGTATATGTACAACATTTTATTTATACATTTGTGGCTGGGTGACAGTCCTGGCTGTCCTGGAACTAGCTTTGTAGACCAGGCTAGCTTCGAACTCACAAAGATCCACCTACATCTGCATCCCAAATTCTGGGATTAAAGTTGTTCATCTCTACTTCCCAGAATGTGTAGGTTGTTGATTTTAATAGGATGCCCAGTTTTACTATATTAATCGCCCTAATCTATAAGGGTGAGATGAGTTCTTTTCTTCTTCTGATATCTTCTTCAATTTCTTTCTGCAGTACCTTAAACATTTATAATACAAATGTTTCACTTACTTGGTTAGAGCTAGTCCCAAGATATTTTATTATTTGTGAGGCTTTTATGAATGTTATTGTTTCTCTGATTTCTTTCTCGGTCTGCTTATTCTTTGTATAGATGAAGATTTTTGTGTGATAATTTTGTAATACTCTACTTCGCCAAAAGTTTTTTTTATCACCTGGGAAGTTTTTTGCAGAAAGTTTCAGAACCTTTTCCATATAAAATTATATAATGTGCAAAACAAGGTATGTTGACTTCTTCCTTTCTTATTGCATCCCTTTGATTTTCAGTAGTCTTATTGCTCTAGTTAAGACATTTGTTTAATTTGCTGATTTGATATTAACTTTGTTAACTTATATAAATCAAGAAATTTATCAGTATGGTTTAGGTTTTCTAGTTTGAGAGAGTACGTGATTCCAAACTGTGTCCTTTTGATTCTCTGGTCTTCCTTGGTGTCAGCTGTAATGCCCCTTTGTTGTAGTAGTTATTTTAAAAGCAGCCAATGGTTAAGCCAACTGGCTAAGCTGCAGTATTTCTGCCTAGCTCAGCCGCCATGTTGAGTGGCCAGAAACCAAGTGGGCACTGCAGCTAGAAACAGCCAGCCAGAAACATCAGCACTGCCACCCACAAGATGCCAGTGAGGGAGATGGCTCTGCCATCTTCCACGCTGTCTCTGCAAGGCTGGGCATTGCTCAGACCATCCCACCATCCATGTGGGCCCAGTAATAAAATGAGACTCGAATGCTTAGATTATCCAAAGGCTTTATATATTTGATAATGATCAATAACATGATGCCCTTACAATCAGAGGTGTAACCCAATACCCAACCTAGATAAACCAACTTTGACTGCTACAGGCAAGTGAACATCAGCCTCCATGTTCCTCTCCCTCATTGTCCATCTCTCCCTTACTCCTCCTCTTCCTCTTCTTACTCCTCCCACCTTAGCTCCTCCTACATCCCTTTCAATCTATAATTTAATAACTTAGATCTTCTTTACATATCTTTTAAATTGGTTTACAAATCTTGTTGATTTTCTCTAAGAACTAATGCTTGAGTTCATTGTTTCCTTGCATGGTTTCTATTTCCTTGATTTCAGTTCTAGTTTTAATCATTTCTTGCCATCGTCTCTTTAAGAGTTACTCTTCCTGTTGTTTTAGAGCTCTCAGGTGTGTTTCATTGTTTCCCATAGGTAAGGGTATGCTCTGTTTTGATTTTATTCAATTATAAAAAAGTTTTTAATTTTCTTCTTGATTTCTGTCTTGTTTCAGTTTTCATTCAATGGTGAGTTGGTCAGTTTCCATGAATTTGTATGTTTTCTGTTTTTATACATCTTCAACTCTTATCAATGGTACTCAGAATAAATGCAGGTTATTTAAATTCTCTTGTAACTGTTGAGATTTGCTTTGTATCTGAGTGTATGGTCAAATTTGGAGTAATTTCTATGAGTTTTTTAGAAGAAAATACATACTTTTTGTTTGTTTGTTTAGTGGAAAGTCCTGTAAATATCTGTTACACCATTTTGATGTATGATGTCATTTAACTCCAGCATTGCTGTTTAGTTTTATGTCTGAATAACCTGCTCCTTGGCGAGAGTGGAATATTGAAGTCAGCCACTATCACTAAGAATCAATATGCGATTTCATATAGTGGTATTTCTTTTAAGACTGAGTGTTATTGTTTTTAATACATAAATGTTTAGAATTGTAACGTCCTCTTGGTCTATACGGTTTCCTTTGATGATTATGCAAGTACCCTTCTCTGACTCTTCTGATATGTTTTGGCTTGAAATATATTTTGTCAGATATTAAAATAGCTATATATATATATTGGGATAGTCTTTTCCCAACCTTTTACACTGAGGTGATATCTACCCTTCAGAGTGAATTATATTTCTTGGATGCACCATAAAGAAGGCTTCAGTTTTCTAATCTAATCTGTTACTTTATGCCTTTTATTGGAGAACTGAAACCATTCATATTGGAAGTTATCAATGAGTGGTGTTTATTGATTCATTTCATTTTTTTCATTTTTGATGTGAGTTTTTCCTTTCTCTTCTTTCTCTTCTGGGATTCTTTGTTGCTTATGTGCTTAATCTTTTCTGAGTAAACTTTTCCTTCTGTAGATCTAAGTGTGTCCCTATGGTAGATGTACTTAAAGACAAGACTTTCTACTTGATACTGTACTGATAGTCAATGGAATTCAGGCACAATCATTACCCCAAAGGACAAGTACATATCACTCTTTCAGAATGTAAAAGGTCATTGTTCTTCTAATACCCAGAAAGTAGAATTCATGGGTATCCATGACAAAATCAAACATACACACACAAAAAAAAGTTGACAGACTTGAAATTAGGAAAAAAATTAGATTTCTATCTTTTTTGAGGCTTGTGTGGTTTGTCTACATTCTTTCCTTCTCTGTTATCTAATAGTACACTTTATTGGTCTCTATTCTGTGTTTTGTAGTTTATGCACATATGTACTTGCATGAATATATATATATATATATATATATATATATATATACATATATATATGTATGTTGAAATATTCCTATGAGAAAGAATGTTTCTTGCTATTTCATTCAGAGTTTGGTTTACCTTGCTTAATATTATGCCTCCTCTGTCACCCATTTCCTTGCAAATTTCATAAATCCTTTGTCTTTTGCCTGGTCTCCTAAGGCGATGTCTGTGTTATCTTTTCTGATACCACACCTCAAGCTGTTAACTCTATCCAGTTCAGCGACTGCTCAGCTCTTTATGATACCTCTGTCCACTACAGATCACCACTGAATGCTAGTGTCTGTATAGCAACATCCTTCTGCATTTATAAACCTGGTCTTTTCCCATCACTGTCTATCTTAGACTCAAAATTCTGACTTGACATACCTTCTTTCCCATATGCCACCTTACCAATTTTAATCTCCTCAACTTTGGTTCACTCACTAATTATTTAAAATATTTGAATATGCATGTCATGTGGTTCAAGTACTAGGTTGTTCTATGAATCCTTGGATAGATGTGCATAGTTATTTAACCTAATCAAGACATTCACAAGAGACAAAGAAAATGATTTAACACAATTTATCTTTCCAACAACAAACTTTGTGTTTAGTTGATTGTGGTATTTCCCTAGCTGATTTTTACCCTTGTTATTGAAGAATGAAAAATTATAGATACCATTTTATGAAATATATATAGGCTTTTTCTTTACCCTAGACCTGAGCAGAAGAATGCAGGTTCCAGAAGGCGGAACTGAATGTAAGATTTCAGGCCCTCAAGCCTCGGGGAAAAGAACCCACCTGTGGGTGGGGAAGGCCCAAAGCAGGAAGACACATTCCTGACCACAAAAAAAAAGAAGATGAAAGTCATCTAGGTGGGGTTATGGCCAGAGCAAGTGAGAAATAGTTAACCTGAAATAGTTGGTAATGACAGGGTAGGATACAATGACATGGTAAAACTACATTATTGAGAAGAATGAGTGTGCAGAGTGATTTTCACATGACTCTAAATCATGGGGTGGGTTTCTCTGAAATGTTTCACTATTTTTATGTTATGTATCCTTGACAACCCCTCAACCCCTCCTCACCACCCTGGTTTGTGGTTTTCCCCTGTAAAAGGCCCCTTAGCCCACCACTCGGGGTCAAACTCTACTCCTGCACGAGGATGCAGTTTGACCGTTGGCTGCCAGCTCTCTTTCCCTAATAAACCTCTGCTGATTGCATCCAGGTACTGTGTCTTGTGAGTTTGTGGGTGGCCGTGATTTCTCGAGACTTGAGTAAGGGTCTCCCGACTTTGGGGGGTCTTCAGTGGTAATGCTCCCCCTCAGTTTAATAATTGTGTTTGAAGTGTCTATATTTTCCTAAGATGTTGACATGTATTATTAGAATAATCATTTACATTTTCCTTAATTTTTTTAGTTTTGAGAATCATAGCTGTATGTTCTTATAATCATTCTTTTTAGCTGTATTTCAAAACTTTGACTGATTTGTATTTTCATGCTGATTCAAGAATTGGTTCATTTTTTTCCTAATTTGACCTGCTGGTGGTAAAAATTTTATTGTTAAGTCTCTATTTTCTGTTGGTATTTGTTTCTTACAGTATTATCCTGTGATCTCTTGAGATACAAAAGGATATTTTAATGTACATTCCGGTACTTTTCTTGTCCTTTAGAGTTTCTACTGGAAAAAATTCAGATGAGTTTTCCATGGGAAGTCCTTTGTGTTTTATTTTTATGACTCTCATTATCATTTTTCTTCTGTGTCTTAGCATTTTAGCTATAATGTTGCAGAGAAATTCCTTCTTGTTTGTGTCTGGAATGCCAAATGCCAACATTACTTAAACATTTAACCACCTACAGACAAACAACCTTCAAATTTGAGGAAATTTCTGGTACAATTACAATAATAAGGGTTTAATCTTTTTCTCCCTCAAGTTTGTATCTTGGCTCCTTCTTGCTTACTGATTCTTAGGTATGGTTTAGTAACTGCTTTTCAGAGTTCCTGAATGTTGTGTTCTTGCTTATATTTCTATGTTGCTGTGTGAGTGTACCATTTTGTTTTTTACCTTGGTTTTAATCTTTGATAATATTACATCTTTTATATCATCTTGGCTTGAGATTTGTGTTTCTAACATTTCTGATTTTTCATTAGTTTTCTTTTTATGTTTGCTTGTATTCATTCCTTCTTCATCCTTGTTGGGGCTACTCTACTTAAGGTTTCTGATTTTCTTCTCATCTCTTTGTCATTTAGATCTTGATCATTTACTTCCATTATTATTCTAAGTTATTGTCTGGTACTTTACCATTTCTGCATATTTGGTTGGGTCACTGAGAAATTATAAGTAGCTAGAGGAATTACATTACCTTAATTAAAAAATATTGGGAGGAAGAGAGGATAGGGAGGTGGAGGAAGGGGCCAGGATCAGGTATGGGAGGAGATAGGAATGATATACAGAGGGTCACAAATTTGAACAAAGGTGGGTAGCAATGGGGAATGGAGAACTGGGGGTAGCTACCAGCAAATCCCTGATGCCAGGAAAGGAAGAGGTTCCCAGGAACCAACTGGTATGAGATTCACTGAAGTGCTCAAGAAAGGGGAGGGAGAATGTGTAGAGACCATATCCAGAGGTTAGGCAAGGCCCCCAGTTGGGAGATGAGGTCATTCATCTATTTTATTGGATATTTTATGTATTTACATTTCACATGTTTTCCCATTTCTAGGTTTCCCCTCTGAAACTCCTGCATCCTATTCCCTCTATCTCTACATCTCTGAGGGTGCTTTCCCACCCACCCACTCACTCCTACTTCACCAACCTGGCATTTCCCTACACTGGGGAATTGGGCTTCACAATACCAAGGGCCTAACCCAGAATTGCTCCTGTCTAAAGGAAATACAGAGATAATGTGTGGAGCAGAGACTTAAGGAAAGGCCATCCAGGGACTGCCCCACCTGGGTATCCATCCTATATACAGACAGCAAACCCAGACACTATTGTGGATGCAAAATAGTACTTGCTTAGAGGAGCCTGATATAACTGTTTCCTGAAAGACTCTTCTATAGCCTGAAAAATACAGAGACCAATGCTCAAAGCCAACCATTGGTCTGAGCAACAGGACCCCAATGGAGGAGTTAGAGAAAGACTGAAGGAGCTAAAATAATTTGCAATCCCATAGGAAGAACAACTGTATCAACCAACCAGGCTCCCCCCACCCCCAGAACTAAACCACCAACTAAAGAGTACACGTGGAGGAACCCATGGCTCCAGCTGCATATGTAGCAGAGGATGGACTTGTGAGACATCAGTGGGAGAAGAGGCTGTTGTTCCTGTGAAGGCTTGATTCCCCAGTGTAGGGGAATGCCAGGGCTTTGAGGTAGGAGTGAGTGGGTGGTTGGAGGAGCACCCTCATTGAAGCAGAGGGAGTAATAGAGGGGGGATAAGGGGTTTGTGGAGGGGAAACAGGGAAAGGTGATAACATTTGAAATGTAAATAAATAAAGTATTCAATAACTTATCCATATTTGAGGATGGATATCTCTTTTAGTTTCTGTTTATTTGCTTATTTTAATTTTAATTAATGTAAGCTGTTTACTGTGGTGGTTTCTCTTGGGGTTTGACCTGGAACATAGGCCTGTTAAAGTAGTAATCTTTAAAATCCTTCTCAAACATTGATACTAATATTTAGGTCTCTGAGATTGTATGCCTCTTGAAACAATGGAGATTTAGTGTGGGCAATTTCTTAAATACCCAAGATTTTCTTTTCTTTTTTTCCTATTTTTTTAAAAATTTTTAATATATTTTATTTACATTTCTGATGCCATCCCCTTCCCCATTTCCCCTCCCTAGAAAACCCTTATCCCATGTCCCCTTTTCCTTTTTATTTTTATACATTTTTTAAATGTTAGTCAAAGGCTTTATAAGTTTGGTAATGATCAATCAGAAGTGTAACCCAATACCCAACCTAGATATATAAACTGTCTTTGACAGGTGGAGACACGTGAACATCTGCCTCCATGTCCCCCCACCTCTCTTTCTCTCTCTTTCTCTCTCTCATCACCTTGCTTCTCCTCTCCTTCATCTTCTCCTCTCCTTACTCCATCTCTTCCTCTCGGTGCTCCTTCCCCCTTAGCTCCTCCTACATATTACCCTTCCTGTTAAAGTAAAACTTTTCTCTCAAAATACAACTAGAGCATACTTATTCCTATTTGTACCAGTGAGGTACAAGATAATCCTAATACTCAGTCCATCATTTTGTTGACTAACCAGAACCTCTGTCGTCTCTCCTAACTAAAACACTTAGTTTTGAACCTGGCTGTTTTTCTTGGCTTTAGAATGAATGTCAGCTGAAAACCATCCACTCAGATCTTTTCTCTCAAAGTAAATAGCCAGGATTGGCTATGAGACTATAGGTCCTCAACCCCATCAGAAATCCAGAATGACTGAGTTAACTGAAATTATGGGAAGCACAAAGCATAACTTCTAAAACTTAGCCAATTTATAGAGACTGCTAAACACCTGGAGAGCCCCTATACTGCAGAACATTGGAGCATCAAATCTTCAGCCTTCTGGCCCAGAATCATCTGACAGACCTTAGTGCTGCAGAGTTATTGAGTGCTGATTACTCTATCTAGGCAGATATAATCAGTCAACTATTCTGCAAGTGTGTCCTTTTCTGGACAGTAATTTGTCTGTAGATGGAAGAGGCAATTCTTGCCTTGTGGTTGTCTCTGCACAACTGGAGTAACTCCAAGGATGCTCAATTTCTTCTTAGAATCCAAGACAGGAAGCTGTCAGGAGCAGACAGGTCTCTAGTCAAAATGAACATTAATATAGAAATGTTTGTAACGTCAATTCTGTGGACTTCTGACGTGTTGAAAACCAACTATCCATGTAAGGTAACCTGGACTGTTGTCTGTTAACTCCTCTCAGCTATTTCTAAATAAAACATAGAGAACATCCTAACAATAAACTCCAAGCCATGAATTTGCTATAGTCCCTTGACTCACAGGCTAACCTTCTCAAATCTGTTTAAAAAGTTAGAGGAGTACTAATACCCAGGATTTTCAATATATCCCTCTGGTCCTCTGAGAGTATGAAGATCAGTTAGGCTAAGTAGCTTCAGTTAGCTGTGCATGTGATGGAGCTCTGATGAATCTTATCTGCCTTGCTCCAAAAGTTTACTGATCCAGCACCCCAATCATATTCACACACAACTGGTCTGTATCATCTTACCAGAGGCAGGATGAAGTTCCACTTGTTTCCATCTTTGCCAATGCTTACACTTCCCTCTTAAACAAATGATTTTCTGTGAATATAAGTCTAAGTCATAGCCAGTTAGTTTCCTAACAACCAGGATAGCTTTTCTCCTAACCATTAGAGGTAAGGCAGCCTTCAGGTTTTGGTGAAATAAAAAATTAGTATCTCGGGAATCCAGGTTCTTTGAGATTGCTGGTCTTCCCATGGGGTCACTCTTCTACTCAACCTCTCCCAGCCTTTTCTCCTAGTCAACCACAGAGGTCCTTAACTTCAGATCATTGATTGGGTGCAAGTCTCTGCCCCTGTCTCAGTCAGCTGCTTGTTGGGCCTCTTGGAAGGCAGCCATGCTAGGCTCCTGTCTGAAAGCATACTACAGCATCAGTAATAGTGTCAAGTCCTGGAGCCTTTCTTAAGTTGAGTCCAATTTTGGGGCAGTCACTGGACCCCCTTTCCTCAAGTCTCCTCTCCATTTTTGTCCCTGCGGTTTTCCCAGACAGGAACAACCCCAAGTCAGACTTCCTGACTGTGGGATAATTCTTAAAGGAAAAAAAAATGTGTGAAGACTGGGGAAATGGCACAGCAGGTAAGGCAGTTGCTGAGCCTGTGGGGCATAAATTCAGATCCTCCAAAACCATATAAAGACAAGTCCAGCAATATCAGCATTCCTATGAGTAGGAGGGGAAGAGAGACATCTTGGAAGTTTATAGAATATCTAGCCTGGTATATGCCATGTTTAATTAAAAAAAAGCCTAGATCAAACAATGACTGAGGTTGTCCTCTGATCTTCATGTATACACTGTGATATGTGTCTCGGTGCCCACATACTGTCTCGATCTGTGTCCTTTCTGTCTCTTTCTCTCCCATACATCCTTGTTACATATGGACAAATATATTATATTGTATGATTATCATAAATATTTCCAGACAAAATAAAATTTGTACTCTTCCAAAAAACTGAGTTGATTATTAACAATGATTACTTTCTTTTGTGAAAACAACATGGCCATCATACAGGGGTAAGAAGATATTGATGGCATTGATGTGTAGTTTGAAATCCTCTCCAGAGCTTTGCAGTTGAGTCCAAACATTACTTTAATACAGAGAATTTTAGCATTTGAATGTTTTTTGTTTGAATATTTTCTCTTGAATCACAGAGTAACAATTAACTTTTAAACTATTTTGTGATGCCACTGCCAACACATCTTATTTGAGACATCTTTTTAACTTAGTGTCAGCTCTCAGAACTTGAAATAAACATAAATACAGCAATTATCTTTGTATTATAAAATATTACATTCTTAATGGTAGTAATTATTTTCAGTGACAAAATTTCAAATGCATGGTATTTTACTTGTCATTGATAATAAATAGTCAATGCTTTGTGACACATGGATAACACACTACTCTGAACAGATCTAAATAGGAAAAATGAGAAAATCAACCCCATTAATTTTAAAGATTTTTTTCAGTGTCTTTGCTTCCTGTGCGCTTCAGATTTCTATAAATTATGCAGTTTGAATCATTTCTAAAATAATTATATCTGCATGGGTATTTTGTCTGCATTTGTGTATGGGTAATATGTATACACTGGGTGGCTGCAGAGACCAGAAAAGGGAATCAGTTCCCCAGAAAATCGAGTTACAAGATGGTTGTGAGCCACCATAAGGGTGATAGAAATGGAACCTAATTACTCTGAAAAGCATCCAGACTAGCATTATTTAATGCTTAGCATCTCTAGAGAAACTGTTTTGAAAAAAAAAAAATGTGTGTGTGTGTGTGTGTGTGTGTGTGTGTGTGTGTGTGTGTGTAATTGTATTGAAGAAAACTTAGCATATCTGTTTCTTTCTGTAGTGGAATTCCCTTATGGAAGCTTGAGAATTGATAAGCCTATCCTGAAGATGTGTTTCTAGTTCTAGCAATGCATCTTCAAGGGTTTAAGGGTCATGCAGTTCCAGCCACTCAGGCAACACTGAAGGTCAAAAAAACTGGTCTCAGCATCTGTGAGCTTTTTACTCCTTTCCTATATGATCTGTTTGACCTCTTTCTAAAATGCAAATAAAAAAAAGAAAAAAAAAAGAAAGAAGAAGAAGAAAAAATACTTGCTCTTTCTGCTTGCCAAGTGTCTTGTTTATAAAGAAAAATAGATAATTTCTCAAAGATAATGAGTACCTGTAAGAATGAGTGCTTTGTTTGTAGTGATGTAATTATTATCATTACTAACATTTACTCTAAAATACATTCCTTACTTTTTGTTTTATCTTTTGCTAAGAGAAAACTAATTTCACTTTTATTCTCTTTTGTCCTGTGAAGAATATCCTTTTCTTGTCGTAAAATTAGACATAACTTTTAAAGAAGTGTCTTACATACAAAAATATCAGACACCCCAAGATTGCGAGGCCAAACATATTTTGAAAATGTAAAACATGTTTTCAGAAAACACATGTGGCATTGCCAGGAACTAAAATAGAACAAACTGTTTTTAGAAAAATTCCAATTTAAAAAATACAGAGCATTTTCAGAAGTATCTCATGACAGAAATTCTAGTGACTGGACCAAACAATAGCCCCTTTTGTTAGTTTATATAGCTTTGATAATATGGATATCGGATATTGTGTGCTGTTACTGATCTTGGAATGGTAGATTCATCTTTTTTTGTGGCTCCTTTACCTGAGTTCTCTGGTACTAGTTAATAGTCAATATATCCTACTGTTCATGAAGCCAACTAAAGGAAAGTCTATTTCTACTAGGAGAAGAGATTACTTGGCAGTGTTGGATAGACAATCCCTCTTTTTGTGTGATGTGCAGCATGGTCTATAGCCCCATCCAATGAACCGCAGCTAATTTTCTTCTCCTTAGTATTTTTGTCATGAATAGTATTAGAAATAAACAAATCTTTTAAGTATAAACATTATGCTTTTATCTTGATGAAGACATGGTTATTAATAGATTGGTATTTCTTAAATATTGTTTTATCATAGGCTACTCTGAGAGTATGATCCATCTTTGAAAAGAGAATAATTTGAATAAATATGTAAAGCCACAGATTCATATATAATTCTAAGGACTGACTGCCCTGAAGCTTATTTTGGATCAACAACTTCTAAACTCTGTGAATGGGAGTCTTTTCTTCTAAGGGTCACATTTAATAGTAAAAGATATTTAGAGATGATTAGAAGCTCAAAAACATGTTTTCATTAACAGTATCTCGTATTGTCAGTGAGATGGTTCGATGAATAATGATGCTTACCATTAACTACAGTGACATGAGTTAGATTTCCCAAACACTACATGGTGGAAAAAAAGGGCCAACTCCTGTGAGCTCTCTTTGCTCTGACCTCTAGAAGTACTCTGTGGCTTGAAGAGGTCCATTCAGAAACAAAAATATAGACAAAATAGGAGAGAGAGGGAAAAAAGGAAGCCAACAAGTATCTACTGTTTTTATCACCACTAACAAAGTTAGAGTGTTGTGTTTCTTTGCATATTTTATTACCCTTCTAGAATTTGTGATTCTAGTAGCTCTTCTTGTTTTTGCAAATAAAATCTTATTAGAATACACACACACACACACACACACACACACACACACACACACACACACACACGTTCATTTTAATCATTCCTGGATGTTTTCACAGTAACCTGGAGAGTCAAACAGCAGACAGACATCACTCACAGAGCCTGAAACTCCTACCTAGCCCTATAGAGGAAAAGTTTGCCAAGCCTTGCATTAGCAAATGAAAGATTCACATCCTCATTTTATTACCAATCAATTTCCATATCTCAGGTACTTAGCGTTAAACTTGAATCTCATTATGTATGGATGGGATGATTGAAATCATTTTGTTTGACTACATCTGCGAATTTGTGATTGGTGTTAACTTTCTATTTATTCATTCACTCATATTCACTCAAACTGTTTATTAAATATTCATTTATTCAATAGCTTCATTAAAGTCGTAGTATGTGTCAGTGGCTGTGTAAGGCTCTGGAGATAATGCAATAAGGCTGCATGAGGCTCCTGTCTTAGCTGAGCCTATATTTGGAAATACTGTTGTCTATAGGAAGAGAATAAAAAGTCTTGGGTACAGAATGGAGAGGAATGTCTGTGCAAGCATGTGAATGTGGGGGACCTAGGAGAGGACATTAGAATGATATTTCCTGATGTGTGAATAATTTGTGATTTGCAAAAATGTTTTGCAAAGAACACTGGGGGCTGGGGATGTAGCAACTTGGTACAGCAATTGAGTATCATGTATGAGAACTCTGAGATCCATTTCCTGCCCTACGCAAACTAAACATGGGTACACTGCACATAAATCAGGCATGTAGACAACACCTGTAATCCCAATGCTCAGGTGATATGTACACTGAAATCATTCTCTGTCATAGCAAATTGAAGTCCATTCTGAGCTACATAGTAACCAGTCTCAACAAAGCACTGTATAGTAGTAACCCTGTGGATGAACAACTGATTCTCATTTCCACAGCATGTCTCAGTGTTTAATAGGAAAAATGTGAAATGTCAGTGTCTACAGGGTTTTCTACCTGACCGTCTCATCTCATAGTTTGATTAATCACATCACAGAGCAGTGCTATGAAGCTAAAACAAATGATGTGGAATTCTGTTAGCCAAGATATCGGGTAACTGAAGACACGATTCATAACTTCTGAAAACTGAATGCCCCACACCTCCAGCTGCATGGTGCTGGGTGACCTGTTAGGCCCTGAAAGTTTCCCTTCTGTAGATAAATGTTAGGTCTGTAATTAGTATGATAGTGCTTCATTCAAAGGATCTTTGAAGTCTCCTTTTCTTTTATTAAGAACTTCTCTTTCAGATGTGGCTTTTTAAGGCACCTTCAAGAATATGGAGAAGAAAGTTCAAGGGAAGATAATATAATAGGTATTCTTTCTTGGGCTCTCAAACTTGTGAAAAGATTCCTTCCTTTTTGTTAAACTGACTTAGATGAATTTTTAAAAGTGGGGTGTTTTGGTGCTCGAAGGCTAGCAGCAGCCTTTGATCTTCTTCTTATTCTTTCTAACATCTTTCCTCTCTGACCACTACACAGCTGGGTAGCAGTCTCTGCAATATTATCATAATTACCTGTAGTTTATTTTTGTTGTCAGCCCTTCTCGGTTTATTTATATTGAATATGGACTTGACGGGGCCTAGAACCACCTAGAAAAGGAACCTCTGGACATATCTGTGAGAAAACTTTTTGATCTGTTAACATATGAGGTTTCATCCTAAATATGGGCAGCTCCATCCCATGGGCTGGAATCCTAAAATGAATGAATAGAGGAAAATGAGCTAGACACCAGAATCCATTACTGTTTTCTGACTTTATATGTAATATGAGCAGCTGTCTTACCCTATTGCTACCATGCCTTCCCACCACTATTGATTGTACCCTCAAACTACGAGCCAAAATGAAGCCTAGCCTTCATCCTTAAATTTTTTGTAGGTAATTTTCATAGGAATGATACAAAAGTAATTAAGACCCCCTGCAAGAGGCAAAAGTTGGCATGATGGAGGCAAATTTCAGTGAGATGGGATGGTTGGATGTGTTTTTAGTATACAATCAGTTAAGATCACTTCCATCGCGGCTGTGCACAAACAGTCGTAATTTTAGACTATGACAATTCAAGATCCATTTTCTCTTCTTGCCATTTTCATCGGCAACTTTCTAAGAATCAGCACCCACACCAGGAGCTCAACTTTCAAAGTGATAAAAATCAATAAAGCTAATACACCTACTGTAAGGACATAAGTGGAGGAACATTGAGAAGAAATGTAATTAATAAGCCATGGCTCTGGTCTAACAGGTAAAATCTATCTGTGAGAAAGGTTAGTGTGTGTGTGTGTGTGTGTGTGTGTGTGTGTGTGTGTGTGCGCGTGTGTGTGTGTGTGTGTTTACATATCAATAGTGCTTTTATGAAAGTTTTGTTTCGAGAAGTAGCTGTGCCTGCCTTTAATTTCAGTACCACTCTACAGTCAGAGACAAGTGGCTTTCTGTGAGCTTGAAGTTAGCTTGGTCTACTTAGTAAGTAAGTTCCATGACAGCCAGGACTACAGATGGAGACCTCTCTCAAAACAATTTTTAAAAAAAATCCATAAGTAAAGATTTATCTCCCTTACTATATCAGAATTCCAAATTAATGGGTATATTAGTGAATATTAGTTCCTAGCGTTATTGTGCAATGAGACTCAGAAGAGTTAGACTCATAAATGGTTAAATCTATACTTGAAAGGGGTGCACAAAATTTAAAGGATATCCTGTAGATCTTTTTAGGACTAGTGATAGTAATATGTTCTAATGACACCTTTGTGGATATATATGTCTCTCTGTATATATACACAATATATACATGTTTTTATATATGTACATATATAGCATATGCATGTGTGTATGTATTATATAAAGTTATAATTTAAAGCATTAAGGAAATATAAAAAGGCAATTTAATCAAATGCATCCCTATATAGAAAGAACAAGTAGGATTTGTTATGTTAGAACAAAGAATGATAACTATATCATACTGTTATGTGGAATGATGTGTCTAACTTATTGAGAACAAGATACTAAGGAAATCTAAGTCCTTTGTGTTAGACGTGGTGGCGTTAGCTTGTAATTTTAGTACCTGGGAGGCAGAGAGAGGTAGGTAGGGCCAGAGACCTAGAACTCGACGACCAGCAAACTTAGCCTACTTAGTGAGCTACAAATCTCTGTTTTAGCAAACAAGGTCATTCCTGAGTAATTAAAAAACAAGGTAATTACAATATAGGATGTTCTCTGGTAGCAACAACACACACGTACACACACACACACACACACACACACACACACACACACCGCCTAGGTATGAAGTACTTTTCTATGAGCACTTGCAAAATTTGGAATGTAGGTCGTTTGTTAGAGGATCTTATTTAATTTATATATTTTCTTCTCAAGTGTGGCAATATAGCCATACATTCTTGACAAGAGCATGCTGAAATATGCTTGTGCAATCTCTTTATGCCATCTGGAAAAACAGTTTTATGTGTGTAGTATTCAAATAGAGAATGTAAAAAGCAGATACGGGGAAATACTTAGATTTAAAGACTCAAATCAAATTATGTTTGTGTGGTCTTTCAACCCGTCTTCAATTGTGAATTTCTTAAAGAAAATACAATTGTAACTACAGTTTAACTGACTACGGAAACATCATTTCTTTTTAAAATAGGTTATGTTTAAGTTTTTATCTATATGTATGTGTGTATATGCCTAAATGTGGGCATGTACATATGAGTTAGATGCCCCAGATTACAGAAGAGGACTTTTTATCTCCTGTAGATTGAGTTTCAGACAGCTGAGTAATCCTACATGAGTGCAGAGAACTGAGTTCTCCGTAAGCAGAAAGTGCTTTTAAGAGCTGAGCCATCTCCTCAGCGCTATAAATATTATATCTTATCGAGAAATAGCATAAAGTGAGAAAGGACTTCTGTCCACATGTCTTATCATAATATAATTGCAGAATCAACTTGAAAATGACATCTTTAAAAGATTTTGAAGAAAAGATAGGTTACGGAAGTTAAGCAATTTAACCAGATTTTACAGCAATCAAAATGAGATGCTGAAGTGTAATTGGACAGTGTCTGCCATGAGACGTCTGGTTTAAAATGATGTATGTGCAGACACATTTTTCTAATTGTAACCTTTAAAATGTAAAGTAAGATAAACCAAAAGAAAATAGTCAACAATTGAAATCCATTCTATACTTCTGTGAGACCCATTAATATTATTAACTAATATGTGCTGATAAAGTTAAAGAAAATTTGTTAAATCTAGAACATAAAAATGATACCACAAAGAAAGGATGAGATACAAGAAGAAATTATGAACTGCCACATTATGACTTCAACTGCTTTTATAGTCTGCATTTCTAAATAAAAACTAAAATTAATTCACAACTTTGAGAATGGTATAAATAAATAGTTGCATATAATTATAAGAACTGAAAATAGTGAGAGTAGAAAAATAATCTCCCAAAGCTGTTATGGAAATTATAATATCTCCCCAGCATCATCATAGCTCACAGTATTATTGAAATGAATAGGAATGTCAGAAGGTTATAGGATACAATAGACTTTGTATATTTTAGAAAATGTATAACTGGATTATTTTTAAGAGTGTAAATTTAAATTAAGATAATAGACAAAAATATCAATATGAATTTAAAAAGGCATGGAAGAAAACAGAATAAAATGAGACTGTATTGAGCATTTAAAGTTTGAAAAATTTTAATGTGGATGATACAAGAAAAATGAGTAATATAAACATTTGACAGAATGGAGATTGGAAACCTCAGGGGACTCACTGGAATTTATTCTTAGAGTAACATCTTCAAAGTTCACAAGAGGCTCAGGACTTCCAGATATGAATAAAGATTTTCACAGGACTGGAGTGATGGCTCAGTGGCTAAAAGTACTTGATGCATAATTGTGAAAGCTGGATTTAAGATTCCAGCATTCACAAAACATACAGAATCTTCCAAAGATGCCTATAATTCCATTTCAGTGGAGGATTCTACACCCTTATATGATCCCTACAGACACAGACATACAGCCATGCATGTATATATGTATACGCAGACACGTAGACACATACAGACAGAAAGATGTGCACACGTAAATTCAAATAAAAAATTAAAAAGCACTTTTAAAAAAGGATTTTCTTGTGGAAAGTAATACTAATTGTATGTATTAAACCTAAGCATGCCCTAACAAAGTAGCTGGACTCTGCTAATCTTCTGACTCAGAGCTAGCCTTAGCCCTAGCAGTGAAATCCTTTGGAAAGGAACAAATAAAATTGGAAATGGCAAGCGTGAGCCCAGTACTGTTTGATGATATTCATGATGATCAAATTTACAAAAAACTGAGGAATCCATACAAGGCTTGCATTCTCAAATCCATACAAAGCAAGGTAGCTCAAAGTCATGTTTAATCCAAGTTTCCTTCTTAGTTACTCAAGCAACTCATCTGTGGCATAGGGCACTCTAGCTGGAGTAGAGAGATTAAATAAGCATTTCGTTGTGTTTTATTTGTAAAACCAGCACTAATAACTTTAAAAAATTAGAGAGTGAATCTAAGGATTCAGGGGGTTCTCTGTGCAGATTGTGATGGAGTCCACATTCTGTGTAGAGAATAGAAAATGGTATATAATTGAGTGCAGATGATAGAGACACAAGGAGGAAGGTATCTGACTCAGCACTGAGTGACACTAGGGGAACAGAACTTATTAGCAACAGAATTATTTTCCGAGACCTTTTTAGATTAAAATGTTTGTTCTTTAGCAATATTTTTCACTGTCATATGTGGCTAGTTTCTGCTTATTTTTGGCAAGTTTAACACAAAGTTCCAAGCTCTGACCCCATAGAATGTTACTTGGTATACCCCTATGGGTTTATGTGTGTTAACGTATCCATTAACTTACCAAATGTGTGTTTCTGCACTGCCACAGCCTCATATGGACTGATCAGTAGCTTAAGGTTTGTTTTCTATTGTAATTAGTTGAGAAAAGGCCAAGCTATCTTCTGATCTTACAAGGATTGAGTTTGGGTAGAAATTTTCTGCAGTAGGAGGCCTCTTGGCTGTGTCCCAAGAGAATCTGAGGAGGTGACACACAGACAGGACATTTTCCTAACGAGGAGAAGGCCTGAGGATTGATTCCCTGCTCTGCAAAGAGGGCAGAAGAGGGAGGAGGGACTGAGGGCCTCAAGAAGAGAAGGATGAAAAGACTGAAAGAAAAAGAGAGATATAGAGAAAGTAAAACAGAAAAGGAGACAATAGACAAAGCAAGGGGAGCTTGAATTCTCTTATGAGCCACTAAAGGATTCTAATCCTTGCCTCACACTGCATCCCAACTTTACCAGTCTGTAAATCAGAAGCACATACAGCTGTTGAATATTCATGAAACAAACTTTTCTTTTAATTTTGCTAATCATTGACCTGAAATGTTTCAATGGGGAGTAGTTTCAGTCAATGAAGACATGTCTTGATTTGAAGTAGTTTGTGTGAATTTAAGTGAAGGCATAATCGTGTGTTGAAGCACACAGAGTTGAAGTCTGTGTTTCTCTAAACCAGAAATGAGCCAGAGGAATACCCGGAGAGTAGCAATATCTGGTTTCAAGAGAGTTGTACTAGGAACAGGGTTTGTAGACTCTCTAGTGCTGTGATGGATAGTGGGAAGTTTTCCACTTGATGGTAGGATGCAATGGTATCAGAATCTATCTACAAGATGCTCTACAAGATAACAGGTCCAGGCTAAGAGGTCTTGAGTCATATGTTCTACTTCAAAAAATCACCCCAAACAAAGCTATTTTTTTTCTTATTTTTTGGGGGGGTTTGAAAAATAATTTATATTTTATATTTTCCTTTCTTGTGACCCTTATTTATAGTTTAAAAATAGTCTGAGGGGGATATAGCAGTTGATATTATTGAAACCGTTTCTAGGTCTGGATACAGAAACTCACTGCATGATTATAAAGTTCTTTACTCTCTAGTCAGTGGCTTTGTTCATATGCTCTTACCCACTCCTTTGATGTGCAAGGATTCGTCTTCATTTCAAATAGTTCTAGAACAAGGCATGTCTGTGTTTTTGTTAAACTAGACTTTGTCCTGCCTCATTGCATTTGACTTTTCTCCCCTCCAGACCTTGTGGTCTAGCTCACATCTCTCCTTGAAACCTTTTCTTTCCCTGGCTGGCTCACTTCTAGGCGCCCACTTGGCTTCCTGTTCTTATTGTTGGCTTTAGTCATTCTGCACATGACTTTTTTTCCCCTTGTACTCTTACACTCCTTGGGGTCATTTCAGGTGGTAACAGACATATAGGCCTGAATGGACCAAATGAAGAGTTGGATATGTAACACTTATTATTGATTAGGGTGGCTTGATGCCAGCTTTTGTGAAGGTTCTTAGTCTCTTTTTTTTTCAGATTTTTTTATTGGATATTTTATTTACATTTCAGATACCAACCCCTTTCCCCATTTCCCCTCCCTAGAAAACCCCTATCCCGTGCCCCCTTTTCCATTTTACTTTTATATAATTTTTTTTAAATGTTAGTCAAAGACTTTATAAGTATGGTAATGCTCAATCAGAAGTGTAACCTACTACCCAACCTAGCTAGGTAGACTATCTTTGACTGATGGAGACATGTGAATCAAGCAGAGAAAATTTTCTTATGACAGTTCAGGAGGCAGAGAATTTCAAATTCAAGCCACTAGGAGCAATTAGACTTGTTGGACCTTCTTGGTGAATCCTCAAAAATCAGGAGGCAGAAAACAAGACTGCTGTTGTATCAGAATGCATTAGGAAGCCTCCTTACACGGAAGCATCATTCTACAGACCACTTCTCAACATTGACAGTCATATAATGAACAACCAAATCTTGGGGGAGATGAAGTCTGTGTGACCTGTAAAAATAACAGAAATACTTAAGCCAGAGCAGGATGTGATGAACCAAGTGAAAAGTCAGCCGTCTTACACTATTTTTGGAATCGAGTGAGTATTTTATGCTGGTAATTTTTAGTCCATGTATTCTCCAGGTAGAGCATCTGCCTTGGAGGGTAGAATAGAACCCTTTGATCATCTATGAGAGAAGGAAAATAAGCCACTAGAACAGGAACTAATATCCATAAATGTCCCTGGTACCTATGCCAAATGTCCAAAATAAATGACCCTAACCACTCTTCTGTAATTTTCCCTGAGTTCATCAACAACCAGAAGTGTTGACAGACTTTGACAGGATTAAGTGACAATAAACAACCCAAGCAATGTCAGGGTTTATTAAAAAGAACATTGTATTCTACAGGCAATATTGAATTCACAGTATGCATTTAGAAGCAATAGGTAAATGCTCACTGTATTCATATACTTTTAAAAATATGTGTTTAGTATTTTTAGCTATGCATATATGGGAGGGTATATAAATGAGTACAGGCAAGTTCCCTCCATGTTCAGTAGAGCAGAAGTCACAGGTGCTGGAACCTGTCAGATATGGACATTGACAAGTGGCCTCAAGTCCTCTGTAAGAGTGCAAGCACTCTCAACCAGTGAGCCATATAACCAATTCCCATATTCAGACTGTTTGGGTTGAGTTTTTCTTTTTCTTCTTTCAACATGCGCTATGTATAAGAAGATGATTTTAAGAATTTATTGGTCAATATCTCATTAATACTTTATTATTTTGTATGACATTTAAGATAAGAAAAATTTCCTCTCAGAGATGGTGAATGAGATTAACTTGGTTCTGCTTTAAAATATGGAAAGAAAAGAAATTCAGTTAAAAATATATTTCTGTATCATGTGTACTTTGTACTGTTCAGTGTGTGTGTGTGCATGCATGTGTGTGTGTGTGTGTGTGTGTGTGTGTGTGTGTGTAATGTAAATGCAGGTTCTTGTGGAAGTAGGAAGAGGAAGTCTGATACCTTAGAGCTAGAATTCCAGAATTTTGTATGCTATGGGTGCTGGGACCTAAACTTGGGTCATATGAAGAGGAAAGAGTACTCTTAACACTAAACCACTTCTTCAGCCCTTCAATGGGCTAAATTTTGTGTTCTGTAACTAGACTAGATACTTTCTTAAATTCAGAGTACACGATTGTATATTTTTTCATTCTAAATGATATGGTAAACAAGAAATATGTTTTCATCCATCCTTCCAGCTTTCTTTCATTGCAGCTGATTCTCACCCAGACACTCAACATTCAATTTACATTTAATGTACATCATAGGCACTGGGTCACATTCCCCCTAATCAGGAGAAAGCTAAGCCATGGTAGCTGTTGTTCACAATGTGTTCAGTGTCAGTTCATAAAGCTTATGACTCTGTTGGGAGAAAAAAAATGACTTTAAAACAGTGTACAATATTCCCCCCAAACAGTGATTTGTACAAATAGTTTTATATTATAAATGATGCTCAGACATCCTAAAATTTCCTAAGTGACTAAAGGCACTTGTCTAAACCTCAATGTGTGAGTTTGATCCCTGGGATCTATATGAGGAAAGCAGAGACACGGCTTTTATGAACTCTGCAGATATTAGGTATCGCACATATGTCTATAGGAATACATATACATAATAATAAATGAATAAGTAAATAAATTTAGTTCAAAATTTGAAATACATGTTGGAGAAATTGCTGAGCATCTAAGAGTAGGTAATGCTCTTAATGAGGACCAGAATTTAGAACCCAACAAGTATCATCATCATACAGACATTAGAAGCTCACAAACTCTTCTGATACTCACTCGGAGGAATCTGACATCTCTGTCTGGCCTCCTTGGAAAACTGCACATACATATACAGACATATAAACATAAATAAAATAAATATTTAATAATTAAAGGGGTAGAGAGATGGTTCAGTTGTTTAGAGCATTTACTGATCTCCTGTAGAGTCTTGGCTCAGCGCCCAGCACTCATATGCCAGCTCAAAATCATCTGTAACTCCAGTTCAAGGGGACCTCTCTTCTTACTTTCCCCACTTCCTTGGCTTTGTATTCACATTGCACACAGCCATGCATAAGGGCAAAACACCTATGCAAATAAATTAAATTAAATACATATTTAAAATTACCAATTGTAAATAAATATTATGATACTCCATTATCTCTTTACTGCTATCATGATGCAAATATATTTTAATATACTAATCTAAGCCACTCAGAACCTTAGTTAGCATGTTTTACTCCCAGATACTAGGAAATAGTTCAAAAATGATCTCTATCCGTCTCCTTGTGTATCTCAAATGGGCTGCAAATTCATGATCCACCTTCCTCATCCTTCCAATTTTTAGCATTATAAGCATGCAGCTAGACATGTGGATTTCTAAAGTGACTTCCAAGCACTAATCATATCCTGAATGTAGGTGTTATTTGAATATTTCTAACTGAGTGTGGTTGTCCAAAGGTAATTTCAGTATTTGTGACTGGATCTAATTTCTCCTTAATCTTTAGAAATAATCATCACCACAATATAAGAAAGTACTGGCAATGGAGACAGGAGGAGGATTACACACTTGATTCCAGCAGGGATAACTGTGTCCTAACTGTTTTTTAAAGTAGGATAGCTGATAAGCTTTATTATGATTATAGTTATCCATTTATATCTTCAGAAATATTATTAGCAAGTGGTGGTTCTTTGACATATAGTTTATCACATATTGTCCCTACT
>JANHMN010000009.1:19483511-19569283 GCA_030674055.1 Rhabdomys pumilio
ACACACACACACACACACACACACACACACACACACACACACACACATTCACACAGAGACACACTAACACATAGGCACAAGAGAGAGGAGATAGAATGAGTATATTGTTCAAGTTAAAAAGACTATCGAGTCAATCTGACAACATAAGTTTAATTAGCCTCTGAATTTTGAATCAGAAGTTTTTATGTCTTCAACAGTCCAATTTGTTGAGCAGAGAAAGTAATTGTAGCAAATTGCCCTTTCAAGAAGGATCTGTTGATAAGAATACTGGTACTGATTAAAAAGGCACATCAGTGAACAGACAATATGATTCCTTGTCTCTTACTCCTGTCAACCTGTGTGTGTGTGTGTTTCAACATATTTATATGTAGTTAGTTTTACCTCAGAGCTATGATGTCTTAGAAGATACCCCCTTTTCAGATAGAAAAATATGAAGACTTTTTTTCCCTTTGACAATAGCAAAGGCTCTTCTTCTGGAAAAATATTGCTCAAGTTGTGGATAGTCACAACACACATTTTCCTTGAGGCAACTTTTGTTTCATCTTCTGGATTGTTTTTGGTAGAATATAGACTACATAACTGTAAAGTCCAGCTGTATCTACAAGCAAAATGTGATACAGTTGATCCTTCGTATTGCATGCCTCCATCCACAGATCATTTCTAAGAAAGCAAGCAGTCTCAGAAGGAAACATTTGTTGATTGTCTCCTGACAACATATTATTTCACTTGTTCCTTTGTACAGCCTATAATTTTGACTAAAAGCCAAATGCCCTGAATGTAGAATTATAAACTTAAAGGGCTTTTTTAAAAAAAAATCAGAAATGGACTTGCTTCTCATCTAAGTACCTGTGCTGCTGTGACACTAGATATGACACCTGGACATCTGTCCCAGAGCGCCACACATGCTCACTTACCACTCACAGTTAAACGTTATGTCTAGCTTATAATATCACAGCTGGAATTGAGATTTTAGTTCAAAATCTTGTACAATTCAATTCATCATGTAGGAAAATGAAACTAAGAAATTTTCAGTGAAATGAGTAAAACTGGAAAACATATTGAATGAGGTTACTCAAGGTTGAAAAGGAAAATACAAACTTACCTTCTCATAAGCAGGTCCTAACCTCTAACCCTATGAAGGCCAGGAAACTAGGAACGGGGACCGGAGACTGGAGATGAGATACTATGTGGATGCAAGTTAAGAGAGTGGAGAAAAATGGTAGAGGAAATACCAATACTGGGGCCAGGTGTCAACAGGGAAATGAGGAGCAAGGAAATGGGGTGAAAGTAGCCGAGATAATTGATCAAAACTATGTAGGAAGATATTTGACGAGTGTATTAAAAACCCACATAGAAAACTATTAATTTGTGAGTTAAGTTATACACTAAAAATTAAAAAGAAGCAATGGCCACTGAGGAAAATTGACTTACCCAGGAAAAGATTTATCTTATTCTTTCATAGATGCCAAAAAGTGATTTAAAGTTGTTATTGAACATACTACTTGGTTTTAGGAAGGTATTGCTTTATTAAACTTCTTTTGTTGTTTATACAAATATCTATGTGTGATTGATGTGATATTTTGGTGTCACATTTTATTATGCATGAACTAATTGCATAAAGAAATATGTTTCATTTTATATGGATTAATTTGGTTTTATTGTATGTAAAAGGTCTTTCTGTATAGTATGCACTCAAAGATAAGAAAAGAACAGATGGAAGAATCCATTGTTTAGGTGTTGAGACAACCATTAAACTTATGAACAGCCCTTAGCACAGTGACCTGTGACACCAGACCTCACTACAGATTGTTTCATTGTATCTTTCTTAGCTTGATTTCCTAGTCTTCTAGTTGTTCCCCTGATTTGCATTCAAAGAAGACATAGTATAGACCCATATTTCTGAGTAGGGACAGTCTTTCTCATGGCATTCCTATCTAATGCTGGAGGTAGAATTTGCCTATGTACTTTCTGAGAAAGGATCTTGAAAGTTCATTTCCCCAAACCATAGTTTTGAACATATTCATTCATGGTCATCGTTGACTAATGCCAGTGCATCTAAATGGGATTTTATCATTCCTATGGCAATGCTTTACTTAACAGGAGAGTGAGGGAATTTAATTATTTATCAGACTTTGTTGATATCATTGCATTCCTGTTGTGAAGACCATTTTCAGACAGGAATAGGACTGGGTGAAGTAGAATTTTTTAGGGCTTAAATTTTTATTGTGAATCTATGTGTGTGTTGTGTGGTGTATATCACAGCCTATGTGTGGGGCTCAGAATTGACTTCTAAGAGTCAATATGCTTCTTCTTCCATGAGGTCCCTGGGTTCAAAGTGTCAGACTTGGTCATAAGTGCATTTTCATCCTAAACCAACTTATCAACTCATAAGCAGTTTTTACCATGCTTACTCTGCTTCAAGTACTATATCCTTGGATGTTGTGATTAATCAAGAATATAGAGAGTAAGTATACGAGCAAATGCCTAAGAATTTCCAGATAAATGGGAATAAGAATTTGTTTTAAAAAAATTACAGTTTAAAATAACTAAACTATTTGATCCTGTATAATTGGAATTGTATATAAGCGTGGAATTATTTTCACCATGATTTACCTAATAAAATGACAATAGTATCCACTATTGATAAGACAGTTATAATACAAGAATACTTCACAAGTTATGTTCCCTTAAAGTCTCTGAATGGCTTAATTGATTCTTAGTCTTAAAGGTAGGTCCCTAATCATTCTGGTTTTTATGTCTAAGAAAACCAGTGTTTCCCATGTCTGCAATGTACTCATTTAAATTTAAATGTAATGTGATGCTGAGAGGAAGATCCAAGACCATAGCAAGTAGTGCCTTAGCCAAGTAATCGAGAAAATTGAATTTCTCCTGAGCAATCTTGTATTATCTCCTTGTTCAATATCTGGTGGTACTTTCTAAAATTGAATTTCCTACTTTCTTTCTTAACTCTCTTCAGTTGCTATTCAAGTCTTTAAGTATTTCCTATACTGACACTGGAATTTTTTTCTTTGTATAGGTCAAGAAAAATAGATAATTCCTGGTTGTTCCTGCATGTCTCTTGGTTTTTGACTATGATGTAGCATTAGAAGATGTTGAAACCTTATACATCTGCCTATATGACTTGATTAATGATCATCTTAACTGGCCTTTTCTACCCTTTGAAAATTATCTCGAAAATTCACACTTGAGAAGTTCATAATTGAGTTAACATAATGAAATACAGAAACAGACACACACACACATGCACAGAGAGAGAGAGAGAGAGAGAGAGAGAGAGAGAGAGAGAGAGAGAGAGAGAGAGGAGCAAAACTAAAATCTAAAATTCCCTCACACTTTCTCTTAATGCTTTAAGGAAGTCTATGATTCTCTATTACATCCTGTTCATAGTTGTCCTCATTGAACACAAAATCAACTATTAATTCGCATTATTGAAGACCACTGACTTAAATAACCCTCACATGCCTGTGCTCCCTTTCTGCCTTTTAAGTTTTGTCTTTTGAGAACTTCCAACAGGAGCACTCACTCAATGTTAATCCTACTTCCCTCCCTATGAACCTTAATGTTTCTCTTTTTCTTTCTATTTCTCTCCCTCCCCTCCTTCCTCCATCTCTTTCTTGATACAAGATCTTATATAATCGAGGCTGTCCTTAAACTCTTTATGTAGCTCAGAATGATCTTGAATTTTTGATTATTCCTTATCACCACCCAAGTTCTGGGAATACAGACAGTAATCACTACCCAAGTTTATAAGGTGATGGAAGTGGAAAAATGCCTGTGTGAATGTGAAGTTAGTGTTTGACCTTCATAACTTCATCTCCAGTCTTAAAACCTCTTCTTGTCCATAAACTCAAATATCTATGAAATATTTCTAATGATTTCAATGATGAAAATTTGTATAACATCACAGTAGGGTTTTGAAAATGTTGGCATAAAAATTTGTATTCATAAGAAACAAACTAGCTGATTTGAATAGTAAAAATCACCAATCAGCAAACGACACATAAATGAAAAACAAATCATCTACATACTCTACATACTTCAGTTATTCATAATTCTTCCTTGATATTTTCCCTTGCTATTAATTGAGAATGTTATACAGTGCATTTTGATCATATTCACTGCTTTGTGTAGCCTTCCCACATCTGCTACTACTCCTCTACAACTTTGAATGTTTTTTTTGAAGTCAAGTATAATCTGTGCTTCCCATATATTCCTAAATATGCGGACTTCCAGTAAAGTATGTTTATCCCAGAAGGTGCCATTTCCTTGAATAAAAGTGCGTCTCCATCTCTTAACAGCTATCAATTGCCAATAAATAGCTTTTTAGCTACGAATAGGGCACAGTACCCACTTCCTCTTTCCTTGCTGGAAGATGGTATAGGTCTTGTGCATGTTGTCACAACACTGTGAGTTCATAGGTGCAGGTTCCCTTTTATGTCAATAAACTCTGTTGACTAGATAGTTCTCAGCTTTGTCATTTATATGCAATCTGAGACCCTAGTTCATAATGTGGTACTACCACAGTTAGCATGAGTCTATTCAACTAGATTAAGTTTCTATTAACTTAATCTAGAAACTTTCCCACAGACACACCCATATTTCTGTCTCCTAGATAATTATAGATGCTACCAAGTTTCCAGTATGAAACAAAGCAAATATATATGGCCCCTACCCTTACAACATGGGACTTAGCATTATCTTAAGAGTGGTAAAAAGTAAGTTCCTGAATCTCTGGCTCCCTTGTCTGCTCAATTCAGTGGTTTAGAGAATGATGTGGTTGACATTTTCCAGACTTACTCACTTTGTTTGAGCTTTGAGCAGAGTATTTGGCTTCAAGAACATTGTGCTTTTAGTATTAACTGGGTTAGTGTGGGCCATGTTCCAGCTTAAATGAATATACATGAAGTGGTGGAGGAAGAGAGTCCATTCCTCTTATATATGACTTCCCTGCCATCAGAGACCTTACAGAAGAGGTTAGATGGCCTTTTGTGTTGAAAATCAGTGGAATGTTACTTTCACTATGGGAAAAAGCAACATTCTCCAGATATTAGTGTCACCATTAAAGTAATTGCTTTGTAAAGATCTGCCCCTAGAGTTTCATTTCCTGTTGAACAACAAACCTTTCGCGTCACCTTAGTATTCAGCTCATTTTTCATAAGCAGTGTATAAAGAACACATTAATCTTTATAGATGTCTGACTGTATTTTTATCTCAAGGTTAGTTATTGTCATATCTTTTCAACCCACACTCTTTCCCCTTGACAAGGGTTCTTTATTGCCTTCTTCAATAACTTCCTGGCTTTAAAAGAAAACCATCTGTTTTACTTGAAGACAGTATCATTACCAAGAAACTGAGGCAAACAAAATTAAGGCACATGTACCCATATGCACTCAATTCTGAGCCCAGGGATCCACAGTTCTCTACATCATGGCTATTGCACTACACTCTAGGCTTGAGTATGATGATGTTGGAATCAGTTAATTAGAATTGTTCAACTTCACATAGTATTCCATGATTAGTAAAAAATGGGTAGTTATAAAGGAGGTTCAAAGAATTTAAATAATGTAAATGAAACTTTCATTCTATTTGATCTTTTAACTAAATAGAATGCAATGAAATAGGCATATGCATTAAAATAAGCCAAATATAGATGTATTTGTTGCATAAAGATGAAAATATATTAATATATCTTGTCAAATACTGTTTTGTGAGAAAAAATAGAGATGTAGCTGAGTGGCTCAGGATCCAGTTAGCATCTAAGAGATCTTGGTTTCAGTTCTCTGCACTGAGTAAACCAGGCATGGTGATAGAAGTCTGAACTCCTAGCACTTGGGAGATGGAAGCCAGAGTAAGTGTTCAGGATGTCCAAGGTCATATTCAATTGCAGAAGAGAGTTTGAGGGCAGGCTGAAATACGAGAAACTCTGTATCAAAAATAACTATTTAATTCATTAAAACAAACTTTAAAATTACGTGGCAAAAAAAGGGAAATGAATAAATGAGGATGACATTGTCTAACAAAGGATGTAAGTTGTATATGGTACTTTAAAATAAACGTTAAAATAAGAAACAATGATTAAACAAATTGTATTGAACAACTACAGTAAAAGAAATAAACTAGAGTTTCACTTCAGATTGCTCAAAAGGATTTTTTAAATTTTATTTATTTGTGCATATAACATATACACAATGCATAAAGGTACCTGTAGAAGCCAGAAGAATGTGTCAGATTACCTGGATAAGGAGTCAGAGCTCTTTGTGAGCTACCTGATATGGATGCTGGGACTGGACTCAAGTCAGTGCAAGAGTAGCAGGAATCTTATTCACTGAGCCTCCATTCCTGACCTCACTTCATTTATTGATTCAAATATAATGTTAGAACAAGATGTGATGATATATATCCCCAATCTCAGCATTTGGGAGGCAGGGACATTAGGGTCTTTGTGAGTGTGAAGTCAGCATGGCTTACATAATGCTATATTTTGAAACTCTGTGTTTTAAAAGTAAAATAAACTCATCTGACAGACTTTAGTGCTGCAGAATTATTAAGGGCTGGTTACTCTATCTAGGCAGATATAATCAGTCAACTATTCTGCAAGTGTGTCCTTTTCTGTAGATGGAGAGATTCTTGCCTGGTAGCTGTCTCACCACAACAGGAGTAACTCCAATGATGCTCAATTTCTTCTTAGAATCCAAGACAGGAAGCTGTCAGGAGCAGACAGGTCACTAATCATAATGAACATTAATATAGAAATATTTGTGGCGTCAATTCTATGGATTTCTGACGTTTTGAAATCCAACTATCCATGTAAGGTAACTTGGACTGCTGTCTGTTATCTCCTCTCAGCTATTTCTAAATGAAATATAGAAAACACCCTAACAATAAACTCAAAGTCATGAAGTTGCTATAGTCCCTTAACTCACAGGTTAGTCATCCCAAGTCAGTTAAAAAAGTTAAAGAAGGACTGGGTCTAAGTCTTGTATTTCTAAATGTGTTATACAGGCACAATGTCCATGAGAGTATCTATATTCATTTCACTTTCATATCGATGAGAGGCTTATACCAATAAAAACCCTAAATTTGAAATCCAAGTGAATTTTGTACCATTTAAGAAATTGTAACTTCATCTTAATACTAAATTATACAGATTTCTACCAATAGGTTATGCCTTTGCCAAAAATCCTAGCTAATGCTCCCTGTTCCAACAAAATCACTGCTGTTCCCCAGAGAGACAGCCCCATATTAACCACCTTAGTCCCCAAGCCCGGGGAATAGGGGCGTTGTCTCTTCTTTAACTTCTTCAAGCTGATTAAGGGCATCGAGTCATCAGAAGAGGGGTGGGGGGAAGAGCAAATTGATAAGCCTCCAACACTGTGTCCTCACTGCATCCAGATGGAACTCCCAGACACCAGAGGTTTGAATAGGTCCTCTCATTTTGCTTGATGACTAGATACACCAAGGCTGTGTATTCTGCAATATACAATTCTCCGGACAAGTTTTAGTATCAAGAAAAAAAAATTTTTTTTCCTAGAAGGCTGACATTTTTTTTTTAAAGATGTTGGTTCTAACAACTTTTTCCCCCCTTTTATGTAGTTGGTTATAATATTTACATTTCAATTTTTATCCTCTTATCCCATTTCCCCCACCACCCAGGAACCCCTTATCCCATCCCCCCTCCTTATATCCCTTCTATGAGGCTGTGCCCGAACCCATGCCCAACCCCCACTACCCCCTCCTCACCCTTCCCCCCTTCTGTGTTGGTTTTTCATGGGACCAAGAAGATTTGATGCTCCAACGTTCGGTAGTATAGGGGTTGTCCAGGTGTTCAGCGGTCTCTATAAATCGGCTAAGTTTTAGAAGCTATGCTTAGTGTTTCCCATAAATTCAGTTAATTTAGTCATTCTGGATTTCTGACGGCATTGAAGACCTATAGACTCATAGCCAATCCAGGCTATTTACCTTGAGAGAAAAGATCTGAGTGGAGGGTTCTCAGCTGACATTCATTCTAAAGCCAAGGAAAAGCTAGGTTCAAAACTAAGTGTTCTAGTCAAGAGAGATGGCAGAGGTTCTGGCTAGTCAACAAAAGGATGGACTGGGTATTAAGACTATCTTGTACCTCACTGGTACAAATAGGAATAATTGTGCTCTAATTGTATTCTGAGAGAAAAACTTTATTTTAACAGGAAGGGTAATATGTAGGAGGAGCTAAGGGGAAAGGAGCACCAAGAGGAAAAGATGGAGTAAGGAGAGGAGAAGATGAAGTAGATGAGAAGCTCGGTAATGAGAGAGAAAAAGAGAGAGAAAAGAGAGAGGGGGCATGGAGGCAGAAGTTCACATGTCTCCACTAGTCAAAGATAGTTTACATAGCTAGATTGGGTATTAGGTTACACTTCTGATTGAGCATTACCATACTTACAAAGCCCTTGATTAACATTTAAAAAATTGTATAAAAGCCAAATGGAAAAGGGGGGGCACGGGATAGGGGTTTTCTGGGGAAGGGAAATGGAAAAAGGGATTGGCATCTGAAATGTAAATAAAATATCCAATAAAAAAAAGGCAATAAAAAATAATAAAATAAAATAAAAGTAAAATAAAAAAGCAAAACCACAACATAAAAACAGTCTTAGGTATACTGGTGAGATTGTGGTGTTAAGAAGCCTAAGCATAACTAATTTTGTGCTGGTTTCCAACAGAGAGCTACTGTAACTGGTACTTGTTTGAAGTCAATCAGGAAACAACTTTTAGAAAAACAATAAAAGTATTTAAGGTTCTTCTGTAGATGACACATACAAATTTAAAAATCAAAATGGTAAATTGGTTAACAATGGCATTGCATCCATGAAAAAAAAAATCCACAATATAAAAAGAACATTTCATTGTAAGAATAAGAACAACAACAACAACAACAACAACAACAACAAAACTCCCCTGAAGAATAAATCATTAGTAGTAGGTCAAGTAAGAATAGCAGAGGTATGAACATTATTTTTGTTGCAGCATGAATTTACTCAGGAATATACATTTTCTCCATTTTTTGATAAATTATTCATTATATATATATATATATTCACATATATATATTCATAGATAAATATAAAAATGAGCATAGTTTCATTAAGATTATATTTACAGTAATTATATTAATACCTGAATACTAATCCAATCCACATAAATATTAATTATATATTGGGATAAAATGTGAAGTTTTTACGCATTTAGACATTTTCTCCACTACTAAGAATTTTACTGAGGAAATTAACCAGTTGTAATTCAAATAACTTTGGTCTTCTGGTTGAACTCTTTCAACTTAACCTTCTTCAGTAATGATATTTTGCATATTTCCCACTTCAGTCCTAATGACAAAGGGCCTGAAATATGAATACATATAACACAACACACACACATGCACACACACATGTGTATGTGTGTGTGTGTGTGTATGTGTGTGTGTGTGTGTGTGTGTGTGTGTGTGTATGTGTGTGTAATGGAAAAATGGCTTCATAATCTTGAACTTAATCCTGCTAGATATTATATATAATGTTAGATATTATGTGTAAGATATATTAAAGATGTATTGCTTTGGATGAAAATTCCTGAGGTGAGTTCCTCTTGCGGAGAGCTTCATTTGGAAAAATATGGGATTACACTATAGACAAATCAAGGAGGTCCTGAATGAAAAGCCACATGAGTTCTGAGAAACATTGAAATTCATTCCTTTTGTAGGTTTCTAGTGTATATGATAGGATTCCACACCAGGTAACCTAGGCCACACAAGTGCCACGGGTGACAGAAAAAGGGACTATGTTTATTCTGTGGACAGTTTGAAGCAGGTAGGTAGCTGTACAAAGGATGATCTGTAAGTCTACAGAAGGTTTTGCTTATGGGGACTCTCTAGAAAGCTACGGGGGATACATTCTAGTTTTCTGGGAGGAAGAAGCCCTGCAACTTCATTGTCTATAACCCAACATATCCCAAAGAAATGAACAAAAAACACCTTTTTGCCAGAACTGCTATGGTGAAACACCTACTTTTTCTTATTCTGATTCAGGTGGGAGAGATGGAGGGAGAGTGACAGAAAAATGTGACTCCTCAGCACCTGATTAGAAATAGGGCTGCCTATAACAGAATAAAACAGATGCAGAAAAAAATTAATGCAAATGAATTCTAAAAGATCACCATCCTCTTGTCTTCTTAATGTTTACCAAAACTGTTCCATCTTTTTTTTAAAAAATACTTCTTTTATTAAAACTGTCCCTGTTTTTGTAACCATCCACATGTTTTTGCTCAATTTATGGTTCTGGGACACAAGAACTTGGAAATGACAGCAGATGATACTGGACTCAATATTTGCCTGTGGTAATGCTGTTTGAGCACTCAATAAAGACATAGAAATATTTCTATATTAAAATTATGATTTCTGATACTATATGTTAAAAATTTTTATTAATTTTCTTGTTTGTCAGTTTTCTATACCTACATGAAAACAAAATCTGGTTACTCTCAACCACACTCTTGACTAACTTTTCCCCACTACTTGCTATCTACTACCCTTGTAAATCCCTTTTTCATATTTTTGTCTTAGTGTTTTTGTCTTGTGACCCACTGAATTTAAGCAGGAAATTCTATAGGACCATAAGCTTCTAAGTATCTAATGAAATTTGTTTGGCTTTCCTGTGAGTATATAAAGACAATGATTCCCTTCCAAAAATTATAAATAGCCAATAGTCCATTAGAGTTTGGATTGGTTTTGTGAGTCCCTTCCTAATCAATGCTTGATTGATGGAAGACCTAATCTTGTACATACCTGGCTCAAACAATAGTTGCTGCTCTAATGTCAGGATTGCAATGGTCATATCACTACCAGAATGTTGTGCTTCGTAGCACTTCTCACTGTCTTCTGACACTTTTATTTCTGCCTTGCTAATGTCATCCTCCTCTTTGTACTCCTCAGGCTAAGTAGAATTTAGGTTGGGCATTTGTCTTTCACTATGCCCTAAATTTCTTTCTACATCAATATGCTGGAAGGAAAACTAATTTATAGGAAGTGAGACAATGTTAGAATTTATTTCCGAGTAAATTGAAAGCCTATTTACGCTGTCAGTGATTGACCTTTAAGAGCTGTTCAGGTTATCCAACCACATATTTTCAAATCATGGTAAGTGGGAAATAGTTTAATGTCAATTGATGTAAAAGTTGCACATTTGCATTAATTAGTGGAGAAAGGTCTAGCACGTGAAAATATTTTAATACAAAGGGGGACATTTTAAATGAGGTTGTGCTTTGAGTTAGCAGTGCATCCCAGTGAAAGTTATAAGTTATATAAGAATTATTAAGACTGTGAATATAGAAGTCCTTTTTTAGTAGTAAATACAAATCCTGGGGTCAATTTCTACACAACAGAGACCTCTAGAGCTACACACATGTATCCTCAAAAATTGGAAGGTGGTCAAGAAATTGTAAGAAATCCTTGGCTATATAATGAGTTTTGAACCCATTTAGACTACCCAAGACACATTTATTTAAAAAATTAATCTTTGAAAAACAAGTTCACTAGACATTTTTGAAACAAATTTGCCCATTACAGTGAATATCTTGTACTAGAAATATGTTTCCAAGATTTGTGGTTTCTATGATTTGAGTCTTTGGTCCACCCTTTTTGCTCAAAGTAAACGTGGTATGTGAAACACAGTTATTCAAAAAGTTACAGTAGGAGATCATGCCTTTTAGTTTAACAATGTGCTAAAACTATAGCAAAATTCTGCACTATAAATACAGAACAAAATACAAAGCACTATGTGAGAATACTCAGTGCTACTGAAAAACAAAGCATTGTGATGGCACAAATACAGCATTATGATAGCATGGCAGGCAAGCTGCTTTGATAACACAGCATCATGATGACACTATAGGTCATTACCATAACAATACCAAGCAACATGATAACACAATAATCCATTGTTTTGGCACAATATGGCACTGTGATGATACAATAGCACATTGGCATGGCTAAATATCACATTTAGCCATAACAGAACACTGTGATGGCACAATGGAGCACTGTGATTGGAAAATAGACTACGTTAGTCACTCAAAAGAATGCTATGATGACTCAGAAGACAATTCTGATGGGAAATTAGGATACTGTGTTGGCACAACAATTGCATTGTGATTTCACAACAGGACATAGTAATGACACCATAGGAAATTTTAATGATACTCTAAAGCACTATGATCCTACAACATAGTACTATGATTTGAAAGTAGAGCACTGTAATGGCCTAGAAGAACTCTATGATCACACAATGGAACACTGAGTTGGCACAATAATACACTGGGATATCAAAATGGGAGTACTGAGATTTATGATGTTACAACAGAGAATAGTGTTGTCACAACAGTGTAGAGTGATACTACAATAGGGCTCTGTGATGCAAGAATATGGCATTCTGGTGGTTCATGAATATGGTGATCCTTAACAATGGTATTGTGCTAGCATAATAGAGCATGGTGAAGCATCGTGTAGCTTTTACAACAGAGCCTCCTAGACCATGGTCATAAAATGTTAGGTCAGTATAATGACACGAAGAGGTAGTAGCACAACAGGCAACTGTAATTATGTAACAGAGCTCTATAATGGCATAGTATAATACTCAATATTGTCATGGCACAACAATTCATTGTGTTGGCACAACAGGGCACAATTGTACACAGTGATGACACTACAGGACATTGTGATGACACAACAGGTCATGTTGAAAGCATGCTGGTGGATGACAAAGCTCTGCAATAGAACAATAGGGTGCAGTAACAGCAGGATACTATTGAACATGTGGAAGCAAAACTGGGTACTGTGATGTAACACTAGAGAATTTTGGTGGCACAATAGAGAACTGTAAATGTACGAGAACAGTCTGATAGCAAAATAGAGCATGGTTTGTCACAACAGGACATTTCTATGGCAAAATAAGACATGATACTGGCACAAAAGTGTACTGTGTTGTTTCAACAGGACATTGTTATGATAGAACGAACCATTGTACTGGAATCTTAAGTCATTGTGAAGGCACATATGGCATTTTGACTTCAATGGAGCCAACTTGATAGCAAAACTAAATGTTGTGGTGGCTCAATAAAGTACAATGATGGCACAGTATGGCATTTTTGTTGGCACAATAGAACACTTCTACTGTATAATATAATATTGTAATTGTATAACCCCACACTATGATAGCACAATGATTCATTGTGATAAAAGAATGCCTTTCTATGAAAACAGTAAGATATTGTATTGGTGTGATATAGCACATCACTATAGTACTGTGTTATTGTATTCAGGCACTATGAAGGCAAAGTAAGGCTCACTTTGATGGTAAAAGTGACTACTGTGAGGACACAATCAAGTTCTTAAAAATAAGACATTGTAATGCTAAAATTAGGCACGTTGGTGCTACAAAAACACTGTTATTGTACAATAGGACATTAATACATGACAGAACATTAGACTGTGATGTCACTGTTGAGCATCATGATGGCACAATCGAACAGTTCACAACAAAGTAGTGAGTTGGCCTGGTGCTGCTTCTATTCTAATGCTAAATACTGGCTCCTCAAGATACGGTTGCCCTATAACAAACAGATCCTTTCATACTCAAGTGATGCCATGTGAACCTCTTCCCCAGTTTACCTGGTCAATAAAAGACCAGAGCCTGTGATTGGGCAGTGGAGGGAGAAAAGCGGGACTTGAGGTATGAGTGAGGGGGTTGCAGATAGAAAAAGAGAGAGGAGAGAAAGACAGAGAAGGAAGAACCCACCATGGACCAGAAATACATAGCCAGGAGAAACAGCAGGTAACAAGGGACTTTGTAGCTGGGGAATAATTTAATATAGCTCTGGATCTGCCCAATCTAGACTTATAGCTTTGTGTCTTTTATACCAGCTTGTTAGGATTAGAAATTCCTACTACATAACACAGCATCGTGATACAACACTATGTGACTGCAATGGCAAAGTAGAACATGATAATGACAAAAAAGAAAACAAATCACAATAGAACTGAGCATTGTCATAGCACATCACAACAACATGATGCTCATACTGAGCACTGTAATGAGTTATTGGGTACAATGATGTCAACAACAAACTAAGGCACAGGCAAGGAAAAACATAGGACTATGATGTAAGAACAAAGCAATGCGATGATACAATGGGGCAGTGTGATAGAAAAACATGATTATACAATAGAATAGTATAATGACTCAATTAATATTATGATGATACAATATAACGTTGTGATGGCAAAAAAGGGCATGGCCAAATTGAAAAGAGAAAGCACATTTAATAGCACAATAAATCACAGTCATAGAACAGTAGAGAAATTTATTGACACAATAGAGGACTTGAAGGCATGACTAAACATCATAATGACCAAAAACTAAATGTGATTGCATTGTTACTATGATGTCACAAAGTTTATGCAATAGGTATTGTCATGGCACAACAGAGTGTAATAAAGATATAATTATTTTTATAACATAATAGGGCCATGTGTTAGAAAAACTATTAACTATAAACATATATTACCAAAACATGGTAATATGTTATAATTAAGTAATGTTGACCTTGTGATGTCACAAGAGAACATGGTAATGACATAACACAGCATTGTGATGGCAAAAATAGTATACTATGATGTCACAATATAACACTATGATACCACAGTAGGACATTTTGATGTCAAAACATAGTACTGTGAACTTAGGTCCCTGTTTTGGGGTCATTGATGATGATAAATTAGTGTATTTGGTTGGTAAAACAAAATCTATTCTACAATATATACTGCTGTGCTCTGTATGTATACACACTTTAGGATGTACTAATGTTATACATACTACTTTACCATTACAATAATGGATATTGTAATGTATCATGGGCATTGTGATATTATAATAGGTCACAATGATGACATAATAAGGCATGGATACACTTTTATGTCATGATAGAACACTGTGATATCAAAGTGGGGCACTCATATAACAAAACAGGATGCTTTTATGGAAAAATCCAACTCTGTAATATTACAGTAGGGCACTGTGATGATATATGAGAGTGATATTAAGTTATGTTATACTGTGATGTCTAGCAAGGCATTATATTGTCACAATAATGTATAGGGATTATATAATAAGTTACTGTTTTTCACACTACAACACTGATGTCACAGTAAGACAGTCAACACACAATATGGAAGTTTTATATTAGAATACAACACAATGATGTCACAATAGTGCAGGCACTATGATAGCGTAATAGGGCACTATGTTGACATGGAGATGTGGGTCAGCAGAGCATTTTGATGCCAACAAAGAAGACTTTGAGGTCAAAACACAGTACTGTGATTTTAGGTAACTCTTTCCTGGTCACTGTTATGGTAAAATAGAACATTACCATCATACAACACAGGATGACAAACCAGGACATTTTGTCAGTACAATGAAAGACAAGGCATTAAATGATAGTGTTTTGGCATGTGTGATATTTATGAAGGCATAAATGGACAGTGGAGAAAGTTCACAAGATAGGCCAATGTTACGTCATAATAACAGAGTACAGGGATTACATAATAGATTATTGGTTTGTCACCCTTAAACACTGTGATGTTATGTCATTTTGATATAACTATAGAACACAGAAATATCACACTAGGGTAGTGTTAAGTAGTCAAGTTAAACTGTGATTTCACAGTAAAGTACGTATTTGTTAAAGTACAATCCAGGGTTGTAAGAAATATGGTACTTTAATGACTGTGGTTGAAGAATATAGTGTAATAATATAGCACTCTATTATTCACATCACAAATAGCACCATGATGTTACATGGGTTACTGTGATGTCACAGCAGGTCAATGTTACATCAAAATACATTGTGATGACACAATTGGGTATAGTGACGTCACAACACAACACTGTGTTGTCATAATAGAACACTGTGATGTTGTGGATCACTGTGATGACACAATGAGTTAATGTTCTACTATAATAACACAAAACTATGATGTCATAATAGACCACTGTGATATCACAATAAGGTACCTTGATGACACAGTAAGGCACAATCATGACAAAATTAAACACTTTGATGTCACAATAGGGTACTTTTATGTCATAATAGTATACTGTGATGTCACAGTAGAGCACTGTCATGTCACAATCAGGTACAATCAATATGGTATATAAGCAAAGCAATTTGATGTCACAATTGGACACTGTGATTCCAAAACTTGGCCCTATGACTTCAGGTCACTTTTGGTCTCTGTTATGGTAAAATAAGACATTATGATCTTACAATTTGGAATAATAAAAAAATAGGACATCTTGTTGATTCAACAAAATCTAATTTACTATGCTATATATACCACTTTACTCTTGCCCTCATTGTCTTCATAGCACAAGGTCTTATGAAGGTACAGTGATGACACATAGGCATTGCAATACCATAAAAAGTAAAATGATATAGTAGGGCACTAGTCCTTACTGTGACAGCATAGAGTATGGAGTTGTGATGTAATAAAACATCTGAGGATGATAATAAATTAGGATAATTAGTTGGTATAAGAAAACCTACATTGGAAAACTAGGGCTTCAACATGGCATGTATGGGTTGTCTTAGAGTTTTACTGCCAAAAACAGTCACCATGACCAAAGCAACTCTTATAAGGGCATTTAAGTCCAGTATTATCGAGGCGGAGCATGCCAGATCCAGGCAGCAGGCATGGTGCAGGAGGAGCTGAGAATTCTACATCTTCATCTGAAGGCTGGTAGATGACTGGCTCCCATATGGTTAGGAGTAGGATCTGAAAGCCCATACCTACGGTGATATACTTCTTCCAACAAGAGCAAACCTCTAAATTGTGCCATTCCCTGAGCCAAGCAAACCACCAAATGGACATTATTTTGACTTGTTTGATCTTATGAAGCCATAATTGGACATTTTCCTGAAGTGATAATTGTTTGGTGGTTGGGTTTTTATAGTAAGTCACTTTGGTGATGTGAATGATACTGGATCCTATTCAACTTTGAATTCTTAATTCCTATTTGGAGTGAATATTTAGGAAGAATTAGGAGGTGTGGCTTTTTATGAGAAAGTGTGTCACTGAGGGTATATTTTGAGGTTTTAAAAGAGCACCCACTCCCAGTGAGCTCTCTTTTTCCCTTCATACCCCCCTTACCCTCATGGCTATTATCTTAACAAGTTCACAGATACTGATATATCTCCATTTTTGACTGCCTACTGCCATATTCCCAATCACGATGACCATTGACTCAACCTCTAGAACCTTTAGCAAGCTACCAAATTAAATGTTGTCTTTTGTAGGTATTCTTTGTCATGTTTTACTTTTCCTGCAATAAAAAAGTAATTTAAACAAGCACTGTTATTGCACAATAGAATACTGTGAATAATCAACTGTTTATTCTGAAGACAATATAGAGCAGTATTCTTGCATAATAGGCCACTGTTATTTTATAACTGACTTCTGTGATGAATTTGTAATATAAAGCCTTGTGATGCAAAAATATGGCACACTGATGGTACAAGAGCACTTTTATAGCACAACACATTATTTTGATACAATGTGACATAAAGATGGCACTATAAAGCTTGATTTCAAAAAGGAGCAGTTTGTTGGTACAATACACCTGGTGATGCAATAATAAAGCACTCTGATAGCAAGACAGGCAAGGGTTATGGCACAAAAGTAGACTGTGGTGCTATAATAGGACTTAAGTATGGTACATCACAAATATGTAAGGATATTACTGAGTATTGTTACGACATATTAGGGCATTGGTGGAACAACAAGGCACTATTGTGAGACAAGAATCCTTTGAGAGTATAACAGCTACAGTCATGATACAATAGAGGTCTGAGTCCTCTGATGGCACAACAGGTACTGTGATGATACCATAGGGTACTGAGATGACACAATGGAACTCTGTGGTGATACAATAGATTCCTGTTTTGTCATACATGGCGGTGATATTTTACTGCACTAAGATTATACTACCGCTACCATTACACTAAGGGCACTATTATATCACAATAAGGAACAACAATTATCCAATAGGATACTGATTTTTTTTTTTTTTTTGGTTTTTCGAGACAGGGTTTCTCTGTGTAGTCCTAGCTGTCCTGGAACTCACTTTGTAGACCAGGCTGGCCTTGAACACAGAAATCCACCTGCCTCTGCCTCCCAAGTGCCCAGCATAAGATATTGTTATATCATACCTGGATGCAAAATAAAAAACTGTGATGTAACAATGGGCACTATGATGTAACAGTGGGCATTGTGATGGCACAGTATATCATCATGGGAACACAGTAACATACATTTATAGCATAATGGGACTACATGACAAAATAGGGCACTTAGCTGGCACAATAGGCCACAAATATGTCACATTATGACAATGTAATGCCACAATAGGGCATGATGATGTCACAATAGTGTGCTGTCACACAGTAATATAGGGCACTGATGACATAGTCAGGTTGTATGATGAATCTTACTGCGTTAATACAATATGGCACTACTATGTCACAATACAACACTTAATTGTCACAATAGTGTGCTGTGCTGACATAATAGAGTTTATCTATGGTGGCTCAATAGAGCACTGGGATAATAGAGTAGAACACTGTGATGAACAAGTAGTGTATATGATGACACAATAGGGCACAAACATGTCACAGTACAACACTGTTTTATAACAATAGTGTTAACTCAAAAGGATGTTCTAATGCTACCATAGGACTCTGAAGCAATACAATAGGACACTAGTGACACAATAATTCTCTGTGATGGATAATAAGGCACAGTTTTAACAATGTAAGGCTAAGTTATGTCACAGTATGTCACTGAAATGTCGAAACAGGGTACTATGATGGTAAAATATATTTCTGTGATGTTATTCCAGAGCCATGTAATGGTAAAATAGGACACAATGATACAACAGGGCGCTGTGATAACACGTTTGTGAACTTTTGACACATTAGCTCACTGTGATTGCTCAATAGACACTCTAATCACACAACAGAACACTGTGATGACAAAACATATTTCTATGATTTTATTCCAGGGCCATTTGATGGCACCGTAGGGTACAATGACTCAATAATTCGTTGCGATGTTATATTTGGACAATGTAATATACGATAAAGCAGAGTCATGTCATGAGACGATAGTATGACAAATATATGGCATCCTAATGACGAAGATGGTACTGTGTGACATTGACATGTTACAACAAGGAACTTCTAAAATATGTTAGTATTTAAAAGTAATGACACATTAGGGTACTATGTGATGTCCTTTTATGATGGCATGAAAGGACACTGTGACATAACAGTATGGCATACTGTGGTAGCAAAACAGGATATTAATTGTCCTTTAGGGCATTCACAGCAAAATAGAACACTGATGACACAACATGAGATGATAACAACAATTCATGACATTTGGTTGTTAAAGCAGAAATCTATGTTGAAATGCTTGGAAACAGGTATAGCATTACAGGTTAGTATTTTGATATTTATGAAATCTATTAATACATAGATCAGCATTTTTCTGAAATAATACTGTAATGTGTTTCCAGAAAAGGGCACTTTGGTGGTTTGAAGGCAGATGGATCTAATAGACTCTTTTATTTGCATTTGTGGTTCCTAGTTGGTGGAAATATTTGAGAAGGGTTAGGTTGTGTGGTGTTTTTGGAGAAGGTATGTCCGTTCCTGGGGATGGGTATACTTTGAGGATTTCAAAAGCCTATCCACTCTCTCTCTCTCTTCCTCTCTTTCTCTCTCTCTCTCCTCCTCCCTTCCTCCATCTCTCTTTCCCTTTTTTTCTCCCTGCCTCATGGTTGCTGTCTTAACAAATAAGCTATTACACACGAATACAGGACCATTTTTGATTCCTTGTTGCCATACTCCCCACTATAATGATCAAGGAATCATCTACTAAATTAAATGCTTCCTTTTGTATGATGCTTTGGTCATGTTGTCTCTTCACACCAATAGAAAAGTAATTAATACCAGCACTTTCATCACACAATAAAGCACTGTCAAGGCTCAGTGGATACTATGATGATATGCTAGGACACTGTATTTGCACATTAGTTCACCTTGAAGCTGCAATAGAATACTGACGTAGTAAGCTAAATCACTGTGATGCTAAAAGCTTGCTTGTTAGCAGTACAATAAAGAAATTTATGGAACATGGCATTATTTCAGTACATATGGAATAATGATGGCACTATTAAGCTCTACGATTTCACCATAGAGCAGTTTGCACAGTAGACCCATGTAATGCAATATTGCAGCACTTTGATGGCAAGGTCGGATAGGGTGATAATAGATAAGTGTAATGGTAAGATAGGATTTTTCCCGTAGCACCTCATAACTGTATGATGTCAATATTCAGGACTGTTATGGCATATTAAGGCACTAAAATGGCAAAAAGTACTGTGATAAAATAATAGAGTCCTCTGATAGCACAAAGTGTAGTGGGATTATACATTAGGATGGTGTGATATACAATAGGGCATTGTATGACATAGCACAACTTATCAATGAAAACTAATTTTATACCAAGGCTACATGGCATGATAAAGCACTGTAATATCACACATGGGCATTGTAATGACATAGTTAGGCACAGTCAGTAATGTCACAATAGGACAAAGTCAGAAAATATTAGGACACTGGTAGACACAATAAAGTAGTTTTATGTCACAAAAGAACATTGTCATGGCATAACAGGGTACCGTGATGATACAATGGGACACTAATGACAAAATATAGTACTGTGATGACAAAATAGGATACTTTGTTGGTACGCTATGGCACTGTTATGTGTCACACAACATGATGCTGCCACAATAGGGCACCACATTACAATAGGTCCTTGAGATGACATAATATGGTTCTATGATTGCACAATTAGGTACTGTGGTGACAAAATAGGTTTGTGATGTCACAATAAGGCAATATGAAGATATACTTGGACACTATTCTGATATAATAGGACAATGTGATGGCACTAAAGGCTATTGTGTTTCTCAATACAGAATAATTACATGACAATACAACACTGTGATATCATAATAGGATGCTGTGATGTCACAAAAGACCACTGTCACATCATAAAAGATCACTCTGATGATAAAGTAGGATACATTGTAATACAATAGGCCATTGTGTTAGAATAATAGGGCACTGCTGTATGACAATATGACTGTGAAGTTAGTGTCAAGCATGGTAGTGTTATGATTTTATATATATATATGTGTGTATTATATATTATATAAATATATATGATATATAATATATGATATACATATATGTATCATAACATATATTATATGTTTATATATATATATAAATTTTGTATATATATACAAAATTATGCATATACACACATATATATACATACATATATATTGCACTATTATAATATCATCGGGCTTTGTTACAACACAATAGGTCACTGTTATGCCATAATAGGAGATTTTCTTTTCTTTTTTTTTTTCTTTTTTTTTGGTTTTTCGAGACAGGGTTTCTCTGTGTAGCCCTGGCTGTCCTGGAACTCACTCTGTAGACCAGGCTATCCTCGAACTCAGAAATCCACCTGCCTCTGCCTCCCAAGTGCTGGGATTAAAGGCGTGCGCCACCACCGCCCAGATCTCTCTCTCTCTCTCTCTCTCTCTCTCTCTCTCTCTCTCTCTCTCTTAATAGGAGATTTTCATGTCCTAATGAGACACTGTGCTGTCATAGAATATTACTATAGTATAACTATATAAGGCATTGATAAGTATGATAACAATTAGGACTCTGAACAGGTAGAACACATTGGTGACAGAATTGGGTACAGTGATGTCACAATAGGGTACTGTAATGATAGGAATATAATGCCACAGTTTTGTCATCATAGAACACTGTGATGTCACTGTTATAGTAGAAGTCTATGATGACAGAATAGGGAACTTTTAGATCACAACAGCAATGATAGCACTGTGTGACACTGTAATGCCACAGTAGGAGTATTAATAGATTTAGCACTGTAATGACATCAAAGGCCACTCACTACAATGACAAAATAGGACACTGTGATAGCACAATAGCAAACAATGTTGACCCCAAAATGCACCGATGTCTCCACCCTGTGGTATGATAATTGGATGATGTAATGAAATATTCAGGCATACAATGCTACAATAAAACATGGTTATGACAGAGTAGGACACTGTGGTAATGTAATGGGCCACTGCAACAGTATAATAGGACACTGCGATGTCATAATAGAGCACTGTCGAGTTACAATTGTACACTAGAGTGTCACAATAGGGCACTGTTATAATGAGATACTGTGGTGACAAAACAGGACAATGTACTAACAAAACAGGTAACTGTTATGACACTATAGGGCTCTGTGATGACACAGTAGGTCACCACTGTTATGTGATATCACATGCAATAGCACAATAGAGAAGATTGAAGACACAGTCAGTCTCTGTGATGACACTGTTATAGACAATTTCAGATCACAATAAGACTTGGGTAGAACAATAGCACACTGATTATCCAGCAGGACACATTGGTGACACAATTGGGTACTGTGATAAAAACATAGAGCTAACATGATAAAATAGAGCACTGTTATGTCACAATAAGACACTGAAATATAACAATAAACCATACTTATAATACTTCAGGTCATTGACATAACAGGTCACTCTTATGAGACAATAGGGTACTATTACTTCAAAGTAGGACACCGATTGTCACAATCAGTCACTGTTATAGAAAAGTGCTATGGAGTACCCAAAAAGAAAAACTCTTGAGATGCCTGAGCAATTTGAATTGATTCCATTCATGGGGGAAAAGGGGTGGCACTATACAGGGATGGTGAATGAACAGGGATGTGGACTGTCCCAAGCAATTTATAATTAGCTGAATTTTCATTTAGGATACAACTGACTACAGTGTCCCTAGTTGGATTTGAGAATGTTGCCTCAAATGGAGTCTGGTGGGTTCTTTTAAAGTTATAGTCCACAGTTCTCTTCCTATGGTAGATGTGTACTTTCTGAGAGAAACTCCTGAGGTCAGGGTTCTTTGCATTCCTGGAATTATCTTATGATTATAAATTGTATTGTCTTAAAAGCCTCTGGCTGCTCAAAGGGCTGACCTCAGATCTAAGATAAAGTTTTTCTTACATATCACAGTAGGATACTGTGTTGACAAAATAAGGTATTGAAAAGTTTCTTTCTTTTACTCTTTTTTCTTTCTTTCTTTCTTTCTTTCTTTCTTTTTTTGTTTCTTTCTTTCTTTCTCCTCTCTCTCTCTCTCTCTCTCTCTCTCACACACACACACACACACACACACACAAACAAACAAATAAACAAGCACATACACACACATCAACAAACAAACCAAAAAATACTGTGATACTACACTTTAAGGACACATTCAGGGACAACAACGTCAAAATAAGACACTATGATGACACAGTAGAACACTGTTATGATAGAGTACAATACTACAATAATACGATAGGGCAGTGTTATCACGCTATAGGACACTAAAATATCAGAATAATTTTTTAGTAGGACACAATGTTGATAAAATAAAACAGTTATGTCACAGTAGCACACACAGTGGCACAATAGGGCATTATGCTAACACAATAGGGCACAGACATATATCACAAAATGGCACTTTTATGTCAGAATAGGACATTATAATATCATGGTAGGTTTAGTGATGATACAATGGGGTACTGTTATTTAACAATAGGACACAGAAATGTAACTGTTAAAATAGAGTAGGACAGAGTGTTGAAATAATAGAGCACAGATTTGACAAACAAGGGACTGTTAGGCCACAGTTGGATACTGCAATACATTTTAGTACATTGTTGACCCAAATAGTACCTGATACATCAAAACAAACAAATGAAAAACCAGACTGTGATGTCACAATAAGGCACTGTAACAACACATTTGGGAATTCCAGGTTATAATAGTACACTCTAATGATCAAATAGGGCACTGGGCTCTATGATAGAGCACTATAATATACTAGACACTGTGATAACACAATAGGACACTGTGGTGTCACAATAAGGCACTATTTGGTTAAAGTAGAACACTAGTACTTCAATAGGGCACTTTAAATACAGTGGGATATGACGATGGTATAGTAGGAAACCGTGAAGGCTAATAGAGCACTGTGATGATAGATTAGTGTTATGACACTACAGGCTACTGTGTTCACACACTGTAGCAATATTATATGACAATATGCCACTACGGTGACACAATAGAGCACTTTTGGTTCACAATTGGACTCTAATGGCACAAGAAAACTGTAATGACATAATAAATGACATAATAATGACATAATGACATAATAAAGCACTCTGTTGACATAATAGGGTTCTCTTAAGTCACAACAGGTTGGTGAGATGGCACCATAGGACACTTTAATAAAACATCTGAACCACAGTAATTTAATAAGATGTGGTGATAAATAAGCAGCATGGTGACACATCAAGCCCCATGTTGTGTCAAAAGATGTGACACAACACAAGCTGTGAGTAAGGATGACGTGTGGTAACACAATTACATACTGTATTGGCATAATAGGGCATGATTACATCATAAGAGAGCATTGTGATAGCATGGTCTGGCTTTGTGTTGACCCAAATGGCAACTTATGAGTCAGAAAAGTGAAATTGTGATATCACGATAGAGCACAATGATGTCACAATAAGGAACTACTATTATAATCAGACATTTTGATTTCAGAATAAGGCACTGTGATGTCAGAATAGGCAACAATAATATTGCAAAAAGGTGAATAAAGTGAGACACTCTGATGACACGATAGGATACTGTAATGACAGAGTAGGAGAGTGGGATGAGACAATAGTGTTATGACCCTATAGCCCACTGTGTTTATACAATGGGGCACTGCTATGTGATAATACACCACTGTGATGACACAATAGATCATTGTTTTAATATATTAGGTTACTGTGATGTTACAAAATTGCTCTGGGATCATACAGTATGATACTGTGATAACATAATTAGACATTGTGATCACAAAAGTAGGCACTGATTTGATGTAATGGGGAACTTCATGTGACAATACATCACTGTGCTATCACAATGTGTCACTGTCATGAGATCAATGAGACAATAAAATCAGTTTCTGGTATTACATGTCACAGTAGGGCATGTAATATGTGATAAGCTAGGACAAAATGATGACATAATTAGTAATGTTATGTCACAATAGACTGATTCCACAATAGAGCATTGTCATAGTATAAAACTGATGACAAAATTGGGCACTTTTAGATCACATTAGGACTTTGTGATGGCATAGCATGGCACTGCAGAGATACAGTAGGCCATTGCATTGATATAGTAAAGTACTGTTATGACAAATATAATACTGTAAGTTCACAATGGGACATTAATGGTACAACAGGGCATTGTTAGTTCATAATAGGACACTGATGACATGACAAGCATTGTGTTGACTCAATGGCAACTATGTCACAAAATGACACTGTAGAAGATATTGTAATGACACATTTAGGCAGAAAAAAATCAGGACACTGTGATGACATACAGAGCTAAGTTGTGTTATAATAGAGTACTGTAATAATATGTTAGATATTATGATGATAAAATAGGACACATAAAATGATGTTACTGTGATGTTATGCAAGGCAATAATATGTCACAATAGACACTGCAATGTCACAATAGGCTTGAATTGGATGCAATAGAATACGGTAATAACACAATGGTGCACTATTTTAATATAGTAAGAGACAATTATATCACAAAATGATACTATTGTGACATAATACTGTACTGTGTTAACCCAATAGGTAGTGCTAACAGTGTGTCTAGTGTGTCCTAGCACACTGATAGCTCACAAATGGACACTAGCAGCATTAAGAACTTTGTGTTTACCAAAATAGGTACAGGCATATCACAATAAGGTATTATAATGACACATTCAAGTGACACCACGATGATACAATAGATGATACAAAAGCACTATGTCACAATTGACACTGAGATACAGCAATAAAGTACTATGATGTTACATTATAGGGCACTGTTATATGACAATATTGCAGTGTGATGTCACCATAGGATACAATGAATTCACAACGGAGCACTGTGATAAAACAGGATCCAGTGATGATGTAATCCATCAAAGTAATACCACAACTGGATGCTGTAATATCATAGTAAGATAAAAAAAAACCCTTTGATGTTACAATAAAATTACAATAGAGAACTATAATAACCTGTTAGGACAATATAAAAACATAATTGGGCACTTTTGGTTCACAATAGAACAATGTAATGGAATAATAGGGCACTCTGATGATATAGTCAGGCCCTGTAATTACACAATAAGGCATAATTATGTCAGAGTAGAACACTGTGATGTTATAAAAGGAGACTGTAATTAATATAGTAGAAGACTGTGATGACATGATAGGACACAATGAGATTACAATCGGACTCTGGGATGGCACACTGATGATGAAGCAGGGTATACTGTTGACAAAACAAGGTACTCTTATGTCACCATAGGACATCTGATGACAAATAGGGCCGGTAATAACAAAGTTGGTCACTGTTGCCTTATTAGAACACTGAAATACCATGGTAAGACATCATTGTGATCCAGTAGGATACTACGCTGACATACTAGAACACTCTTGGGTAATAATGGGACACATGGTGTCAGAATAGGGCACTATGTTGACAAAATATAACACTGATGTGTCACAAAACCTTATTGTGATGTCAAATAGGGCAGTGCTATGTAGCATCAAGACAGTGTGATGATAACATAGGTCAGTACATTATTAAGCTAGGATAATTATTAAGCTAGGATAATGTATTGACACAACAGGACATGGTGATTTCATGGTAACATGCCCTGCTGTGTCACCGTTGCACACTTTGATGTCAGAATAAGGAATTGTGATATCATAATAAGGTACTGTTAGGTCAAAATAGTACACTGTGATTATGATAGGGCACTGTTATAATACAGTGGGACATTGGACAATGGAATGGTCCAATATGATAATGTGATGGTACACTTAGTCATTGAGACATTACACAACAAATTGTTGAAACAATAGGACACTTTGTTCTGTAGAACACAGTCATGGAAACGTAGAATAATCTGGGTAGAACACAAAATGAAATGGTGACAAGAGTTTATGACATTGGGTTGGTACAACAAAAGCCAGTGTTGGTATTACAGAGCACAGTAATGATATTATTGGGTAATACCTTGACATTTGAGATTTTTATGTATAATTTAGAATTTTCCAAAAGATAGAGTAATGTGTTTGTGTAATAATGTGCTTTGATGTTTTGAAGTAAGGTGGACCACTTGTGCTCTTTTACTTTAATTCCTTTTTTAAGAATATATAGTTTTTATGTCTATGAAGTAGTTCTTGTTTTATTAAAAATAAATTTTTTTCTCATGTAGGATGTTGTGTTTACAGTCTCTCTGCCTCCTACTCTTTTCAGTTTTCACTGAGTTCTCTCCCATTTGGACAAATCCACTCATTTTCTGTCTCTCACTTCAAAGAACTGACTTAAGTTGTAACAAGACATAACAAAATAATATAATCAAATAAAACAAAATTACCACATTAAAGTTGTACAAGACAAACTAACAGAAGGAAAAGATCCCAAAGAGAAGACAAAGGAGTCAGTGACCCACTGATTCATTCACTCAAGAGTCCAAAATAATAATAATAAAATGAGGAAAAGCTATAATAAATATGCAGAGGACCAGGAGTAGATGTGTGTAGGCTCAGCACTTGCTGCTCATCCTCTGTAAGTTCATATCAGCCATGCTCAGTTGGTTTAGATTACCTTACTTTGCATTCTCATTGGCTCTTATAATCTTTCTGACTTCTGCAGGATTCCCTGAGCTCTGAGGAGAGAGATTTGATAGAGACTCTCCATAAGTAGCTTTGAGTTCCAAGATCTCTTTCTGTGAAATGTCTGGTTTGGGGTCTCTATACTTCTTCCCATATTTTACCAGAGGAAGCTTCTCTAATAGTGGCTGAATAAGACTCCTATCTATGAGAATAGCAGAATATCACTAAGAGTCTTTTTGTTAATACTTTTTGCTTTTTAAACTGTAAGTATTTTTACCCTAGGTCTCAGAGGTATCTAGTCTCTGTTTTTTGGTTACCTAAGCAGTGTTGTGTATGGATTCCACCTCACAGAGGGAATCATAAGTCAAATCAGACATTGTTTGGTTTCTCCAACAATATTTGTACCATTGACTCCTTAGACAATTTTTCAGGCATCACAGATTGCAGATGAAAGGTTTTGTGGCTAGACTGATGTTCACATTACTTTTTTGTTGCCATAAAACTACCTTCCCATAAAAAGATACTAGAACATAGAGGTCTATTCAAGGTCTGAATGCAAGCACCAGCTCAACTTTTCCATGTTTAATGAATTGTGTGAATGTTGTCTTCAACAGTGGGGCTTTGCTGGCAGTTTATGGAGTACTATCTACTGTCCTGGCAAAGATCTGGATTGTTTCAGGATTTTCCTTGGACCTTCTTTGGCCTACAACACAATTGGATGTTACCCAATATAGCTACTGGTAAGCTTCATTTGGTGACAAGAGATGGCCCAAGAGATGGACAATTGGGACTCCATCTCCCTCATTATTTAGAGATTCCATGAAGTCCCATTCATATATTTTAGGAAGTTTCCTCTGAAATAGGTTTTCATAGTATCCCTCAAATGTCTCTCAGTTCTAGCTGTTTCTCCTCAAACTTATCTCCTCTCCCTATCACCACTTGTTCCTCCAATTTCCAACCTCCCTGTTTTCAGTACACCCATGGAATCTATTCTATTTCTGCCTTCAAAGAATACAGATACATCTACCCAGTCTCTTCCTCTATAAAAGCAGTTTCTGCCCTGTGAGTCATAAACCTTTAGCAAACCTTTAACTCAAAAAATATTACATTATGATTAATAAAAGTAGCAAAATTACAATTATGAAGTAACAAGGAAAATTATTTTTTAGTTAGGGATCTCCACAACATGATGAACTGTATTGAAGTGTTGCAGCATTAGGAAGTTAGGCAATCACAGTTGTGTACCTAACCTCTCTAGGTCTGTGGATTGTAGATTGATTATTATTTAACAGTTAATATCCAGATGTAAGCAAATATATACCATATGTATCTGGCTTATCTCACTCAGGATGATTTTTTATAGTTCTATACAAATATCTACAAATTCATGATGTCTTCTTTTAACAGCTAAGGAGTACTCCATTGTATAAATGTACTATATTTACTTCATTTATTATTTTGTTGAGGAACATCTAGATTATTGTTATTTCCAGTTTCCGAGATTATAAATAAAGCTGCTATAAACAGTTGAGCAAGTGCTCATTTGGTAGGATGAAGCATCCTTTTGTTATGTGCCCAAGAGTGTTCCTCTATTCCTCATCCTTACCAGTATGTCAATTGTGTTATTGAACTTAGCAATTCTGACAGATAGAAGATGGAATCTTAAAATACTTTTGCTTTGGATTTCACTGATGGCTAAGGATGTTGAACATTTATATAAGTATTACTCAGCCATTGGAGATTTCTATATTGAGAATTACTTGTTTAGATCTGTACCACATTTTTTAATGACATGTAAATGAAATCAAATTGAAGATCTAAGCATAAATCCTCACATCCGTGGACACCTGATTTTTTTATTAAAACATCAGAAATAAACAATGGAAAAAATGTCATATTCAACAAACTAGATGTCTGCAGGTACACGAATTTAACTAGATTCATATTTATCACAAAACTCAAGTTTAAGTGCATCAAAAACCTAAACATAAAACCTATACACTGAACCTGAAGGAACAAGAGTGTCCTTAAATGCACTGGCACAGGAGAAGTTTTTCTGAACAGAAAATTGTTAGTTCAGGCAGTTTGAATCAACAATTAATAAATGAGACATTATAAAAGTGAAAAACTTAGGTAAAGCAAAGGACACCATTATCATCATTTGAACAAAATGGCAGCCTATAAAATGAGAAAATTTTTACCAACTGTGGGTTAATCATCGTGGCAAAAAAAAAAAAATACTGTGATGATAAACAGAATTCTCTGAAGGCACAGTAGGTATAGTCATGGCACACTATGGTAATGTGATGATAAAATAGTGGACTGTGATGACTCAACAGATCACTTCTTGTTATATTAGTGCAATGTGAGTTCACAATAGGTCAATCTGAAGACACAAGGTCACAATAATGTCACAAGAGGAAATATGATGAAAACATGATGATATAACAGGACATACTAGTTATACAGTAGGACACTATGATGACAAAAGAGGGCAGTGTTATGATGTAATAAGTCACAGTGTCAAAACAATAGGGCCCCATGTTATAAACACAGGCCCTGTGATATCAAAGGAGAAAACTACAATGACAAAACAAGGCAATTTTAGGTCAAAAAAGGACAAAAGACATGTTGAAGTAATATTAATTTTTTATGGGAAATATAACATTTTAGCATAGCATGGGACAATTATGGCACTATCAAGTCAGTAATTTCACAGTTTTTGGAGCAGTATACAATGTGGATGTAACAATATAGCTTCATGACACGTTAGACAATATGACCGGTATAAAATAGCATGACAATGATGCCACTGAAGAAGACTAATTTGGCACATTTGTGCACTGTGATGGCATAAGAGAATCCTTGTAATGCAAAATAGGAATTATATATATATATAATAGTACTGTAGTATGATTAGAGTATGATACAATATATTATAGTATTATAGTATATGTCATGATACCATAATAACACAACAGATCCCTTTAATGTCATATCAGCGTAATGTAATTTCACCATAGTTTAATGAAATGTCATATCAGCATAATGTAATTTCACCATATTTTAATGTGGTGACAAAGAAAGTAGCTATAACATCACATTAGAAAAATATATTGATACGGTAGCAACCAGTGATGTCACAGAATGGCATAGTCTTGTCACAAGATGACCCTGTACTATCACAATGTGGCATTGTGATGACATGATAATAAGGAAATTTTACATCATAATAGGACACTATGATTACAAATAAGAGCACTGTGATGACAAAATAGGGGACTGTGCTAGTATAATATTATATATTATAATAATATATAATATATATTATATATTATATATATATTATATATATTATATTATTATATATAATAATATAATATAATAATAGTATAATAATAGGGCACCATTATGTTACAATAACACCATGATGACAGAAAAGGGCACTATAATGAGACAATACAGCACTGTTATGAACAATAAACAACTATGATAAACCAAGAGACTGCTAAAAAGTAGGACACTTTATTGTAACAGCAAGGCACTGTGATGCCATAATAGGGTCTTTTAGGTCACAATAGAATTCAATTATGTCAAAATAGGGCACTGTGACAATACAGAAGCATACTATGATGACACATTAGGACACTGTCATGACATGATATGAAATTTTTATGTTACAACATTATGGGATAAAATAATGCACTGAATTGCCACAATATGGTACTGTCTTGTCAAACTCAGGTGCTTTTACCTCCCAATATGGCACTGTGATGACACAACAGAACATTGTAATTGTACAGTAGGGCACTGTTAAAACATAGTATAAAACTTTCATGACATAGAAGAGAATTGAATGACATAGAAGATCACAATTACTGTACATTGATCATAATCTAGGATATAGTAATGACACAATAGGGCACTGTGATCGCAATATAAGTCACTATGATGACAAAATAAGTCACTTTGATGAAACAATAAGTGACTATTATGTCACAATAAGGATTTATCATGTCACAATAGGAAACTTTTCTTTAGGTACTTTTATGACCAATTAAACATTATGATGACTGCACACAGGGCGATGAAAAAAAGACTTAGGACATTTGACTGATAAATCAAAGTCTGTGTTAGCATAATAGGACATAGTCATGGCATTATAGGTAATGTATCTATGTCTATGAAGATATGTCTATGAGGATATTTATATGTTTATAGAGATAGAATTATTAATTTTTCTGAGATGATAATGTAATGGATCTACAGAACAAGGCAAATTTGTGATGTTAATGAAGATGAAACCCATAGACTATTTCAAATTCTTGGTTCCTAATTGTTGGAAACATTTGGAAATGATCAGAAGAAAGGTTCTTGGTGGAGCAATTTTGTCACTGGACCTATCCTTTGAAGTTTCAAAAGCTCACACAATTTCCAAATAACTCCCTCTTCTACCTCCCCCTCACCTACCTGCTTTCCCTCCCACTCTCTCTGACCTATAGTAGTTGTTTCAACAAGTAAGCTGTCAGATACTGAGATGCTGTTGTACTTCCTAAAATAACTATTAACTCAACCTCTGAAAATGTAAGCAAGTTGCCAAATTAAATACAATTTTTGTCACATTTTTTTCATAATAATAGTAAGGTAGTTAAAACCAACCACTCTCATGACAGAATAGGACACTGTGGAAGTGTTATTGGTCATTATTATTACATAATAGGACAATTTGTTTGCACAGTGCATTAGTGTTATGGTTTAGTTTAGTACTGTGATGGCACAATAGAGTAGTGAGTTGATAGTACAAGGCATGTGATGCAAAAATAGGGCATGTTGACAGTACAATAGAACAATTTATGTTTGTGGTATGATGGCACAGCACTATGATGTCAAGGTAAAAAGAATGATTGCATAATAGGACATTGGTATGGTACTTCTCAACTGTATGATGGCAATATTGGGCACTGTTAAGACGTATTAGGGTCCTTTGATGGTACCCTGGAACTTCTCTATAGAGTCTCGTGATGGCAAAACAGGGTATTGTGATGAAACAATTGTATATTATTGCAGATAATAACATGGCTCTGATGTGATAGCATTTTGATGACTCAGTTGGACATGGTGATAGCTCACCAAATCACTGTGGTATCACAACAAAATGGTATGGTTATATAATAGGGCAGTGTAATACCAAACTTACTATTATGTCCAAATACAACAAAGTGAAAAGTCAACTGTGTACTATGATAATAAAGACAGTCTATGGTGATGACATTTGTATATCAGAAGAGGATGCTCTAATGGCACATTATGGTATGGTGTTGACACATTAGGGTATTTATATATCACAATATGACACTATGATATCACTAGAGGGCTTTGTGATGGCACAAAAATATACTATAATGTCACAATAGGGCACTATTATAGTAGAAAACTGTGATGAGAAAATAAGACACTTTTAGAACACAATTAGTCTCTGTGATGGCACAAGAGGGTACTGTATTGATACAGTCATACTAATGACATATCACAGCACTGCAGTGTCAAAATAGGCCACTATAATGGCATAATAAAGCATTTTGATGACATTAAAGTACAGTGTGGTGATACAATGTGACATCTAGACAGCACAATAGGGTACTGTGATGATACAATAAGGGACTGTTAAGATACTAGAGACCACTGTGTTCACATAATAGGGTGATGTTACAATAGGACACTATTATACTACTCTAGGTCAAAATTGAGGTCTGTGTCACAATACCACAATATTATGATATAATATTGCAGTATAATGAGAAAATAGGGCATTGCTTTGTCACAATAGGAGAGTATGAGATCTCAGTGGCTCATTGTTATAACAAACTAGGAAACTAGGATAAAATGATTTCACAATAGTATACTATTAAACAATAGAACACAGTTTGCTAATAACAAGACACTGTGATGTTATTAGATTCAGACAGTGGGACATGGATATGATAACTTGTAGATGACACATAGGCACTGTTATGATACTAGAAGTCACTGTATTAACTAATAGTGCACTGTTATGTTTTATATGGCACCATGTGACAACAGAGTGTTATGATGTCATGATAGAACACTATTACAATACATTAGTGCACTGTGATATCATAATATGCCACTGTGATGACACATTAGTATAAAATTAGGCCACAAGAAACACTGTGATTTCAAAATAGAGCATAGTGATGATTCTAATATGAATATGTGATAACAATGTCCTATCACACATCACATTGGACACTTGATAACTTAAAAGTGTCCTATTTTGTCATAGCATATAATGATAATTTAATTATAAATAACTGAATTATTTTATTTCAGTGTTCTGTTGTTAAATAACAGCGCATCATTGTATCATCCCTAGGCCTAACGTATCATTGCAGTGCCATATTGTGACATCACATTTTATTTTGTGATATATCAGTGCCTTATTTTGTCAAGTGCCTCATTGTGCCACCATGTATATTACTATGTCATCATAGAGCAGTAAGATAGTAACACTTAGAGTATGATGACACACTATAAGGCACTATGATGATGGAGAACAACAATGATTGAATATAACATACAGCATTTCTGTAATACAGGGGCAATGTGATAACATAATATGGCACTGTAGTGCCACAACAGGTCACTGTTATGTCACATGGCACTGTGATGTCACAATGGTACACTGTATTGACACAAGAGACTATTGAGATGATGTTGTAGGACACTGTGATGAAATAGTAGAACATTTATGGAATGTCACAATAGGAAACTTAATTGTTTTTAGAACACTGTCATGTCAAAATGGGGTATTATGATGACACAACATGAATTCTTGATAAAAATCTAGGACACTGGTTGAAAAATAAGGTCTCTTTTGGAATAACAAGATATGGCTGTTAAATAGTATGATTTTTGTCATTTGTGATTTCTATAAATACATAATTGTTCTTTTTTTCTGAAATGATGCTATAATGGTTTACAGAACCAGGACAGATTTCAAAGGCTCTGCTTTGAATTCTTCCTTCCCTAGTTGTTGGTAATATTTGGGAAGGATTAGAAGCCAGGTTGTTGGTAGAGGGAGTCTGTAATGGTAGAAGTCTGTCATGGGAGATATGGTTTGAAGTTTCAAAAGCTCATGTCATTCCAAGTTAGCACTCTCTCCCTCTTCCTGATGACAAAGTAGGGTACTGTGATGATACAATAGGGGACTGTGACTATTTGGTTATAAAAAGAACAGTGTAATGACAAAATTGGACATTGTTATGACACAACAAGGCACTATTTTATCACAAATTGACACTATGATGACACAAGAGGAAGCGGTAATACTACAAGAAGACACTGTCATGTCATAACATATCAGTGTTATAGTAAAGTAGGAAAATGCAATTGCAAAATAGAGCACCTCTATACCATAAAACACTGGCAACAGAATAGGGCATTATTATTGTACAATTAGACACTGTATGCATAAAATAAGGCACTATAATGGCAAATTAGAGCACTGCAAAGTTACAGTAGGTCTATGTGATGAAGTAATAGGGTATTTTATGTCATATAATGACTCTGTGATGACACAATAGGGCATTGTGATAATATAGTCGGACAGTCTGATAGCATAATAGAGCACTGTCATGACACAGTAAAGCATTGACTGACACAAAAGAACACTCTAGAGTCATAATAGGACACTGGATGTCACAAAAAGACACTGAGATATCAGAATAGGACACTATGATATCACTATAGGGCATTGTTAAGTCACAATAGAACACTGTGGTGTAATGACAGGGCATTGTAATGATATAGTAGGATATGGTGATTGCAGAATAGGGCACTGTGGTTTCACAATAGGGCACTGTTGTAACACACCATTACTGATATTTCTATGATAGGGCACTGTGACATCAATTAGGATACTGTGATGACACAAAGGTATGGTGTCATGATAGAATATGATAGTAAATTGATACAACTAATTGCTGGGTTATCGTAGCTTTATGATAGCATACAATGCTCTTTGATGTCATAAAAAGCACTGTGGCAGTGGAATTAGGTACTATCATGGCAATATAGGACAGTATGATCTCTCAGGATTGGATGGTAATAACAAATCAGGACATTTGATTGGTACAATAAAAGTTGGAATTATGGGGCACAGTGATATTACTGGATACTATTTTGGCATTTGTTATCTTTATAAAGGTAAAATTGGGAATTTTACTGAAATGATAGTGTGATATGTTTACACAATATGGAAGTTTGGTTGTTGGAATGAGGATGTACCCCAAAGACTCTTTCATTCAAATTCTTGTTACCTAGTTTATGAACTTTTTTTGTCATGATTATAAAATGTGACATTTCTAGAAGAAGTATGGCACCCTGCCATTCTGAGTTTTCTCTGTCTTTGTCTCTGTCTCTCTGTCTCTCTCTGTGTCTGTCTCTGTCTCTGTCTCTGTCTCTCTGTCTGTCTCTCTCTCTCTCTCTCTCTCTCTCTCTCTCTCTCTCTTTCTCTCTTTCAGTCTGTCTTTCTCAAAATTGTTATTGATACATGTAAGATGTTAGATATTAATCCAGGGTCATTTTGGCCTACCCGCTCCCATGTTCCCTGCCATGTTCATAATAGACTCACTCTCTGAAACTGTAAGCAAGCTGACAAATTAAATGCTGTCTTTTGTAAGTTTCCATGGTCATGTTGTCTCTTCATACCACCACAAGAGTAATTTAAACAGGCACTGTTGTGTCACAATACAGTACACTGTAGGTGTAATAGGTTATTCTGATTGCACAATAGGTCATTGCCTTTGCATAATAAGTCACTATTATGGCACAGGTGACTACTGCAATGTTAAAAGAGTACTGATCTCACAATATAGAACACTGTGATATAAAAATCAGGCCTGCTCATATACCAATAGAGCAACCTATGGCACAATATAATATTATTTTAGCACAACATAGCATAATGGTGTCACTGTCAAAAACTGTGATTTCATAACAGAACTGTTCATTGGAATCCAAAACTATAGCACTGTGTAGTCAAGCTAGGTGAAGTTGATGACACCATAATGCACTATGAAAGCCCAATGGGACAGTGTTATCATCAAGACTATGATGGTACTATTGAGCACTGTAATTTGGGTGCTGTGAAAGCACAATGATGACAACATTGTCCTTTAATGGCAAAAAGGATACTGTGAGAATAAAACAAGGTATGTTTATACATAAGGGGATTCAGTGATGGCACAATAGAGCCCTTTGATGACATTACTGGACACTGATGGCACAACAGATCTCCATGATATCACTTCAGGGCAATGAAATATTAGAATGAGGCACTGTTATCTTCTAAGAGAGAATTTTGGTGTCACTATCAAACACTGTGATAAAAGATGACCAGTTCAGACTCTATATTCTCCCTTACTAGGAGTACTTACTAGGATCACCCTCCCAGATTTCAGAAGGTTTCTAGTACACTGGGTTTACATACCATTCCCCAAATGCAGTTTCAGCTGTGTCTCCCTACATTTTCTCCCTCCATCTAGCACTGACCTAATTCCTACTCCTCCTATTGCCATCTACCCCCAGCCTACCTACAAGATTTATTTACCTTTCCAGAAATACTTCCAATATATTTAACCACTCTGTGTCTATGCTGAAATTATTTATCTGCTATAGGAATTTCCTCATGGAATGTATAGGTTCACTTTTTTTATTCTATGAAACTGTCCTCAAATAAAGATATGTTGACTTCTTTTCTCTAATTTGTCTCCCTTTAACCTTCTTCAGTTCTCTTATTGCTGTAGTTAAAAGTTCAAGTACTATATTGAATACATACAGAGAGAGGGAACAGCCTTGTGTCATTCCTGATTTTAGTGAAATTGCTTTGAGTTTCTACATTTAATTTGATATTAGCTCTATAGTTGCTGTAAATTGCCTTTATCATGTTTAATTAAGCTCCTTATACCCATAACTTCTCTAGTACTATTATGAAGGAGCGTTGGATCTTGTCAGCAGTTTTTTTTATCTTCTAATGAGATGATCATTTTTTTTCTTCAATTTATTCATATGGGAGATTATTTTTACTTGTTTTCATATGTTGATCCATCCCCACATTCCTGAAATGAAGCCTACTTGATCATGATGAATTTTTGGATTTAGATTACAAGTATTTATTTTTAGTATTTCTGCATCCATGTTCATAAGGGAATTGAACCTTAATTCTCATTCTATGTTGAGTCTTTATCTGGTTAAAGTGTCAAGGTAACCATGGCCTCTTGAAATGAATTTGGTAATGTTCCTTCTGTTTCTATTTTGTAGAATCATTAGAGAAGTATTAGCATTAACTATTCTTTGAAAAAAATTCTGCTCGAAAAAGATTCAGCCCTGTACTTTAGTTTGTTGGGAGACATTTAATTAATGTTTCTATTTCACTAGAAATTATATAGGTATAATTAAATTGTTCATCTGATCTTAATTTAACTTTGGTAAGTACCTCTTATTTAGAAATTTATCACTTTATTTTAGATTTTCCAATTTTGTGGAATAAATTATTTTAAAGCATGACCTTATGACTCTAAGAATTTCCTCAAGGCCTGCTGTTATGTCATCTTTTTGTTTCCAAGTTTATTAATTTGAATACTCTTCTTCAATCTTTTAGTTAGTTTGAATAAAGATTTGTCTATCCTGCTGATTTTGTCAAAGAAATTACTTTTCATTACATTGATTCTTTGAATTGTTCTTTTTGTATTTAATTATTTGTTTCTTATTTTGTTAATTTCATCCTTCAATTTTATTACTTATTGCCATCTACTTCTCTTTGGTGTGCCTAGTTCTTTTTTTTCTAGTACTTTCATGTGTACTATTGAATTGCTAATATGAGATCTCTCCATTATTTTTAATGCAGGCACTAAGTGCCATGAACTTTCCTCTTAGCAGCACTTTCATTGTATCCCATAAGTTTGTTATGTTTTATGTTAATTTTCTTTTATTATATTGGTTATGTTATTTATTTACATTTCAAATATTATTTCTCTTCCTGGTTTCCACTCCCATAGATAGGGAGAGAGTAGGCAGCCTTATCTAGTCCCTGATTTTAGTGGGATTACTTCAAGTTTCTCTCCATTTACTTTGATGTTGACTATTGGTTTGCTGTATATTGATTTTATTAATCTACGTATGGGCCGTGAATTCCTGATCTTTCCAAGACTTTAAACATGAATGGGTATTGTATTTTGTCAAAGGCCTTTTCAGCATCTAATGAGATGGTTATGTATTTTTTTCCCTTTGAGCTTGTTTATATAGTGGATTATATTGATGGATTTCCATATATTGAACCATCCCTGCATCTCTGGAATGCAGCCTATTTATTCATGATCAATGATTATTTTGAGGTGTCTGTGGATTCAGTTTATGAGAATTTCATTGAATATTATTTGTATTGATATTCATAAGAGAAATTGGTCTGAAGTTCTCTTTCTTTGTTGAGTCTTCTTTGTGTGTTTCGGTATGAGCATAATCATGGCTTTATAGAACAAATTGTGTAGTGTTCCTTCTATTTCTATTTTATGGAATAGTTTGAAAAGTATTGGAATTATGTCTTCTTTGAAAGTCTGATAGAATTCTACACTAAAACCATCTGGTCCTTGGGTGGTTTGTTTGTTTGTTAGTTAGTTTGTTTGTTTGTTGTATTTTTTTTTTGGTTGGGAGAGTTTTAATGACTGCTTCTATTTATTTAGGAGTTATGGAACTGTTCATTTGATCCTGATTTAACTTTCATAACACATCTGTCTAGAAAATCATTCATTTCATATAGATTTTTCAGTATTGTTGAGTATAGGCTTTTGTACTAGGATCTATTGATTTTTTTTTTAATTTCTTCAGTTGTTATGTCTACCTTTTCCTTTCCAATCTTATTAATTTGGATATCGTCTCTGTGCTCTCTGGTTAGTCTGCTAAGGGTTGATCTATTTTTTATTTTTTGATTTTATGAAAGAAGCAGCTTCAGATTTTGTTGATTCTTTTTATAGTTCTTTTTAACTCTACTTAGTTAATTTCAGCCCTGAGTTGGATTATTTCCTCACCTCTACTCCTCTTGGGTGTATTTGCTTCTTTTTGTTCAAGAGCATTCAGATATGCTATTTAGTGCTTGATGAAGGCACTCAGAGGTATGGAGTTTTCGTCTTAACATTGCTTTCATTGTGCCCCATTAGTTTGGGTATGTTGTGCCTTCATTTTCATTAAATTCTACAGAGTCTTTAATTTTTTTTTTATTTCTTTTCTGACTAAGTTATTGTTGAGTAGAGAGTTGTTCAGTTTCCATGTGTATATGGACTTTCTGTTATTTTTGTTGTTATTGAATACCAGCCTTAGTCCTTCGTGATGTGTGAGTAAGCATGGGATTATTTCAATCTTCTTGTGTAGGTTAAGACTTGTTTTGTGTCACATTATATGGTCAATTTTGCAGAAGATACTATAAGGTGCTGAAAAGATATAAATTTTTTTGTTTTAGGGTGAAATGCTCTGTAGATATCTATTAAATCCACGTGGTTCATACTTCTGTTAGTTTCACTGGGTCTCTATTTAGATTCTGTTTCCATGATCTGTCCATTGGTGAGAGTGGGATGTTGAAGTCTCCCGCTATTATTGGGTGAAGTTCAGTTTGTTTTTGATCTTTAGAAACACTTGTTTTACAAATGTGGGTGACCTTGCATTTGGGGCATAGATGTTCAGAACTGAGAGTTCATCATGATAGATTTTTTCTTTTGATGAGTATGAAGTGTCCTTCCTTATCTTTTTGATAACTTTTGTTTGAAAGTTGATTTTATTTGATATTTAAATGGCTAGTCCAACTTGTTTCTTAGGACCATTTGCTTGAAAAAAATTTTCCAGCCTTTTCCTCTGAGGTAGTGTCTGTCTTCATCACTGACATGTGTTTCCTTTATGCAGCAAAATGCTGGGTCCTGTTTATGTATCCAGTTTGTTAGTCTATATCTTGTTATTGGAGAATTGAGTCTATTGATGTTGAGATATTAAGGACCAATAATTGCTGTTTCCTGTTTTTTTGTTGTTGTTGTTGTTAGAGGTTACAATTATGTTTGTGTGGCTCTCTTCTTTAGGGTTTGTTGTGAGAAGATTAATTTCTTGCTTTTTGGGGTGTGTAGTTTTCCTCCTTGTGTTGAAGTTTTCCATCTATTATCCTTTGTAAGGCTGGATTTGTGGAAAGATATTGTTTAAATTTAGTTTTGTCTAAATTTCATCTCCATGGAATATCTTGGTTTCTCCACTTATAATACATCAGAGTTTTGTTGCATATAGTAGCCTGGGCTGGCATTTGTGTTCTCTTAAGGTCTGTATGACATCTTCTCAAAATATTCCGGCTTTTATAGTCTTTGGTGAGAAGTCTGGTGTATTTCTGATAGGTCTTTCTTTATGTTACCATTTTCCCTTAATGATTCTAATATTCTTTCTTTCTTCTGTGCATTTGGTGTTTTGATTATTATGTGATGGGAGAAATTTCTTTTCTTGTCCAATATGTATAGCATTCTGTAGGCGTCTTATTTGTTTATGGGCATTTCTTTTCTTAAATTAGAGAAATTTTCTTCTATAATTTTGTTGAAAATGTTTCTGACCATTTGAGTTGGGAATCTTCACTCTCCTCTACATCTGTTATTCTTAGATTTGGTCATTTCACTGTGTCCTGGATTTCCTCAATGTTTTGTGTTAGGAGCTTTTAGGATTTTGCATTTTCTTTGATTGTTGTGTTAATGTTTTCTATGGTATCTTCTACACTTGAGATTCTCTCTTCTATCTCTTGTATTCTGTTGGTGATGCTTCTATCTATGGCTCCTGATCTCTTTCTTAGATTTTTTTCATCTCCAGAGTTGTCTTCCTTTGTGATTTCTTTATTGTTTCTATTTCCATTTATAGATCCTGGATGATTTTATTCAATACTGTCACCTATTTGGTTGTGTTTCCATATATTTATTTAAGGAATGTATGTGTTTCCTCTTTAAGGCCTTTACTTGTTTACCTATGTTCCCCTTTATTTCTTTAAGGGAGTTATTTATGTCTTTCTTAATGTCCTCTATCATCATCATGAGATGAGATTTTATATCAGGATCTTGCTTTTCAGGTTTGTTCAGGGATCCAGGGCTTGCTGAGGTGGGAGAACTGGGTTTTCATGATGTCAGCTAGCATTGCTTTCTGTTGCTTATGTTCTTGTGCTTGCCTCTTGCAATTTGATTATCTCTGGTGTTATTTGGTCTTACAGTCTCTGACTGAAGCCTGTCCCTTCTGTGAGCCTGGGTGTGTCAGAACTCCTGAAGATCAAGCTGTCCCTGTGATCCTGTGAGCCTGCGTGTGTTAGCACTCCTAAGGGACAAGTTTTTCTTAGATGGGTTTGGGGTGTGGAGGGCTGTAGTACAGGAACTGCTCCTGGGTGCACATGGGAACTGGCAGGGTATGTTCATTTTCATTGAATTCTAAAAATTTGTTAATATCTTTTTTTCTGTCTTGGTTCAGTAGTCATTCAGTAGGAAGTGTTCAGTTTCCATGAATTTAAATGTTTTCTGTTTCTGTTATTGATAACCTGCTTAAATCCATAGTAGTCTGATATAATGCCCAGGGTTACTTATTTTTCATTTTTTTGATCTATTGAGACTTGTTTTGTATCTAAGTATATGTTTTGTTTTGTTTTGTTTTGTTTTGTTTTGTTTTATAAGAAAGTTCCATGAAGTACAGAAATAGATATATTCTTTTAATGTCGGTTAGAATGTTAAATAAATATCTCTTAGGTTCACTTAGTTTATAACATCAGTTATCTCTAACATTTCTCTGTTTAATTTTTGTTTGGATGACCAGTCCATTGATGAAACTAGGATATTTAAGTCTCCCACTATCAGTGTTTGAGAAGTAATATGTAATTTAAATTGTAGCAATGTTTCTCTTAAAGAGTGGGTGCTTATGTTTTTAGGTCATAGATATTAAGAACTGAGATGTCTTCATGGTGGATTTCTGTTTTGATGAGTATGCAGGGTTGGGTTGCTTCACACTTCTTTTGATGAATTTTGCTTGAAGTCTATTTTCTTAGACATTAAAATGACTATGCCAGATTGCTTTTTAGATGTATTTGCTTGGAATATTTTTTCTAAGCCTTTACACTGAGTTAATCTTTGATGATAAGCTACATTTTTGTATTCAACAGAAGGATGTTTTCCACTTTTGCATCCATACTGTTAGTCTGTGTTATTTTAATGAGGAATTGAGACCACAGAAATTGAGAGATATCAATGACAAATGATGTTGATTCCTGTTATTTTGTTCCTGTTGTTATTGGTGTGTGTGTGTGTGTGTGTGCGTGCGTGTGCGTGTGTGTGTGTGTGTGTGTGTGTGTGTGTTTGTGCATTTTTTTTTTTTTTTTTGGTTTTGAGCTACTACTTTCATGGATGTAGTTAACCTCCTTGATTTGAAGTTTTTTTTTTTCTTTTTTTTTTTTTTTAATAACACCTTTGGTAAGGCTAGATTTAAAATAAATATTGTTTAAATTTGCTTTTGTCATGAAATATTTTATTTTCTGCATTCGTGTTAATTTAAAGATTTGCTGGGTATAATAGTTTAGGGAAATATCTTTCGTCTCTTAGAGTCTCAAGCGTATCTAGTTTCCATTGAGAAGTTAGATGGAATTCCAGCAGATCTGAATGTTACTTTATCTTTTTCCTTTGAGGGTTTTAATACTCTTTCTTAGTTCTCTAAATTTTGGGCTTTGATTATTATGTGAAAAAGGTCTCTCTCTCTCTCTCTCTCTCTCTCTCTCTCTCTCTCTCTCTCTTTCTGTCTGATTTTGTATTCTGTATGCTTCTTGTACCATTATAGGACTCCCCTATTTGGTTAAGAAGATTTTTATGTTATAAGTCTATGGATGGGAATTCCTTCCCTTCCTCTATTTCCATTATTTTTGGTTTTGGTCTTTTTCTAGTGTTCCAGATTTTCCAGATGTTTTGAGTTGGGAATTTTATAGATTCAATATTTTTCTTAACATAATCTCTTGTATTCTGTTGGTGATTCTTGCCTGTGTAGTTCCTGTTCATATTCCCAAATTTTTTTTTTACTTCCAGAATTTCCTCTGAGTTTTCTTTGTGGCTTCTACTTTTATTTTCAGGTTTTCAACAGTTTTATTCATTTTGGTTTTGTTTTGCACTTATCTTTTTTAATGGATTTATTCATTTCTCCCTATTGTTTGTCTGTGTTTTCCTGGATTTCTCTAAGGAAATTATTCATTTCCTATTTAAGTACCTCTATCATCTCCATACAGTTAGCTGGTTTTAAGATCTTTTTCTTGTGTTTCGCCTATGTTGGAAAATTTCAGACCTGCTGTGTCAGGATAAATGGGCTCTGGTGCAGTCATGTTGCCCTTGCTGTTATTGTATTCTTATGATGGTATCTAGGCATCTGTGTTTGAGAGATTACAGGACAGAATGGAGAAGCTCTGTAGATAACTTACCTGGTCTTCTGGCAAGTGTGGCCAGAATTTCTCTGAACAGGAATTGTCTGCCTCACTTAGGGGCTCAATGATTACAATGAAAAAGTCAGGGAAGGCTAGATGATGTGGTTGGTGGAATCCACACAAGGCAAGGGTATTGCTATCGTATGAAAAGAAATGAATACCTCATTGTAGAGCACTGTTATGGAACAATAAGACAATGTGATGATGCAATATGACAATTTGGTACCACAAAAGAGTACTGCAGAAACACAATTATAACACAGTTGTGAACAATGATATCCTAAGAGGCCACTGTCAAGATACAATAGAAGAGTGTTATGATATTACGTTTTCCTGAGATGTCTCCTAGAAGACTATGATGCCTCAGTAGAGCAGTATGATGACAGTGTTGAGCATCATGATAACAAAGATGATTCTAGTAGTACAACCTATGGGAGTATTGTAATACCACCATAGAGTACTTTGATGGAAAAGTAAGGCTTCAACTTGGAAATGTTATATTGTGCCAAAGTCTGGAAATTCTTTTGATACAGTATGTGCCATATTAATATCACAGTGTGGTATTAGAGTAAGTCACTCTTATTTCACAACAGGGCATACTGTTTTAACATAATAAATACTGTGATGACATAATAGAACACAGTGATGAGTGTTCTATAATCACTATGCTCAATAACTTATGGTTATGCCAAAAGAACACTACTATCATGCAATAAGACACAGATGACATAGCATGTTTTTTTGATGCCTTATCAAAACACTGTAATGGCCAAAAAGATTAGTATAATGAAATAATTAGATACTCTGATTATGAAGTAAAGCAATATGATGGCATAATAGAGTATTATGACTCTACAGTAGGGCTTTGTCCTATACCTGTATGGCACTGTGAAGAAGCAAAGGTCACAGGCATAGTACAAGATGTTCTCTGACATAAAATAGCATTGTAATAATATAACAAGGTACTGTGAAGGCACAGTAAGTCAGTGGGATGGCAAAATGGCAAGTTGCAGATTCTGTTGGCACAGATGAAGACTATGATAGCTCAATATGGGATTATGATGATACATTATGGCATTGTGATTTTACAAATGATTATTCTGATATGTACCAGGGAAATGAGAGGGCACATTAGGCAGTTATATTACAGTAGGATACTATGTTGTCATAATAGAGCTCTGTTATGTCAGAATTGTTCTCTCTCATGTCTCAATAGGTTATTGTTTGGGGCAGTTTGCTGTCACAATATGGAATTTTGATGACATAATAGAAGCACTGTAATGACACAATAGGATTCTGTGATATCACAAAAGAACATTATGCTGGCACAATTGTGAACTGTGTTGTCACTGTGGTAGCACAATAGGATACACTCATGGTGCAATAGGACTTTGTGAAGGCATGATATAGTATCATGAGGACACAATAGTGTACTTAGGTGGTTCAAAAAGACATAGTTTTAGTGTGACTCAGCATTGTGGTGGCATAATATGACATTGTTCACTCTTAATGTGGTATTCTTTTAGCACAATATTGCCTTGTGATTGTACAATAGGACACTTTGATGGCATCATAGGGCACTGTGATAACATAGTATAGCACAGACTCTCTAAAATCTAAGATGTGTATTACTGGTTGAATTGAAAGAGAGCAGGTGCTAAATTGCAATATCAAAGCCATTACTGGCTCTTTCTTGGTTTTATGCTATCATTCTCTAGTGCCTATGAACAATGCAGTAACCCCATGAAGAGAAGCTTGTTAGATTATTTGAAAAAGCAAATTAGTCTGAATTAATCACAGTGTTTGCTTCTGTTACTTAAAAAGAAAGATGATTTTGATTATATTAGAGGTAGTCTTAATATTGTGTTTTGTCAGTACTCTTCCTGTCCTAGTTGGGGTTTCTATTGCTCTGGCAAATAATAAAACCAAAAGGAAGTGGAAAAGGAAAGTGTTTATGGAGTTTACATCTTGTAGTATTTCATCCAAGGAAGTTAGGACAGAAAACCAAGGTAGGATCATGAAAACTGATTCTGATTCTGTAGGATCAGGAACTGATTCTGATACCATAAAGTAGTAGTACTCATTGCTTTGCTCATTCTACCTTCTTCTAGTTGCATCCAGGAGCACCATGTCATAAGTGGCAGTCATCACCATGAGCTTGGTCCTCTCACATCAATATTCAAGAAAATAGAGCACAAACTTATCTACAGGACAACCTGGTAGAGACATCTCAATTAAATTTTTCTGTTCTTAAAATACTCCATTTTGTGTTAAGTCCATGTAAAACAAGCCATATAACTTCCATAGTAAGTCTCTCACAGTTTTAAACTTGACATGGGAAAATACTCAGAAACCCAAAGTAAAATTTTTTGGTTGGACCCAAAAAATTTACTAGAAGGCAAATTTTAAACCCAACTTCACCACTTTATAAAGTGTGAGCTTCTGTTTCTTAGTGTTTGTGAACTCTGCATTCACTGTGTTAAAAGAAACCATAAGAGCCTTTGAAAAAGAAAACAACTGTTCTACAGATAGAAAGACACTGCCTTGTTGGACTCATAGAGAGAAGTTAGCTACTTTTGTTTGTCACATTTTCAATATCATGTGTTTCTAAGCATGAATCCTTTGGTAAGTGTGAACACAAAGCTATCAGTAAGATAGCTTGTCTTAGGGCTTGAAAAATTAAACTTTCACAATCATAAAATAAAATTTTCTGGTTGCATGTATTAGGAGATCTTAACTAATGGGTTAATCTAAGATCCTGCATTACCACTGGCTGAATTAAAAGCATGCATTTCTGAGTGTCTGAGAACACTTAACATTCTTAGGTGAAAACAAACCCTAAGTGACAGATTGAAAAAGCAAAGTGTTTTGAAGACAGTGAAAGAGTTTCACTCTTTTAACAGACAAAGGTATTTCCTACATTGTACATATATTCTTAATACCACTTGGGGGGGGGGGAGGGGGGTGAGGTAGAGGTATTCTTTGATCAATAAAAATCTACTTGATACTTGCTGTGGTTCTTACCTATTCTAGGAGCTGACAAAGATTCTTGAAGCCTAGGCTGGCATCTCATGTTTAATTTTTACTGTGATGAAACACCACAAAGAAAAGTAACTTGGGGAACAAAGGGCTTATTTCATTTTGTAGCTTGTAGTTCATTATCAGGGAAGTCACGACAGGATCCTGGAGACAGAAGAGGAAGCAGACGCTATGGAGGGCTGCTTCTTACTGCCTTTGTTCCTCATGGCTTTTTCACCCTGGTTTCTTACTATACCCAGGACCACCAGCCTAGGGATCTCACCACACACAATGAGCTGGGCCCTCCCATATCAATCATCAATCAAAAAAATGCACCACAGCCTTGCCCACAGTCCAATCTTATGGGGGCTTTTTCTTAATTGAAACTCTCTCTTTAAAAATGACTTTAGATTGTGCCAAGTTGACATAAAATTAGCCAGCACAATTTCCCTCTGTCAACCTCACCATTCAACTAGAGTACTTTCTTTCTCATTGTCTCAATGTTTCTTTTGGTTATGATATTTTTTTTTTAGCAGAAGAAATTCTAATTAAGATTGATGTGTTTTGATGTTGCACCCAAAAAAAAGAAGTTATTAGGAGATAAATCTTATATTAGATGCCACCACTGTCTGTATAGTTGGCTTTCATTCTTTTGACCTACATATGGTGCATTTGTGTTGGGAAAAGAAGCCTAAGAATATATTTGAAGAATCAAGGTGACCTGAAGTTGGTGAATGTGACCTCTTCTTTAATTCTTTGGAAGAATTTAGTTTCTGCTATCATGTAAGCCTTTGTTCATGAATATGTCACCGTGAAGCCTGTGGACTCACAGAATAAGTAAGTTGGCTCTTATTAGTAAAGACACTATTAGTTTAATTGAGTTTTAAAATATATCTGTACCTTATCTTGCTCATCAACAGTTTTATCTTACTGCCTTGAACACTTTGCTACATCTGTGACTTACCAGAAGCATGAGTTGGTGCAAGAGTGCTCTGTGGTTCCTGTACTGAATTCGAGAGAACACAATACTCACAATTCTGTTTCATTATTGGAACAGAAGGAATATGAATTTTAGTATTAGTAAAATCTTCAATCCAATCCTGACTTATATATATGCACACGATGGAATTTTATCTATCCAGAAAAGAAATTGAAATTTGCGGGAAAGTGTCTGGAAATGGGAACAATATTCAGCGAGATGCCAATGACTCAGAAAAATAACCATAGTATGTTCTCCCCCACATGTACACCTGAGCTTCTACTTTATGTAGATTTGTATCAATGTGGAAGTGTGTATTTGTAGGAGCCAGTAAACCAGAAAGCAGCCCATGGGAGGGGAAGAAAGAACCTTTAAGGGGGTGCGGTGAGAATCATGATAGAACACATGTGATATGAAATAGAGGATGAGATAGTAGGGTCAGCAGAGGAGGGGTTACATGGTGGGTCAGAAAAAATTCAGAATGTATTTAAATGCCACAGAGAAAACTTCTACTTTGTAATACAATAAAGATAAAAGTGAGAAAAATTATGAAAGTAATTTAAGATACTGATCGGCATTAATTGTGGTTTCATGATCTCCTGTTCACTTTCCCTTTTACGTAGTGGTTTTGTTGTTGTTGTTGTTGTTGTTGTTGTTGTTGTTGTTGTTGTTCCATGTTCATAAAGCCTTCCTGTAATGGGATTTTTAAAGAGACCTTTTTGTAAAGCCTTTCCTTACAATGTTATGAACCATATTTATGACAGGAAAGTCAGCTATTTCATGGCTACTGCTCTTAACACCGTAATAAAAATAAAGCCTTGCAAACAAAAAGGTCACAGCTCATTCCTCTTAAAAGGTGTCCCTAGAATAAATGTGGAGGCATCTTATCACCAACTTCCAAAAGAAACAAACCCTTTTCATCTGCACTGTCTGCTTTCTGTGTCATTGTTATTCTTAATAATTCCCATTGATTCAGGCTTACTTTCTACTTTCTTTCTACTTTCTCACTGTTCGGTTTCCCTCACTGTTTGAGTTGATGGCAAATCCATAATCCCATTTTAAATATTCTCTGAGCCATAAAATGCAGTCAATTTATATCAATTTGTCAGTTTAACTGCAGTGCGGAGCAACCTTTGGTGTCTCAAGTTATCAACTCCGATGTAAGCAGAAGTTACTGCATCGCCTGGTTCCTTTTTCTTGTGAATGTAATTCTCCTTGACATGAATAGTCACAGATGTCTTAAGTAGTAACTGATATTCTAAGGGAAAAATGTAAAAATTAGCTGAATGATGAAGACACTGATGTGATCTGATATATTATATCATCTTTCTAACATTGAAATCTCTCTTGACTTTGGTAATCACAATTAACTCATGCATAGTGCTGTCAATGAATCTTTGGAGGATAGCTTCATTGATCCTGTGGAAATAATTCTTTTACACTTGATCTTAGTCAAGAGGCAAAGAAGTGATAGGACATGAATCTGCAGAAAATCCAGAGTTGTACTGTGGGTATGAGCTCCATGCAAGACAATGTGCAGAAAGATTAACCCATGTAACAGACAGATGTGGGTTCAGCTTAGGACTTTGTTTCTCGCTTCAACATTCAATGTTAATTTTAAGCTTCAAAGAGCCTCACATGGGATTATAAATAATATCCAATTCTTGAGGTTGATTTAAGAATTAAAGTACATGAAATATAAAAATACCAGCACCATGTTCTATGTAAATGGTCAATTTGAGCATCATTGTTAGAGCTGGGACATAGCTATGTAGTAATTCCTGGCTTATTCAGCCCAATGTTTCTGGAGTTGTTAGAGACAGAGCCTTGGCCCTTGTCATCCTGATAAGCCAAGTGCAGCCATCCAGTCTCAATATTCAAATTAATCACCCAAGTAATAGAGAAAAGCAGACAAAGAGATTCATTCAGTGTGGTCTCAGTAGAAGGACAAAGGTTCAGTGACACCAGAGTTTTTCAGGGTCCTGACATGAGGTCTAAAAAGGTTAAAGTTATGTATAACTAAGTAGTCATGGTCAAGTTGGAATTTTTCAATGGGTTTCCACATTCTTTTATCCAGGAACAAGGAGTTGGATGGCTATTATCCAGATCAGGGACAGATACACTTTGAAAGGAGGAAGCAGGCTAAATATAAGAGAAAAATTGGCAAACCAAACAGATGCATTGTACAAAGAATTTGGGACTTGTCTTTTGCATATCTTGTTTTTCTAAATTTGTTTGAATTGTATGAAACTGGGGGCTCATTTGCATAATATTGATCTTTCGCTAATATATCAATGTTATGCCCATTTACTTCACATAGTTTTAAATACATCCTTATATGTGTGGTTTAGTACTATCATAAACCATCGGTCATCTGTAGTTTGTTAGTGCCTGTCTGCCACACAGTAGGACGTAGGTGGCCTTATCCAGCAGTTTCATCTTTTCTCTTTTCTGACTGGTTCCTTTCCCACACTAATTTACTTGCCTCTGGTCAAGAATTCACCAGACAATCCTAGTCTACACTCTACTTCACTGCCTCATTAAATGTAGGTGGCTACTACATTACTCCTCAATCTGGAGTTTGATTTGCCTTGCCCTTTCTTAATGAAATGGATTCTAGACTAAAAATAAATGATTTAAATGTTAAAGAATACTAAAAATATTACTTAGTTACCTTTAGTTCTTTGTGTAGGATTGATGATTCCTAGGCTTTCCCCACCACAATCTATGCTAGCATTTCTATATGCAGTGGTCTTGTACAGCTCACCTCTAGCCAGGTATGTCAGTGAGATATTATGGAAAGTTTCTTGTATTAATAGAAGAGACAATTTCATAGAAAAATTCTGATTCTCTGGAGTTTATTCTCTTTCTGCTCCCACATCTTCAATGATCTCAAAGCCTAAGGATTGGGAGTTTTGTATATGTGTCCAGTGAAACTCAACCAATCTGAAGTTTTAAGTTGGTTTCCTGTAATGTTCTCTGTCTGATGAAAAACCATGTAATTGCATTATAATCTCAAAAAAGAAAAGAAGTAATTTTATAAAGAATAATAGAAATAGATGTTTAAAGATATGAATGTTGTTGAAGACAAAATAGGGAGTGAGTTTAAAACAGTGTCTTTCAGTAGAAGCACACTTTAGTTAAATACACTTTTTCTAATTAATTAAATTTTAGTTAAATACACTGAATTTCTACTTTTTTACCGAACCAGCATTTTATAGACGGAAGGAGAGAGAGAGTACATAAAGACAGAGAAGAGATGGAGGAAAGGAGGGATTAAAAAGAATAATGGAGAAAGATATATTTCTTAGGGTTTTACTGCTGTGAAAAGATACCACAATCAAGGCAAATCTTATAAAGAACAACATTTAATTGGGACTGGCATACAGATTTAGAGATTCAATCTATTATCATCAAGATGGGAGTATGGCAGCATCCAGGCAGGCATGGTGCAACCTGAGAGTTCTACATCTTCATCAGAAAGATACTAGTGGAAGACTCACTTGCAGGCAGCTAGGATGAGGGTCTTAAAGCCCACACCCACATTTGACACACCTACTCCAACAAAGCTACACTTACTCCAACAGGACCACACCTTCTAATAGTACCACTCCCTGGGCCGAGCATAGAGAAACCATAGCAGACATAGAGACAGTTATTTATAAGACCTTCTTTCTTATCCTCTATCCTCTACATTCTAGTATGGGCATAGGACCTATAGTAAAATAAAGGACACAGAACTTACATAAAAGAGTTTTAAGTTCTGCACGGTTCTATATTCTCAATTATTTTAGGAACATTTAGCTTTGCAGCACATATAGTTAGAATCAAAACCCTGTAACGCTATTTCAACCTGATCTAACGTTACAGAAAATGAAGATAATTTCCAAGTGATCTTCCCTCTGACATATGTGCTGGGGGAAAAACATGTTGCAGTTGGCTGCAAATCAGAATACACATGTGTATTTTCTGTTCTCCAATTCACATCAACTGAAGAATAGTTAAAATTGGTTTTATTTTTTTTTCATTTTTCCCTATGTGTGTATGTGGTATACACACACGCATATTCTTTTTTCTTCTTTCAATGTGTGTGTGTGTGTGTGTGTGTGTGTGTGTGTGTGTGTGTGTGTGTTCATGTCAAGACCCATCAACTGGTGTCAGGAACTATCTCAATCAATTTTTTCGTCTTATTTATTAAGATGGAAATGTAATTAGTTTTGTAAATCACCTTGCTCTGGCTCTGAGGTTCCCTGTCTTCATCTTCTATGGCAGAAACTGTAGTAGGGCCACCAAGCCCATCTACAATTTATATGTGTGCTGAAGTTATAGGTAAGCTCGAATCTACAGCCAAAATTTACATGGGTTTTGAGGGATTTGAACTCTGGTCCTCATGGTTACACAGCAATACTTCTCATAATTGAGCCATTTATCCATCCCTAATCTAAGTATTTTAGCTTCCCACATAGAGCTGGTAACCTTTAGACTAGCTATTATAGACAGAGAGTAACCTTCCCTAGACCTACCAACTCATGCTTCAGGCATTACTATTGTTTTCTGTTTTTGTCCTAATGCTAATGCATAGGAAACGTCGCTTGCAAGATTAATGTGGGGCTAGAAACCTGGACACATAGCTGTTGATCAGTGACAGGGTGAATGGTTTCTTGCACTCCTAACAGAGTTCACACATTTATCTGCTATTAAGAGCAATTGCCCAGTCGACAGGTTGCTTTGGTGAACAGAACTTTCAGAGATAAAAGATGTTGACAGAGGCAGACATATTGCTCATTTCTTTGTCAGCTTTAATGGTACATCTACAGTTTTAACCTTGAAGCCAGTGTGGGCTTTGGCAGAATACATGCTAAAACTGAAATGATGCAGACAATATTACCATGCAAGACCAAGGATGACATGTAAATTCATTAAAAATACGTTGAAATTAGGTGTAAGAGAAGTGGCTGAATATAAAGTCCTTGCCACAAAGTATGAGGAGCTGAATTTGTTCTCCAGAAATCGCAAAAATCTAGACATGGAGATCTCTTAGTGTTTAAGCATTCTGGCTTCTTTTCTAGTGGATCAAGGTTTTATTTCCAGAACAAAAATAGTAGCTAATAGCCATTTTGTAGCTTCAGTTCCAGTGTATCTGACACCCTTATTCTGGTCTCCAGGAACAGTGCATACACAGTGAGCACAGAAATATATTTAAGCAAAACATTTACATGCATACACTAAAAATAAATGACTTTTAAAAAAATCTAGGCATGGCAGAGTTTGCCTGTAATGAGAATGTTGTAAAAACAGAGACAAGAGAGATCTTGGGGTTAACTGACTAGCTAAGGTAGCTGAAAAGTCTCACTTTCAAAGAACCTCTGTCAAAATACAAAGTACAAGGCACAGGGACACTATGTGTGTGTGTGTGTGTGTGTGTGTGTGTGTGTGTGTGTGTGTGTGTATCAAGAATAAACCTTAGGCTGATCTCTAGCTTCCATGTTATCTGCACACACAGCTTTCCACAACAAATAATAAATGATAAAAATTGGAATCAGATACATAACTTTATTGAATACAATATGAATGTCAACATAGATATCAACAAAACATACTTCTTAAGCGCTCAATAAGGACAATCTCAGATTTGAAAACTATTCCAGAAACACTGAAGAATAAAGTTTCAGTAAGAAACAGCTCTAGTGAGCTGAGAGACCAGGCCTTTCCTGCAAAAAAGGAACTTTTATACTACTTTGCCAAATTTGTTACCAATTTATTTAATCAAAATTATTATTACAGTGAAAATAAGCAGGGATTTTACTTATAGGGGGTTTAATTGACAATATTAACAATGTCTGTGCATTCTACCCGCAATAGAGGAACAAAATTTTCAGTTGTAATTGAAGAAAAAGAATGGAAAGTACCAATGTAAACCCATATTCTAACATAGGTAAGTTAAGAATTCATTCCACCAGCCTAACACAGCTTCAGAAAGAAATAATTTCCCCCAGGATAGAACACACACATCACTACTTTCCTGATTTATCTTTTTTCAATTTTCTTCCAGATTCCTTGGTTTCGTCATTTTAAGTTAAAAAAAAAAAAAAAACAGAAATTCAGAGGTAGTTTTATACTGTGCACTGCAATTTTGTGTGTAAGCTTTTGTGTTACCCTACTATGGATTCTGTTACCCTTGGAAAAAAAGTCGTTTCAAAAGAAACAAGGCAACAAGACACATGTGCATCTCTCTCTCTCTCTCTCTCTCTCTCTCTCTCTCTCTCTCTCTCTCTCTCTGTGTGTGTGTGTGTGTGTGTGTGTGTGTGGGTGTGTGTGGGTGTGTGTGTATACACTTACATAAATGAAAGTGCATGTACTCTTATGGCTGGATATGTGAGGAGGTCAGAAAACAACCTTAGGTGCCTTCCATCTTACTTAAGATGTCTTAAGAGTCTATTATTGGCCCCTGCATGTGTCAAGCTAGCTGCTGACTGAGCTTTTGGCATGGACCACTCTCCACCTCCCATCTCAATGGAATTCCAAGTGTTCATTGGTGCATATGGCTTTAGGTGTGTACTAGGAACTGAATTCTAAGCTTCATGCTTGCATGGCAAAGTGGTTTATGTATTGAACTATCTTCTAATCCTAGAAGCAAAACTCTTTAAGGACAATAATAAAATACCTTGCAGAGGAGAGAGAAAATGGTTCTTTATACTCTTTTTGTAGCCTCTGAGTTAGCTGGACTCACAGATAGATGCATTCTCCCACAGACACACTTACATAAATATAATCAAATTTTTAAAAATTCTTCAAGAATACTAAGTAGTAACCAACTATTTAAAAAAGCATCTCTATGCAATGAAAAGAAAATATTAACCCAGTTTGTTTTTATTAGCAAACACTTTTACAGAGATAAGTTTCTTCCTTTCAAAAAGTTTGTTCGTGAAACATCATCTGGGTTTTGCATATAAGCGCAACACCATGTGATAAGGTGAGCTTGTAAAGGTCATTCCATCCTGTATTTGGGAAAAGAAGGCAAGGTTAAAATATTAATATAACTAACCCTATGCAGTGAAAAGTGTCTAATAGCCTGTGAGTGAAATATATTTCAGTGTGTATTCGTCAGGAACATAAACAGGTAGAATCTAAAGAAAATCCCCACCTCAATTTAGGATACCCTTACTGAAGAAAGAAAGAAAGAAAGAAAGAAAGAAAGAAAGAGAGAGAGAGAGAGAGAGAGAGAGAGAGAGAGAGAGAGAGAGAAAGAGAGAGGGAAAAGAATTAGAGAAACAGAGAGACAGAGAGACAGAGACAGACAGAGAGACAGGGACAGACAGAGACATTCACACAAAGGGGTAGGTAGAATAGAAAATTGTGTTTTCTAGCTAAAATGTTGAAAAAAAAACAAAAAACAATAAATACCTTGACTGGCATATTTCATTTGTTTTGTGTTTTCCATAATAGCTGATCTTTAGTGTGCATTAAGATCAATCCTTTACTGAAAACTATGATTGATTACTCTATTCTTTTTTATTTCAGATTTTTCATTACTCATTTACCGCTTCATATTTGATTTACAACATACACACTGGGTAAGTTCTTTGGTTTTCTGCGTTTTATGAGCCATTGTCAAGCTACGTTGTCATGGATGTCAGTTTGTTCACGTGAAAATATTTACATCTTTTCAAGGGAAGTGTGGGAGTTGAATCCCCCAGAAGTTGAGGACTCAGTGTTGCAGTATGCGGCCTGGGGTGTGCAAGGACAGCAGCTGGTAAGCTTGCTCAAGCCCAGACCCTGTCCAGTGAGGCCAAATGTCAAATCTTTACAGGGCTCACATCTTTGTACAACTTTCCCTGCAGCCCTTGATATTTTGCTCTGCATTATTTATTTTATATGGTTCCCTAAGAATAGGTAAAATGAGGAATGGGAGGTAGCTTGCTGCAAAAAGTACTTGCCAAGTACAGTGGGGACCTAGGTTTTAACTTTAGCACCAATTAAAAAGCTGGTTGTGATGGTGTGTGCTTGTACTTGCGACCTCGGCACTGGAAGGGCAGAGACAGGTGGAGCCCTGGAGCTTCATGGCTAGCAGATTGAAACCACTCAGTTCCAACTTTCTTTAAGTATATTTTTTAAAACAATAGTGACTGGAAATGACATCCAATTTTGACTTCTGGCTTACCATACATACGTGCATGTATCTCCCTTGCTACATGCGCATGTGCAGGAACACGCACAAAAGAATAATAAATAAACTGTTAAATGATGTTTACAACTAATCGCTATTTGTCCAATTTAAAATGTGTTTAACATGTACTATATGGTCAAAGCTGTAATTAATTAAAAAAAAAAAAACAGAAGAGATCAAGGATATTGTCTTATGTTTACACAACTCCCCTTGTCTACTATTGTCAACTATTTTCCAAAATTTATTTTCAATTTCTCTACTCCTAAAATAGTGGAAGCAGAAATATTTTACAATTATTAGTATATTTATACACTTATTTTGCTGTTGTTTTTCATTTGTTTGTTTGTTTGGTTGGTTCGTTTTGAGATCAGGGCTCATGTAGCCCATTCTGGTGTTCAACTACCTGCTTACACAGAGATGGCTTTCATCACCTGCTCTTTCTGCCTTTCCTACTACATACCAGGGTCACAGGCATGTACTACAATCTGCCTGTGCCATGATAATTTTGTGAAGTCAGAAGATAACTTGTGGGACTCAGTTGTCTCCTTCCATGTTGTGAGTCTCAAGAATCTCCCTCAGGCTCTCTGGCTTGGAGGCAAGATTCCTCAGCCTCTAACCCTCTCCAAGTACAAACAGAATTAAGTGTTTTATTTTTCCTTTTTATTACAAGCAGAGTTCTTTGAATTCTACCTATTCCTTACCGAATATATTTGATAACAATATTTTTATAAGATTAAATTTCACTTTCCATTGAGTTGTCTCTTTTCAGATGGATTAAGTTGATACTTATTCTTTTAATTCATGGTAGTTCAGGATTGGTGTGAACATTCAATTGTATTATTTAGAAGCAGGTCCATACTTTAAATGTGACATGACTTGCATGCTTTATGTATTTAATACACATATTGATGAATGTGCTATATGAAGAGTTGTGTAAATTCTCCAGTGTGCGGATGCTTTTCTCTACTGGGACTTATTTAAAAAGTCTCCATAATTATGTTCTTACCATTACTAATAATACTAGATGTCTGATGTAACTCTTTGGATACTGTCAGTTTTACTAGATAGAATTGTACTACATTTTCAAGAGTAAAATGATTTTAAAATGACAATTACATCTAAAATGTGAAACTGGTTTTGTGATAATTTAATTAACATGTATTTATTTTATTTACAGGCCTGAGTATAACCTTTGAAGAGTCTTATAATTGAGTTTAGAAACATCTAAATGTTTTAAAAATTAAAATTGATACTTCAACATTAGCCAGATGGGCTTGAAGTATGTTTGTCATTTTCTGTGCTCTTCAATGTCTTTATCAGTAAAATAAAAACATCTGTACAATCATATCACGATAAAAATTTTGAATAATACTACATTTACTGTAGGCCACTCAACATTGTTGTTTTTAGAAATAATTCATTATAAATGTAATCCATTTACAAATTTAAGTAATCATTTCTAATGCTGCTAGCTTGAAAACAGAAGGGGCAGTAACAATTTAACAAATAGGCTACAGAAATATGAATGGTTTCTGGAATTTCATTGGCAATAAATCACAAAATCTTAAAGTAAAATATCATTGATATGGGGTCTACATCAATATCAGATCAGGTGACCTTAGCCAAGTCATTATCCATGGTAATATTTCATGTTGTCCATTGCTAAAATGAATTCATTTAACTTTGCTTTTAATCTTTCTTTATTCAAAATACTATATCATTGTAACATTACATTAAAGATATGATTTAAAAGTTTTCTATTTGTAAACATAAAGATAATGAAGAAGGGACAATAAGGCAGGTTGGAAGAAAATTATGAGACCCACATCAATTATAAGGTCACTGTGTAGCACTCGGCAATATTTGAGTATCTGTATAGAACAGTGCCAGATACATAATCAATATTACTGACAGATTTTTTTAATGGTGAATTGGTGGATGTATTTATTCCTTAAAGTGGAAACTGAGAGCTTAATGTTTGAAGCACTTGCTTAAAATGGAGAAGACCTCTATAATTTTCTACACATTTAGCATAGTTTTATGAACTTATATGAAATAGATTGACCAAATAAAGGCTTACCTTAAAACGTTGAGAAATGCATATGTGAACATGATAGTCCATAAATTTTATTTCACAAAGAAATAATGGAGAATACTCTGCATTCAGTCTAATTTTGACATTAAATAGATGACTAGTTTAATAAATAATTATGAAGCAAATAAGTCAGTGATTTAAAATAAAATGGAATTCAGCTCTATAGACACCAGTGTCTTCCAAAGATATTTACATTCACCCTGCAGAAACCCAAATAGATTTAGAAACAATACTTTTAATCCTCAGTTGTAGGACTGAAGGACTGTCTCTAGAGTTGGTGTTTTGCAATAGAGCAGAATGATGACAGTAACGATTACCTGGGGGTTACAAACCAACATGTCTGTTGGATACAGAGAAAACAAGATTGAGGTGCTTGAATATAGCCACAGGAACCAGAAACAGGTAGTTGGGAGTAGATAGTGGGAGCAGGAGGTAGCCAACCACCTGTGTTTCACGTTATCAGTGTTAACAATTGTGCTGGCTCACTTGTTGCGGCCAATTCAGAGCTAATGAAATTCTAAATCTAGAAGCAAGAGAATTTTATGTTTCTTGAGAATCTTTAGAAACTCTTTAAAATATTAGCTGATTTCAATAAATTTAATTTTCTAAGCCTTGGAGTAACGTATGTATATCTACACTAAAAATACTTTGGTATTGTCAGTGAAGCACTATCAATTGTTTAATTCATAATTCTTGACATTTGATGATTCTATATTTCTTCAAGACAGGTATTAAAAACACACTACTGTCATTTTCATGAATGTGTTGCCCGGATATGCATTCAGGAAAAGCACCCATGCACATAAAATAAACATTAAAAACTGAGAAAATTAAAAACAAAATAAATATATAAATAAAGATTATGAATTCTCTTATTAAAGTGTTTTTTAAATGAACCTTGGATCTACTGACCAGGAGGTAACACACTTAAGAGTACAATTTATTCTCAATATGGATTTAATTTACTTTCTATTTGGCTTATCTTTCTTTTCTTTTTTTTAAAGATGTCCTTTGAATTAATTTCATTATGTGCTTATGTGTGGATACAAGCATGCACATATGGGTGTAGGCGCCTGCCAAGGCCAGAGGATGCTACAGTTACAGGCAGTCTTGAGTCTCCCAATACAGCTGCTAGGAACTGCATTCAGGGTGTCTAGAAAAGCAGTGCTCACTCTTAACCACTGAGCTGTCGGAGCTGTCTCTCCTACCCTTTCACTTTTATTTTCTGTTTTATTTCCTCATCATTAATGTAGAGCTAATTGCAGGGTCCTCCCATTCATTTCTGTTATTTAATACATTCATACAGATATAATAGACTCCAAATAATTTCTGCAATAAGTAACTTAGTTGTTAGAATTTGTTACTTTAAAATTATCAAAGAAATATTTTACATTTTTAAAATTATGTGAGACTTTCGTTCCAGTAGCTTTGTGGGAAGTAAACCACAGTTCTTTGGAAAACACTTTTGTAAGAAACCAAATTCATTTATGAAACTTTTGAAAAGAAATCAGTATTTATCAAGATTACCCTGTTGTACATCTAAACATGAATTGAAATAAAGTAAAAGGCATGTACACACAAATGCCTAATAGTTCCTTTTGCATGAGAAGCTCTGTCAATATTTGAGGCTATCAGCAAACTCAGCAATGTGATTTCGTGATAGATGAGTCAATGTAATACTTTAATTGGTTATGGATTCAATAAATTAAAAAGTTCTGGATTGTATACTTTCTTGTGGATAATTAATTTCTGATCATTGGTTATGCAGAAGACAAGAAGAGAGGGAATCACATGATGTGCGTGATAAAGAGAATTTAGGCTGGAGCATCATTGATTGCCCAGGGTTTTCAGTTGCATTATTAAGATTGAAGAAATTTGGAATGTGGCAAAGGTTGCAATGAAAATACCTTGGAAGCAGCACAATTATTCAATTTCTGGAGGGTATGGTGAATACTTACACCATAATAGTTTCCATAAGTGTTTTATTAGAAGAAATTGTAAGAAAGAAGATTCTAGAAAGAGAGAACATACAAAGTAACATATTTCTGCCTTCTGACTTAGCCATTACACTAGTAGACATGCAATTATTCAGATCTCTAAAGTATGAAAGTTTGAACATCCATAAAAATGGTTAGATATAAAATTGCTGTCTACTTTTAGCTGGACACAAGATGTCTTCCTCTTGAGTGGCAGGTAGAAATATATGTGATCTTAGAGCATGTCTGGAGCAAGAGAGAGCCATCATGAGCAATAGTATCTGAAATCCATCCGATGTAATTTTATTATTAGTGCTAAATATACAATAGATGGATTCCAGGTGCTAGTCCTCGTTACAGCTCTAATATCCATAGTACTAAATGCCACTTCAGGTTTTCAGTTGCATATACCAGGATAGGCGGCCATCATTTCAAGCTCTTCACAGTCAGTATTGCAAGTCTTCTGTCCTGCCAAGTTAAACTTCTGGAGGACTGAAGAACATTTGACTTTTAAATATTTAGCTATTACGTTTTGAGGAGGGCCAGCTATATGTGCTAGTTCTAGAAGACAGCCTTTTAAGAGGTCATAGTACTGAAGACTAAACTAAACTATTTGGATCATTGCCTTAAGTGGATTGAGTGAGAGTGAACCCCAAAGGCTCACATGTCTGAATACTTCCTGCTCAGTTGGTGGAACTGTTTGATCACAGTAGGAGGTGTGGTCTTTGGAGGAAGGGTGTTAGTGGGGGTAGGCTTTTAGATTTCAAAAGCCCATGTGGGGTGGCATGAATAAGAATGGCCCCTAATAGGGTCATGTATTTGAATACTTAGTTACCAGAGAGTGGCACTACTTAAGAAGAAATCAAACCTACAACTGGACAACTGCTCTTAATACTAAGTTGTGACCAGTTTTGATTCTTCAGATTCAGTGGTTTTGAACCTGTGTTCAAGTATCCTTTATCATCTTTTATTACCTTAGTCAAATCCACTAAAGACTCAGTTTATAAGCCTATTTTAGGTTTCTTGAGGGTCAATACTTTTCTCTATCTTATTGGTTCCTTTTCTGCTGATATATTAAAGACCATGACCAAAAGCACCTTAAAGAAGAACATGTTTATTTTAGCACATGATTCAAGAAAGATAGAGTTTATAATGGTGAAGAAGGCATATCAGGAGCAGGAAGTAGAGAAATCACATTTCATCTACATATGGAAAGCTGTTAGAGAGAACAGGAAGTGAGACAATGTTCTAAACCCTTGAAGCCCATCCTCCTGTAATGCTCTTCCTCCAGCATGGTTCCAGGTCTAAAGTTTTCATAACTTCACCAAATAGCATCTCGAAGTGGGAACTATGTATTCAAATATAGAAGACAATGGGGGACAGACAATGGGGGACATGTATCATTCAGTTTTCACTATATCTCTTGTATTTTAATTCTCTTCTATTTAATTCTGACTTTGAATATATTACTCATTTTTAGTTGCTAGTTTGGGTTTTAGTTTTCTTAATGGTATTGTAGGTTGAGAAACCGGATTGCTGATGTCAGATTACTTTCATTTTCTAATTAAAATCTTAGTTACGAACAAGGCTCAGTGGCACACAGCTGTAATGACAGCTCTTGAAGAAAAAAATGGAAGAATCAGATGTTCAAGGTCTCCCTGAACTACATAGTAAGACCCTTTCAAGGAAGGTATTAGTTTTCTATGGATTCCTCAATGAAGTTTCAAAGACTGTGCACTTAACAAAAAAAAATACACTTTGCTACATTCTAAAGTTTGTCAACTAAAAGAATGAACTATGAAAAAGAAAGGACAGAGCTTGGAACATTGGAGGTAGGAGAGTAGAGAGGGGTAGAGATTACTTACTCGGTCTTCTTTTAAAGTGTCCTAGTTACTGTTTTATTGATGTGACAAAACAAAATGACCAAGTTAACTAGTAAAAGAAAACATTTTTTGTGGGAATTTTAGTTTAAAGGTTTTCTAAAACCATCATGTCAGGGATCATGACAGTAGGCAGGTATGATACTGGAACAGTAGCTGAAAACTTACATTTGATCATTTGATCAACAACTATGAAGGAGAGAGAGAGAGAGACAGACAGAGAGAGAGAGACAGAGAGAAAGACAGAGAGACAGAGAGAGACAGAGAGACAGAGAGAGAGAGACAGAGTCAGAGACAGAGACAGAGACACAGAGAGAGACAGACAGAGAGGAGACCAACAAATGGGAATGTCATGGTGTCTTAGTCAATGTTCTGTCAGTGTAAAGAGACAACAAGCAAGGCAACCCTTGTTTTAGAAAAAGTATTTAACTGGAGCTTGCTGACAGTTTCAGAGGTTTAGTCTATTATCATCATGGACAGAAGCATAGTGACACACAGGCAGAAATGGTGCTGAAGAAATAGCAGCGAGTTGCACACCTGGATTCACAGGTAGCAGAAAGAGAAGAACACTAGGCCTAGTACCATGACCCATTTCTTCCAACAAAGGATTGAAATTACAGACAATTGTCAACTAGATTTGTTGGGTGTTGGGAATTGAAAATGTGTCTTCTGGAAAAGAGGCTGGTGCTCTTAATTGCCATGTCATCTCTCAAGCCCTGGGGGTAGTGTCTTGAATGCGAAAAGACTATACCATGGTGGGTGACACCATTCCCTGTGTTGGGCTCTCAACTCTGTAAGAATGAAATAATCTACCTGAGCATAAGTAGTGAGCAGACAATGTAGCTGTATTTATTTTTCTCTACTACTCTTTGAGTACCTTGTCTTCTTGGAAATGATGGACTGTATTCTGGTATTATAAGCCAAATAAACCATTTCTCATCAAAGTTGCTAGGTCAGAGTATTTTATCACAGCAACAGAAATTAATGAACTTGAGCACCTGAGGCACTTAGAACAAGAACATCCTGACATGAAGTTCACATTGTGAGGGAGGAGTCTATCTGGAGGTGTTTGGAAAATTCTTAGGGGTAATATGTCTTGGCAGGTGTATTTTAGTGTTGGATAGCACACATTTGCATGCTTCTGCACTGCTAAGATATTCTCAGATACAGGAAAAATAGAAAAGAGATATCTAAACACATACTTTAATTATTTTATTAATGTATATGTTTGTGTGTGTGCACATGTATAAACATGAATGCACAGAAAGATGTACACCTTGGGTATTGTTCCCTAGGTACAGTTCACCATTCTGTCTGTCTGTCTGTCTGTCTGTCTGTCTGTCTGTCTGTCTTACTACTTGCCTATCATCTCATCATCATCTCTCTCTCTTTCTATTTTTTCTCTCCCTTCACATGTATATGTACATATATACATATATAACTAGGTATGTATACATGTATTATGCATCTATCTATCTATCTATCTATCTATCTATTTGGAAACAAAATTTTTCACTGACCTGGACCTCATCAAGTAGCTTAGACTGATTATCTAGAAAGCCCCAGGGAACCTTCTCTTTCCATTTTCCTCAACAGTGTCATGTGGAGGTCTGTACATGAGTGCTGAGGATTGAACTCAAATTTTGCTGCTCCAGCGTATTACTGACTAAACATCACCCTAGTCACATGTTAAGATTTTGAATAAGAGAACATGAAAACTTTTATCTAACCCTTTCAAATGTGAGAAGACAAAAAAGAATCAAATTGAGTAATTAACATAAGATATCTCTTCAAATAACAGAAATAACTGCCATGGTATCCCAGCACGACTATAAGCACATCACATTGTATTTTTATGTAATTTTCAAAAAACCATTAGGTCACTTAGAAATAATGAAGCGAGTGAAATAATCATAGTTTTTTCACTTGTTTTTCTACCACACACCGCCAGCTCTCTGCCCTCTCTTATTATATTCTATCCCTTGTATAAATTTCAATAGTAAATTGAAGGTGTTTCAGCAACATAGGTTTTATACTTGCAAATCAAGGTTACACGCAGTGCAGTGTACACATATTTTACAAAGCTGCCGCTAAGCAAGTCATTTAGGTGGGATAACCATGTAAATGATAACTAGTGAACATTTAATACCAGCTCTTCCCACTTTCTTCTAACTGTTGCATAACTGTTATTCGTGCATCTGACTATACAAGGTTCTTGCATAGTGATGTCAAGACTGGGGCAGTCATCTGTGGAAACAATAACATAAGAATATATTTCATAAGATGAAGTTGTTTATTATATACAGATCCTGGGGTGAAAAGATCTCAATTTGGAGCAATTCATCATTTTAATAAGTTAGTAGGTTTTCAGAAATGGCATGCAAAGAATCCCTTGAAGGACCCTTGTCTGCATGAGTGTCAGAATTCATCCTCAGGATTAGCTCCAGGTGTCATTTCAACTGGGAGCTTCTTTTCAGCTAGGAAAATATAACTGAAGATATTTTTACTTAATAATGTCACTAATACACCCCAGTCCTTTGTCATGTTTTCAATTACTTCTTAGAATACAGAGCAAAGGGTTTAGTTATGGCATAAATGTGGGGAAGAGCAGTAGGGAGGAGACTCGAACTGAACAATGCACGAATGAAAAATGCCATCCTGAAGAAGATGGGTTCATATACTAAAATAGAGAACACTACAGGGGGCGGGGAGGGCGTGAGCATTCTATCCAGGAGAAGAAAAGGAACTAAATAGAGGAGAAAGGAGGCATGGAGAAAGCTTGCCACTGTGTAGAACAATGAAAGTGAACAAACCACAATGACAATATGACATTGCAACTATAATTAAATATGTAGGAGTGTTCTTGCCAATATATATGTGTACCACATGCATTCCTGCTGTCTGCAGAGGCCTGCAGAAGACATCATGTCTCACAGAACTGTAGTTACAGACAGTTACAAGCTTCTATGTGAGTGCTGGGGATCAATCCCATGTCCTCTGTAAGAGCAACTTGTGCTGGTAAATTCTTGAGTCTTGCTTAAATTCTTCAGGGTCATTTAAGAGTACATTTTCTAGTCTCCACATATTCGTGCTATTTCCGTGGTTTATCATATTATTGATTTCTAGTTTAATTGCACTTGGAACTAATAATACGTAATAGATTATCTGTGCCTTTAGTATTTGGTAAGACTTGTCTTGAGAGGTAGATTGTGTTTTACCTTGGAACAGATTCCATCAGATGCTGAGAAGAACATAGATTTTGGGTCTGTTGGGTGAGATGTTCTGTAGCTATCTTTTAAAACTATCTTATCTGTGGTGTAGTTTAGTGCTGAGGTTTCCTTATTGATTTTCAGTTTGAAAGACTGATGTAGAGATGAGCGTGGTCTAGAAAATCATCCACTATTATTGTATCAGCATCTACCTGACCTCTCATGTGCACTAGTATTTATTTTGTCACGGAAAAATAAAAAAAAAAATTATGCGGGGGAAAAATATACAAAATGGGAATTTAAAAGAAAAAATATTCAGGAATTTATAAATTAATGATCTTAGCTAGTAATGGAAATATTTGTTTTGTGGGGAAAATGTAAGAAAATAGGTGAAGTTGCAAAGAATATGATGAACAAAGCCCAAATGAAATAACCGGTATTTATAGAAGCCAGTAGCCCAAGAAAGAAAAGACAGAGAATAAAACAACAAACAAAACCCAAAGCAACCTGTTTCCGCAAGATTCAGACTAAACAGCATTTTTATTGGCTGTTGGACAAATTTCACTAAATATGAAAGAACTGAAAGCACACAGCACGTGCTCTACAATCATAAGTGAATTAAATGAGAAATGAAAACACTTGATTGTATAGGCGCACGTTTTTACTGAGCTAGAAATACACTGGGTAAAACGTATCTGCATAGCCAAGTGTGGTGACTCACACTTCTAGTCCCAATATCAGGTGGGGTAGGGTAGTGCTGAGGCAGTAGGTTTACAAGAAATTTGAGGTCAGCTTTGGTATACTTGATATATATGAGAGAGAGAGAGAGAGAGAGAGAGAGAGAGAGAGAGAGAGAGAGAGAGAGAGAGAGAGAGATTTCAAAGTCAGTCATGGCTACAGAATAAAACCCTGTGTCAAAAAGAATCAAATTAAATAATGTATTACACAATAATTTCAAGCCCTGTTGATATGACTTATCTATGTTTAGAAATCTATAACAAGAAAACTTATTGCTATTATTTATAATTTAAGATGCAACAGAATTATGTGTATCAAGTCAAAACAGAAATACATTTCTTCTTGATAATATTGCTTATAAAACTAACGATGAGCCGGGCGTTGGTGGCGCACGCCTTTAATCCCAGCACTTGGGAGGTAGAGGCAGGTGGATTTCTGAGTTCGAGGTCAGCCTGGTCTACAGAGTGAGTTTCAGGACAGCCAGGGCTACACAGAGAAACCCTGTCTCGAAAAACAAAAAACAAAAAAACAAAAAAACAAAACAAAACAAAAAACTAAGGATAAATGGAAATTGCAAAACAGGGATAATTCTGACTAATCATACATAGAAAAGAAGAGGGAGAGTGAGAAAGAACCAGAAATATTTAAGACTCTGAGAAAGCTAACACAAAGGAACATGGACACACAGATACAGCCACAAATACACACACATGCACAAAGAAACATAAGCATATACATACACATAGACATACAAATAATGCATGCACACACAAGTTTATAGAGGTACATATATACATATGTACATACACATTACATACATACACATAGATATAACTACAGATGAAAATGCACACACTAGTTTATACACACACACAGATACGCACACACATAGATACACAGAAAATCTGAAATATTTGAGAAGGTTAGAAATCTGTCAGAAGTTAATGGTAAGCCTAGGGCCTTAGGTTCAGGTGTTTTGCTTTTGTTTGATTCCAAGGACAGATGTAACCTAGGTAGAGGCCAACAGAGAAACGCAATAACTTTCAGACATGGGCATGATGAAAAGGCTTGTGTGAATTCATACAGAACAGGTCACTGAAAGCTGGAAAGTCAGACAAGGTGTGAAGGAAAGGGAATAGGAAATTCAGTCACATCTTTGGCTTAACATCAGCTACAAGTGCATGAATTTCAGGTCCAGACTGCAGAGCTGCTGCTAGCAACACTGAGAGTCAGAAAATTAAACCCAGGGAGGACCAAAAGTTAGGGTTACTTAGTGTAGAAATATATTGTATATTCTATTTTGCTGCCGCATATCCTCTATTGTCCATTTTCTATCTTCATGTGTGTAGTGAATACGTGTACATGTGTTCACGTGTACATAGATATGAGCATATGTGTGCCAAGGATCATTAGTGAAGGGTTGCCGAGGGAGGGGTGTTTGAGAGCAGAAAAAAAAGTGAAAAAAGAAATTATTTATTTATTTATTTATTTATTTATTTATGAAAAATAAATAAATAGTAAAGACGGTGGGTACAAGCTAACAGCATGTGTTCTGCTCAAGACAGCTTTCTGAAGATCCACAGTTAATCCACATAGCTCATCTCTCAAAAACCAAAGCCCAGTCTTATTTACATATCCATTCAGTTATGTATTCTAGGTTTCCTGTTGATTATATTATTAATCACTACCGTTCCATGTTCCATGACCAACCATTCCAAGAGTCAGTAAGCAGGTTTTTTTTTTTTTTTTTGATTGCAAATGAATTCAGAGATCTGCCTGCCTTATAAGCAGACAATAAACTAGCTGGCTGGGATCTTGCCTTTCTATCAACACTCCCCAAACCTTTTTATCTCTTTCCTTAATAACTGGCTTTTAGTGCAGCGGTCCTTGTTCTTTTAGATCCATGAAGCTCCTCATATAAATCACGTTGCATCCTTAGAGTTTGCACAGTTGAGAAATTATATATGTTCTACATATATGACATGTTTTCAGAGTTCTTTCCCACAGCCTTAAGGGCTGTCCTGAAGGCCACAGCATTTACCATTTTTGCTAAGGACATAAGTACTCCCTAGCCTCCAGGACTCATGCTGTTTCTGATTATCATGGAGTCATTAACCTTGGCAGAGAGGACATTCACTGATAACCTTGGAAGGGAGAATATTTCCCCAAAGGAGGAACATGAAATAAAATATGTTTATTTTTTTACAGAAAAGATTCATGCCCAGTAACAGTCAACACTCATGGAGACCCATATCCTGCTGGCTGTTTATCAGGGGAAGGAACCATGTCACATAGTCCCTTCCATGACCATCCATGACCACGCAGATCTCAGCACATATGCATTCTGCATGTGTTTGGAAGTGAAAGGCTGACATTAGGAATCTTCAACTTCATCGTATTTTAAGGCAGAGTTGCTACCAAAGCTGAAATTCACCATGTTGACTAGACTGGCTGCCCATTGAGACCTAGGTATCCTCCTATCTCTGCCTCCCAAGTTCTGGAGTTAGGGATACATGCTTCTGTGTTTGCTATAATATATTTAGATGCTGTAAGTCTAATCTGGATCCCTATGTTTGTTTAATAACAATTTCAAGGATGGAACCACCTTTCCAACATAAAACATTTTATATACATAAAACATTAAGAAAAAATACAATATGGGGCATTTTTGGAATTGCTAAGCCAACAGGGATAAGATCATAGACCAATAACATTTATTCTGAGGACCAGTAAAAGATTTAGAAATAAAAGGAACTAGTGTCTGGCACCAGTAGGAAAGCTGAAGCAGGTATGACACATGATAACTAGAGATTCTGCCAGAACCCCTGATGAAATAGTGGCAAGCATTTTTAATACCAGTGATGGTAAAAGGGAAAGTAGAACCTGTGACTTCCTGGAAGCTCATTGGCCAGCAAGCTTAGCCTACTTATTAGAGATGAGGGTGAATGTGAGATCCTAGGTATATTAGTAACTAAGGAATGATACCAAAGGTTATCTTGTGAATTCACATTTACAGTGTGCACATATGTACCCCACTCATTCTTGTATCTTCATATACACATGCTTGCTGTCTCTCAATCTCCTATCTATACATTACACATATACACCACATGTTCATGTCCCAAAAAAGTACTAATATGGTTTTGCAGGATTGTTAATGTAATATGGATAATAATTATTATCATAAATGTGTTACTTTTAAAGTAGAAAATTATGAGTTTTCAATATTTCCACTTTTTGCTTGACTTTAATTTATTTATATGGGGTTCTTCAGATTGTAAGCTGCCTGGCAAACATTAGGATATGTGGTTAAAAGAGTAAAAGTACTGAGAATTTAGGGCATGTTTTAGATATGGTAATTTTGTCTAACAATAGATAGAGTAATAAATCCATAAATTATTTCTTATTTTTGTTATTCCCAATACATTTGAAGAGCTGAGGCAACATGTGAAAGGTCTTCCTAAAAGATTAATGATGTAAAATCACTTCAGTATTTTTCTACAGTTCTGTGAACTTTTGAGGAATTGAGAGTTTCTTGTTCTTATTCATAAAACTTAAGTTGTATTCTCTTGGTAGATAATCCAGTTTTAATTATGCAGCTAATAAAATATTTATTAAGTAACTCAGTGTTCCTGATACCCAATGTTAGTCTCAAAGGTCATGACCTTTAAAAATTTAGCTAATAAAGTGTAGAAATTATTCCCTATAAAGAAATAAACCCAGCACTTGAGACTTTTTTTTAAAAAAAGTTTGTTTTTAGAATCTGTAATATGTTATTCACTCTGCAGAATTCACTTGGAATGAGAGTAAGGAATTGCTGACATACTTACTGCTTGGCATCAAAGATGAGGGCATTGACTCATTGGGGAAGAACTCTTGCTAGGCAAGCATGAAAACCTGGCTTTGAATTCTCAGTACCTATGTAGAAAATGTGGCTCTACTAATCTGTCTCACCAGTGCTGGTGTGGGTAGTGTGGAGAAAGGAGGACCACTGGGGCTTCCTATCCAATAGACTCTTGTTTCAATGGCAGATCCTGTTGTAAGGGAATATAGGGTGGAACGTGTTCAACAAGAATATCCAGCATCTTCCTCTGGCCCCTACATGTGCCTATGCACATTAGCATAAAACACTTGTGTGCGTGCACAAGCATACATGCACTTGCACATGCGCACGCACACAAACACACACACACACACACACACACACATACACACACACATACACACGCATACACATAGACATAGAGCCTGCATACATACATAAGCATTAATGAAGGAAACTTAGGCAACACTGAGGTAATTTTTCACATGATAACAGGTAGATGACCTGTTATTCTTTTAACAGGGAAATAGTAGGTTTCCTCTTTTGAAGTCAGTTTCTATTATCCAATTTGTTTGAGTACAGATCTTTAAAGTGTGACCTTAAGATTTTCTGTATTTCCTCACTGTTTTTTGTTATGTCCCTATATCTCTAATTTTGTTATTTTGTGGTCTTTTTTTTTTTTTTCTATGACATTTAGTTAATTTGGCCAATGGTTTGTCAATATTACGGATTTTCTCAAGGAACCAACTCTTTTTTTCATGGATTGTTTTATATTATTTTTATTGGTTTTCCTACTTTATCAATTTCATCACTGAGTTTAACTATTACTTGCAACCTATTCATTTTCATTGTCCTTTCTTTTCTTTTTACTGTTCCTTTTTTTCTATAGTTTTCAGGTATGCTATTAAGTTACAAACACTAGATGTCCCCTCAAAAAATATTTGTTTGTGTGTCTGTGTCTACATATATATAGACACACACATTCAATTAGTCTTATAATTTGGCCTCTTAGAGCTACTTTCTTTGTGTCTCTTAAATTTGGGTATGCTGTGTTTTTATTTTTATTCAATTCTGGAAAGCCTTTATTTTTATTACTGTTTGACCCAGTTTTTATTCAATAGAGGGCATTTATTCTCCATGTATTTGTAAGCCTTTTGTTACATCTGTTTTTGATATCCAGTTTTAATCAGTGAGGGTCAGATAAGATGCAGCGTGTTATTTAAATTTTCTTGTATCTGTTGAGACTTGCTTTGAGTTTAGCTATGTGGTTCATTTTGGAGCTGATTCCAAGAGATGCTGTCAACAAATTATATTCTTTATTGTTTGAGTGAAATGTACTATAAATATCTATTAGGTCCATTTGGTTTATGCTGTTATTTAACTCCAGCATTTTTCTACTTTGTTTTGGTCTGGATGACCTGCCTTTTGGAGAGTGGAGCATTAAAGTTGCCCACTATCAATGTGTGAGGCTCAAGATGTGATTTAGGTTAAAATAGTGTTTCCTTTGTGACCTTTGATGCCTCTGTGGTTTAGTGAACAGAGTTTTACAATTTTCATACCTTCTTGGTAGATGAGTATGTAGTTTCCTTCTTTATCTCATCTCATTAGTTTTGTTGTAAAGTCTGTTTTGTAAGACTTTATTTTTAATTTTTTATTGGTTATTTTCTTTATTTACATTTCAAATGTTATCCCCTTTCCTGGTGGTCCCCCAAAACTCCTATCCTATCCCCCTTCTCCTGCTTCTATGGGTGTGTTCCCCTACCCACCCACCCACTCCTGCCTCACAGACCTAGCATTCCTCTACTCTGGGGCATCAGGCTTCCACAGGACCAAGGGCCTTCCCTACCATTGATGCCAGATAAGGCCATCCTCTGCTACACATGCAGCTGGAGCCATGGGTCCCTCCATATGTATTCTTTGGTTGATCTTTTAGTCCCTGGGAGCTCTAGGGATTCTGGTGGCTTGATAATGTTGTTTGTCCTATGGTGTTCAGTCCTTCTTCTAACTCCTCCATCAGGGTCCCTGTGCTCAGTCTGATGGTTAGCTTCAAACATCCATATCTGTTAAATTGCTACACTAACCCCACCAAACTGCTAGTTTTATTTTCAGGGAATATCTTTTGTGCATCTTTTTACCCTAAGGTGATATTTACTATTGATGTTAAGGTGTGCTTTTTTGTTGTTGTTGTTGTTGTTGTTGTTGTTTTTTTTTGGTTGGTTGGTTGGTTGGTGTTTTTTTTTTTTCTTTTTATGCAGCAGAAAGATGAAGCCTATTCACAAATCCATTCTGTTAGTATATGTGTTTTGGGGGGTTAGTAAGATCATTGAGGTTAAGAAATATGAGCGATGTTTGTTGATTCTCAGTATTTTTATTGTGGAAGAGGTATTTTCACCCCACTTATGATTTGCTTCTATAAGATTATTTATATAATCCTGTGTTTTCTTTGGTGTAATTAACCTCTTTGTGTTGATGTTTTGTTCTTGAGCCTTCTGAAGAACTGCTTGTTTAGATAATTGTTGCTTAAATTAGGATTTATTGTGGAATGTCTTTGTTTCTCCACCTATTGTGCTTGAAAGTTTTGTTGTATATAATAGCATGGGATAATAATATTTATGATCTCTTAGAGTTTGAAGAACAACCCTTAAGACTTTTCTGGCTTTATAATCTCCATTGAAATGTCAGATATTATTACAATAGATCTATCTTAATATTTTATTTGCTCTCTTTTCCTTAAAGCTTTTTAATATTCTTTGTTTTTTCTATATATTTAGCATTTGGATTATCATTTATTACCAGGAATTTCTTTTCTAGTCTAGTCTATTTGGTGTTCTGTGTACTTGTTATAGGTTATGGAGATTCTTTAAGTTAGAGACAATTTCTTCTATTAGTTTTGAAAACATTTTCAGTGCCTTTAACCCTGGTATTTAACCCTTCGTCTATTCTTATGGATTTGGTCTTTCCATAGTGTTCCAGATTTCCTGGATGTTTTGTTTCTGGATTTTTCTTTTTAATTTAGGTTTCACATTTTCTATTACCCAAGGATCCTTTTCTTTATTTTGTCTCCAGGTCCTGATATTTTCTCTTCTGTCTCTTGTATTCTGTTGGTGAAGCTCACCTCTGAAGTTTCTGTTCTAGTTCCTAAGTTTCTCATTTGTAGTTTTCCCTCAGTTTGAATTTTTTTATTGACTCTTTTAGTCTTGAACTGTATTTTTCATTTCATTCCTCTGTTTATTTGAGTTTTCGTAGATTCCATTAATGAATTTATTAATATTCTCTTTAAAGTATCTATACATATATCTCAATAGCTGTTTTGAAGTCCTTTTCTTCTGCATTATTTATGTTGCAGGTCTCAGAGCCTACTTGTAGTAGGGTTCCTAGGCTCTATTGGTGACATATTTTTCTAGCTCTTATTGATTTTATTTTTAGGCTGATGTCTAGTCATCTGGGTTTGAGACTATTGTAATTCTAGGTTCTGGCATCTGTCCTTGTCTTTGTTGGGCAGGTATTCTGTTTTCTTCATTTCTGTTGCCATTTCTGGTTCTTAGGGAAGTATGGTGGCTATGGTTGATTCATAGTGCATGCCTGGTTAAGATTCTGCTAGGTATGGGCACTGGGTATCAGGTAAAATGTGTTTCTAGGTTTGGGAGCTGAAACTAAGACTATTGGGGAGCAGTTGAAGGTCCACAGGGAGGAAGAAAGCTGGATGTGTAACTGGGAATGGGGAAGAGAGGTAGAAGGACCCACATAGATGGTCTGCTATAACACTAAAGATAAGATTGTGTAATTGGAGTTGGGGCAAAGGACAGATAGTGAAGATCTCCTATCTGATTCCTTGACCTGAAGAATGGCCTGGCTGGGATCCGCCTGTGGGTTTCCAGGTAGAGAGTGACTGCAGGAGCTGTGGATGACCAAACGAATGGGTTGGAGTAAGAAGGCTATAGGAGAAGATCTGTGTGGTACATTAAGAATTGGGGGCAAAGAGAAATATCAGGGAGTTGGGGCACAGCAGGTAATGAACTACAAAGCTGGGATAACACTGGGGGATTAAAATTTGAGGACATTGGAATTTGAGTGAATATGGTCTACCAATCCTAGGTTATAATGAAGACCAGCTGAGACATTCAGTTTAGTAGACTGAACAGCTGCTGGATTCTTGGACCTTCCGTGGGTAGACAACCATTGTAGGACTAGCTGGACTTCAACTTGTAAAACATTATAATTAATAAATTTGGTGCATATAGATACACACAATATATATATATATATATATATATATATATATATTACACTAAATATATTATATTTACATATATTACACTAAATATATTATGTTTATATTAGGTAATAACTATTTCCAATAATATATATTTTATATATAATAGTACATATATATATGTATATATATATATATTCTATAAATTCTGGTCCTTTAGAAAACCCTCACTAACACAACGAAGAATCAGAAATTTCTCAATTGAATTACCACTTTCATTTTTTACTTATCCAACAAAATTAATACAATCTTCATATCATAGTAATCCCTATATTGCAGGTAGACACTACTTAGATTTGTCATAATAGATAAACACAAATCAAGGGACAAATCACTCTAGAGAACTTTGTGAGCAAAATAGAGAAATATTTCATGTTGTTTTTGGACCTCCTAATATGTTTAAAAATAACACTCAACTCATCATTGTTTCAATTACATTTAGATTCACAATATAATAAGAAAATAAAAGTGTAATTCTGGACATAGGTTTTCCATGACTTAGCCTAATATTCTATGGTTATTTTTACAAGTATCAAGTCGTTTTGGAGACTATATTAAAAGAAATATTTGAATGTTTATGGTATGCTGTTGAAAAAAACAAAACAAAACAATCAAACAACAATCACCACCACACACCCAACCAGCCACACAAACAAAAAATAGCCTGAAATGTAAAACTTCTTCATTTGTGGCCAAGGGTGACTTGAAATTGCAGGAAGTAGAATAAAGAGCCTGAAGTAGTAGGGGAAATGTGCATGGGAGATAGCCAAGCCTGGTTCCACTTTCTGCATTTTTCAATTTGTTTTCTTATCAGCATGCCCATAAACTGGAAAGCATTAGTCTCAAACTCACTGATAAGCATATGAGAATTTCTTCCAGTCGTCTCCACCCTCTGTAGTGGAAACTCTTTTAAGAGTTTTGGACTTCACATTTGAAATAAAAGGAGTCTGAAAAATTATTTGAACCTCAAAGAGTAGGTGCATAGGCGCCAGATGTTGTAACAGTTTTTAAATGTGTGACTATGAGGTCACCTAGCTGAGGAAAAGATGTTAGTTAATTCAGCTTGCTACCAATCTAGCACATGGCAAACAACTCTTACCTTGAGGTTATCAAGCTGAAATGGTTGCCTGCCAGCTGCTAAATAATATTCTACAGGAAGGCAACAGAAATGGACTCACTTGGTCAGAGCCACTGGGAAGTGTTTTGGAACTTCTCTCCAGGGTGTGTGAGCAAAGGTCTGCTTACCCCTGGTAGATCCAAGAACTGACCAAAGTAAGAATTCTACCAAAGTTCAGATGGGTAAACCAATGAGTTTATTGGGTCTGTTTGCATGCTTTTGAGTGAGAAATTTCCTATAGAATTTCCTATATTTCCTATAGATAAATTGGTGACAGCCAAATCATGGAAAAGGTCAGCTCAGATTGAGTGATAAATTAGGAAAACAACATCTCTAGAATTCTGCATCACTTGAAAGCAGCTTAGCTGGTGGGAATCAGCTTCCTGCGAAGTGGGAGTTTCTGTTTCCTTCCTTATTCTCTCTAGGCTTCTTCCCCTGGGTGAGGGCAGGGACTGGGGAGGACTTTCAATTTGGAGCACAAGACATCTAGAATTCTTGGGATGGGAAGTGAACAGAATGCATAGAGGGCTGGGCACTTGTGACCATTAGGAGCATGGTGAGGAAAAGCTGATTAAAGGACCACCTCGGAGTCTAACAGGAAGCCTGAACTGGCAATGGCATCCATGACTGCCATGTAGGGAGGCCATGAGGGACTGTGGATGTTGGTTCTCAAAAGCATCTTTCCATTTCCTCAGTCTTTATAGTCTGGGGAGTGAGATCTACCAGGGCAACATTGCATGTTGTTTTTGGGACAGGATTCTTATTCTCATTCTAAAGGACACATGACTCATAAAGTGCAACATTCCTCCAAAGGCAAAAGGAAAGTCATGTGATGAGCAGTAAAATTTGTGTGCACATGAGTGTGCATGTACGTGTGCATGTGCATGCATGAGCACATGTGCATACCTGTGTGCATGTGAGTGTTGTGTGTGCACGTTGAAGCCTAGAGAAAACACTGAGTGTTCTATTACTTCTTGCCTTGTTCTGGCAGTCAAGATGATCCAGAGACCTTTCCCTCCCTCCAACAGCAGTTACAAGCTTGTGTAGCCTCAACTCCTTTTTATGTGGGTGCTGGGGATATGAATTCCAGTCTTCATGTCTTTGCAGCAAGTCTTACTACTGAGCACTCTCTTCAGGTTCCCAATTACTGTAATTTAAGTAATTAAAAATCAAACATTTATGGAAAAATGTAATCTATCTGGTTCACTGTCTCTATAATCTGGTAGGTAAATAGAGGAACCCAAGTGTCTCTTACAGATATCTTCATTCGTGCCAGAAGGGAGGATGACACCAACCTTGATCCCTGACTTGAGTTCTAGACCACTGGAAGAAATATTAGAAGGACTCTGTAGGGGAGGATGTCCTTGTCGGGCATAGGTGGAAATGGAGGTCCTGGGTCCAGTGAAGGCTGGATGACCAGTGTGGACGAATTCGAGGGTAGGGAGGTGGAAGGGGATGGGTAGGTGGGAACACATAGAAGCAGGAGGAGGGGAAATGGGCTATATGGGGGAAATGGGGAAAGAGGATAACATCTGAAATGTAAATAAAATATCCAATAATAAAAGGACTCTCTACAAACAATGAAAGTGAAAGTTAGACAGCTGAAGTCAGTTCACTGTTCAATATCACCAACAGTTGGACTTGGGAGGGTTGTAACATCAAGTCTCTGTGATAGAAATTTTATTTGAGGGACTGAGGATAAAGCTCCATGGGAGAGTACTTGCCTCATATATACCAGACTTTGTTCTTGGCTCTCAAACTGAAAACAGAACAGATCTTGCCAGAAATACTTTCTCTCTCTCTCTCTCTCTCTCTCTCTCTCTCTCTCTCTCTCTCTCTCTCTCTCTCTCTCTCTTTCTGTGTGTGTGCGTGTGTGTGTGTGTGTGTGTGTGTGTGTGTGTGTGTGTATGTGTATGTCTGTCTGTCTGCCTGTCTGTCTTGGGTGATAGAAAACTGACATTAGTTTAACTATTGAAATTTTTCATATGCTATTGGTATTTTTTCATATCTCTTCAACATTTTAAATAGTAGATTTAATTTCATGTTTATTTTCTACTTTAACTTCTGCTGTCACTCATATTAGGTACTTATTGCTTTTATTTAGCCTTATATATCAGTGAGGAGGTATCTAGGTTAGGTCCATCAAAATAGGTAGACAAGTCAGACTATCCCATGGGTTGACGTAGAGGATTTAAAAAAAAGCAGACAACGTGAGCTGAGTACCAACATTCATCTTTTTGCTTTCTGACTATGGATACAATATCATCAGCTCCACACACAGGTGCCATGGTGCTTCCAGAACCATGACGGACTGTACCTTCAGACTGTGAGCCACAATAAATCTTTCCTTCTTTAAGTTGATTTGCCAGGTATTTTGCCACAGCAGTGAGAAAAGTGACTAAGACGTATTTCATTGGAAAGTCCTACTAAATTACCTCCTCTTACTTTGTTGTATTGGCAATGCCTAAGTATTATACTCTTACATAGTACTTTGGTTTATGTGAAGTGCTAAATGAAATAAATTAAACCAAGTAGAGGATGTGGTTTGGAATGAATGAAATAAAGAAAAATGTATGGGAAAATGCACAAAAAGCACCTAGCATCCTCATGTCCTGTTAAATGATTTACACTCAGGAACATTTTATAATAGTAATGGAAGCAAAATGTGTATCCTATGGATTCTGTTTAATTAATTTGAACTCATAAACTTGCTCCTTACTATCATATCCAATGAAGCATGTTCTTTTTTGAAACTAGATGAGTTTCCTGGCTGGTGCAGAGAGGACTTGGTCTTCTCACTGACTCTTATATCTATTGGTTGATATCCTAAAAGAAAGTATATTGGGAGTAGGGAATGATTAATATTCGTAATTAAAATTTTATTTCACAGGAAGCTATAGTTCACATTTTGTATATCCGTGTTATTCTGTAAAGATTTTCAGAGTATAGCACTTTTAAAGAGATCCCTGAAAGAAAAGCCATACATGCTGAAAAAATGAGAGCAGCTGCACAGTGAGCCTGTTTTGAGAATGTCAGAGATGGATGCCCAGTTGACATGAATGATTTGACTGGGCTGTTCTCTATCCCAGAGATGGTCCTGTGGCAAAATGAAAGCAGTACTTTATAACCAACAGAGAGATTTATTGAAAGCCAAAATGTCAGAGGTAATCAAACTATTTAACTTGTGCTCATAGCTTGACTTAACACTGAGAAATGGACACTGAGAATTTATCACATACTGGAAAATTAAGGAAACAGAATTTCATAAAGAGAAAAGCTGATGGCTACATTGAGGCTTTCAGTGAAATACTGATACAATTTGTCATGGTTATATTTTAAATGAATGATACCTACTAATAAATTCCATGTAACATTTTGCTTTACTTTAAAATGATTTCAGTGTACATCCACCAAAGTATATAGAGCCAAGCATTTTAACATCTCGTCCAGATGGTACCAAGAACAGAAAAGCAACATGGCTGGCACCGTTAAGGGTTGCGGTAAATCTCCAACCCAAATATGACCGGTCAAAAAAAACACAACTCAATAATTATGAATATAAGCTGTACGCCTAGATTGGGCAGATTCATCACTACACTGCTCTATTCCTCAGCTATGAGACCCGTAGAACTTGTGGTTTTTCAAGCTATGCACTTGTCCTTCCACCTCCTGCCCCTCTTCCATCCTATTCTCCATCGATCTCCTCCATTGTCTCCTCAGTCCCACAAACCTTTATTTCTCCACCTCCCCTTCTACTGCCCAATCACTGGCTCTAGCCTTTATTTTACAAATTAAAATGGGCCTAAGGTTCACTAGAATTTACCTGTGTATTGATTCACTCCTCCTCTGCAGCCCCTCCCAGGAAAGGAGAATTAGCATCAAACTACAATGCAGGGGCTATCCACAACATTCCTATTGCAGCTTCTACAATTTGCCTCTTTCCTCTTATGGGAATCATCTCTCTGATTTGAAAATTTATAGTTTTCTCTCATAAGTAGTACTAGGATACATATTTTTTAAATCTGTCTTGATTTTGCTGGTATTGAAAGGGACCTATACAACCTAGGGTAACCTTGCACTTGCTCGGTAGCTAAAGATGATCTTAAACTCCTGTTACTGCAGCCTCTATTTGACAATTGTTTAAATCTTAGGCATGCACTACAATGCCTAATTGACGCTATGGTAGGGATTAAACAGAAGGATTTGAGCACGCTAGGCAGTCACATTGTGCTACATCCTCAGACCAAGACATGTATTTTATGCATATACAAAAATGCAGGAGTAAATACATCTATTTATTTAAATGTGATAATCCCTTGCATCCTATCAGATCACCACTGACTAAGGCTGGTCTTCAATAATAACAAAAACAATGGAAAGCCCATGTCCATGTGGAAACTGAACAACACTCTACTCAGTGACAAATTTGTCAAGGAAGAAATAATGAAAGAAATTAAAGATTTTTTAGAACTTAATGAAGATGAAGGCTGGTCATAACAAAACTTATGGGACACAATGAAAGCAGCGCTGAGAGCAAAACTCATAGCTCTAAGTGCCTACAGAAAGAAACAGGAGAGAGCATACACTAACAACTTGACAGCACACCTGAAAGCTCTAGAACAAAAAGAAGCAAATATACCCAAGAGGAGTAGAAGGCAGAAAATAATAAAACTCAGGGCTGAAATCAACCAAGTGGAAACAAAAAGAACTATACAAAGTATCAAAAAAACCAGGAGCTGGTTCTTTGAGAAAATCAGCAAGACAGACAAACACTTAGCTAGACTAACCAGAGGGCACAGAGACAGTAACCAAATTAATAAAATCAGAACTGAAGAGGAAAACATAACAACAGAAACTGAGAAAATTAAAAAATCATCAGATCCGTCTACAGAAGTTTTAATCTATTAAAAGTGAGTAAAATTTACAAAGTGCACAGAGCAGTTCCCACAGTAAGCGGCACATCAGAGTTTTATTTCCTTCATTATGTTTGACAACAGTTAATATTTTCTCCTTTGTCTTTAATAATTTTAATTTTAAGACCCATGCACTTCAGTTCTGTTTATTTGCAGTCTTTTGTGTCAGAAAATAGTCTAAGTTATAAAAATGTAAATAGAATTCCATTTCTTAATGAGATTTTACTTTATGGTGTTAAAGGGTAATTCCTCCACAATTTTTCTTAAAATGTAATGTTGCATGTTGCTAGGCAAGGATATTTTTTCACTAATAGTCAGTGAAATCTTATCTTGTCAAGGAAACTGACTTAGCCCAATCACAAAAGAACATACATGGTATGCACTCACTGATAAGTGGATATTAACCCAAAAGCTCGGACTACCAAAGACACAATTTACAGACCACATAAAGCTGAAGAAGAAGAAAGACCAAAGTGTGGTTGCTTCAGTCCTTCTTAGAAAGGAGAACAAAATACTCACAGGAGGAAATACGGAGACAAAATGTGGTGCAAAGTCTGAAGAAAAGGCTAACCAGAGACTATCCCACCTGGGAATCTATCCCACATACAGTTACCAAACCCAGACACTATTGTGAATGCCAAGAAGTGCAAGCTGACAGGAGCCTGATATAACCATCTCCTGAGAGGCTCTGCCAGAGCCTAACAAATACAGAGGTGGATGCTCGCAGCCAACTACTGGACTGAGTGCAGGTTTCCCAATGGAGGAGTTAGAGAAAGAACTGAAAGAGCTGAAGGGGTTGGCAACCCTATAGGAAGAACAACAATATCAAACAACCAGAAACCCAGAGCTCATAGGGACTAAATCACCAATCAAAAAGTACACATGAAGGGACTCACGGCTCCAGCTGCATGTATAACAAAGGATGACCTTGTTGGGCATGGATGGAAGGAGAGGCCCTTGGTTCTGTTAAGGCTCAATGCTCCAGTGTAGGGGAATGCCTGCGTGGGGAGGCAGGAGTGGCTGAGTGGGTGGAGGAACACCCTCATAGAAGCAGGGGAAGGTGTAATAGGGTAGGGGGATCCTGGGGAGGGGGAACCAAAAAAGTGGATAACATTTAAAATGTAAAAAAGAAAATATCTAATAAAAATAAGTTGAAATTTTTAAAAAGAGTAGGAGAGATGGTTCTTGTTGTTTAAATAAGGAGGATTTGGAGTGCATGCAGCTCTTGCAGGTCTGAGTGCAGTTCCTAGCACCTGCTTCAAGTGGTTCACCATCTGCAACTCCAGCAGAAGAGAATTAAACTGTTTTAGTTTTGAACATTCTTGCACTCATGTATGGATGTGTGCCCAGGAGCACACACACTCACATAAACTAAAAATAATCCTAAAATACAATGCTTTTTAAAAACTGTCTTATATGTATAATAAAATTTTTACAGACATTCATATTGAAGTGAAATGGAATTCCAATGTTGTGTTGATTTCCCTGATGGCTAAGGACATTGTACACTTTAAAAAAGTATTATTGGCCATTTGTGTTAAGTTTTGAGAACTACCTGTTCAGTTCATTGGCCCGTTTACTATTTAGTAGTTTCATTTTTATTTTGAAGATTTTTGCTTTTTTGATGCTCTATCACTTAAAAATCTGAAAACCCTTTGAGATATATCTGCACATTTGTGTTTATTGATGGTCGAGTCACATTACCAATGCAGTGGTGTTAGCCTAAATTGTCCATCGACATTTGTCAGATAAAGTGAATTTGATACATATACACAATATAATTTTATTTATCCATAGAGAACAATTATAAAATTTGTAGAAAAAAAAACTAATAACATCTAAAGATCTTATACTACATAAGGTGACCTAAGGTCAGCAAAGAGAATGCATGTCATGTGTTTTCTTCCATGTGAGGATCTTGACTTGTGATGCCCCAAAATGTGTTTCTGCAGGGATGTTAGTGTGCAAGTCATAAAACTGAAAGTAGAAGTATGAGAGGGGAAAAGAGACTTAAGGAAAGGGTGTGGGTGTGTGGGGGAGGGGAAGAAACGCATGTTACATAAAAGTGGAAAGGAGGAGATTTGCTGGGTGTTCAAGGAAACAATCAAGGAGGGTTGGCTGAGAAACAAGACTGATGCAGAAGGAAGTCGGTCATACCAAAGTATGCATGGTAATGCCATAGGGAAGCTACTTTACATGTTCATTTACAATTTTTCAAACAAAAGAAAACGCATTAACACTCCACCATTAGGCCTCAAAATAACCATTTGTTTTCAGACACTAATTAGGAAAAATTACTTTATTTTCATGATTACCTATTAGGCTAAACATGTGAACTATCTTTCTGCTAGCTGTCCTCCATGTTCACTGTCTATTATTTACTCACCCAAACATATTTTATCCAAGCATTTCTACATACTTGTTCCAAAAACGAAATAGAACATGCAATAGGTTAGTTTTTGGAAAATGGTTTGGGATAGCATTTACAGCTAGCTGCCTGGTACCAGGTTGGGATTTATGGGAAAAAATCAGTGCACAGTTATTCTACATAACTCTGCCTGAAATAGTCCCACACTCATCAGTCTATAGCCATAGCTTCTTATGTTCCTCAAAATAGAGGTTCTTTATCTCTTTAAAACCATGGCATCACCCTGTGCCCTTTAGAGTACACAGCCAATTGTGTATCTTCAAAGCCATTATGAATCAGATTATACATCATGTCTCTGCATTTATATCTTAGCCCTGTAAGGTATACTCTTTTTCTCACTGGCCTTTAGAAGCTTACCTTAGCATTTAGTCTACCATGTAAGACTTTACTCTTCTTGATGATAGAGACTACTCATTGATAAATATCTACAACTCACAAAAACGTAGCAGTGCTTTTAAACAGCAGATTAAACGTGAGCTGTTAAATGCTTAGAGAATTGTATTATTTATAGAATATTAACAGGCAAAGAATTCATATACCTTCATACTAGTCATAGCCCTTTTGTCCAGAATGATCATGCAACTGTGCTCCACCCAAGGGACATAGCATAAAGAAATGTCTGGACACAATTTGGTTACTAGTTACCTTTTTAGTTGCTATGGCCAAATACATGGTTATAAAGCAGCTTAAAGGAAGAAGGGTTTATTTCAGCTTATATTTGAAGGCCACTGTGGCCAGGACGTGATGGCAGCAGGAGTGTGTAGCAACTGGTCACATTGCATATTCAGGCAGGAAGCAGACAGAGATGCTTGTTACTGCTTATTTAGTTTCATCTTTTTACACAGTCTTAGACTCCAGCTGACAGAATGATGCTCTATATAGTGTCTGATTGTCACTTGAGTCAACCTCTTTTGAAAAAAAAATATCTCCCTCAAGAACATGCCTGGAAGGTTTTAAAGGAATTCCAGAGACTTCCAAATGGACAATAATCATCATCAATTGTCATAATTAAGGAAAGAGAGTATTCTATAAAGCTTGCTTACTGAAATCAGAGATGCAGTTGAATATGCTTTCCAATACAGGACAATACTCTGTTGTACCCAAGAGGTTTTCTTATTAAATGTAAGGAGAACATAGATTGAAAATCTGCCTTAAAGTAAGAAAATGGCTTAATTATTATTGTTTTTGAAAAGGAATATAAAGAGCTTTGAGAGGTAATTCACTGGTTAACAGTGTGTACTGCTCTGCAGAGAGCCTGAGCTCAATTCTAGCATTCACATTAGATAGTTCTCGAATATCACTGATTTCATCTACAGGAGATCTGATGCTCTCTTTTGGCTTCCACTACCAACCATACTTATATGTGCACATGTGCACACACATACACACACACACACACACACACACACACACACACACACTCAAACATACACAAACATACAATTTAAAAAAATATTTAATTTCTTATAGTTGTTGAACATCTGCTATTTATTAGAATATGTGCCAAATTAATTTCTGTATCACCATGACCATTAATCCCTGAAATTAACATTGGCAATTTATTCACTGACAAGTAAGCATCTATAATCTACAAAAATACTAAATATTAATCAAAATATCAGTGAAGTCTTTCCTTATATTTGAAGGGCTACTAGTGAACTAATGAATTGATCAAGATAGAAAAGTGCCTGCTCTGGTATGAAATTGGCAAATTTGTGCATTGCTGATGTATATAAGATCAATGGGTGGTACTCTGAGTGACAAATGAAATATTCCTCCAAAACTTACAAATAAAACCATTTGTGATCCTAATAATTAAGTACTCTTCTGTGATACTTAAAATGAGAATTTATCTACACCTCCCCATAGGCTCTTATGTTTGAATGTTTGGTCCCTAGTAGGTAGATTTGTTTTTGAAGGACTGGGAGGTGTGGCATTGTGGAAGCAGGTATGTCCCTGGGGGTTGAACTTTGACTTTACAAAAGCCTGTGCCAGGCCCACTGCAACCCTCTTTGATTGCATAGCAGGATATAAAGCTCTATTGTTCCAGAAACAAGCTGTTTTGTGATCCACCATGCTTCTTGATATAATGGTTGTTAGAGGCCACTTTAGCCTCAGACACCCCATCTTGTATATAGTCTCCAGCTTGTACTAGGCTGAATTCTAAGAAACAGCTAAATGCTCAGATATGGCTTCTGACCTCAGATGCCTGTATGAAATATGACCACAGTGTCTCATCCTATGCTTTGTTGGTTAGTACCCAGGTGGGACTCAGTAACTGCAAAGAGGCTCTGATTGGCTGGACACAGTTTAGATCAAGTTATCAGGGAAGACACCTGAGGTATCTGACAGGTAGTAACCCACTTAAGATCCCAGGTGTGAAAGACAGTTGGAAATATACAACATGCATATAACTGTTTGGTTACACTTGGACTTACCCCTACTGGTTTGTGGGGTTTCTTCCTTTAAAAGGTTGTTCTGTCCTGCACCACCATCGACACGATTTGGATCCTGAACCAGCTATCTTACACACGCATGCACACACACACACACACACACACACACACACACGTATACATATACATATACATATACATATACATATACATATACATATAC
>JANHMN010000009.1:19569293-19586674 GCA_030674055.1 Rhabdomys pumilio
ATATACATATACATATACATATACATATACATATACATATACATATATATATATATATATTTTTTTGAATAAACAAAGTTTTGTTGGCTTAAATTTGGTTTTCATAATTCCTAAATTTTCTAACCCTTACAATAGTCATGCACTAAGTCTCTCAAACTATAAGCAAGCTCCCAATTTAATGTTTTGCAAAATAAGATTTGTCTTGGTCATGGTATTTATTCACAGCAATTTCTTGGTCTTGATTTGAAAGAACAAATGGGGATTTTCAGAAGACATAAGCAATCCTATGATTAACCCAGTTAGAAAAACCTAGTGCCTGCAAGCGAGCTAAACCTCCATTAGTGGGTAGGAGGGTAAAGAAAGTATCCTATATCAATAAAACAACTGCCACCAGGCTTTCTGTATTTCCATGTTGGTGTTGCTGTCTGGAGTTACTTTTCCTTATATATTTTCCCAAAGAGTAAGGTACAATGGAAGACAGTCCAAACACCTTCACACTAGCCGTGTATTTTAATGTTTCTCTGACATCATTACAAACAATAGAGATTTATTTTAATAATTTGATTTTATTTTTAGTTACATGTGTTTGCATGATTTTGAATATGAGTCTACACAGTAAAGAACAGGGCATCAGAGCCCTGAAGCTTGATTTATTGTTCCACTACATTCACATTGCTGTTTTCTTTTCACCTACCTAACAGTTTTAGATAATGCTACAAATGAAATGTTTCATTGGTATTCATCACACTGGACTCTTGACACTGTGATCTTTCTCTACCTTCTCATTTCTTAGCCAGTGTGGTGGATGCTCTGTTGTGATCCCAGAAATAAACAAGTGAGAGTAGGAAGATGAACTGAAAGGCAGCTTGGATTACATAACAAAAGTTTGACTCAAAAATACAATGATAACAACAAAACTAATCTCTTTCTATCAATATTATATTGTTTCTAGTCACTTGGCAATGAACAGTATGGACAAACATGGTTTGAAAGCCCATTACATACTTATTAATAGCAAAATTCAGATGTTCTTTTGATTATCCTCTTATGCTCTTCAGTGAATTTCAGATTTTAAGTTATTTCATGGATAAATTCAGAAAATGGATTTTGAAAGCATATAGAATTGGCATGCTCTATGAATTTGATATTTATCTCATCAAATACCTATCACTTTCTGTTTATTGGGGTACATAGGTGGCTAATAGAAAACCTTGATTAATAATCTCAAAATATGGCAGTTTAACCAGTGATATCAGAGGTAAGCAGTATTCATTTCTATGTATATATATTTTCAGTATGATTTGTTTTAAATTTAGTTTGTGGAGGGGGAAGAAGGACACATAGCTAAATGGTTAAGCATGCTTGATGCTTTTGCAAATTCCCCCTACACTAGGTGGCTCACAAACATGTTAACTCTAGGTCTAGGAAATTTAAAGCCCTCTTCTGTCCCCTATGCAGGTACAGATACCTGTTTATACCTATAAATACTCAACACACATGTACACACACACACACACACACACACACACACACAAATAAAATTAAATTAAAATTAAAAACACAGAGCTGCAGCTTGGAGTGATGTCTTTAGCATCCAATTTAACGTTGTCAGACTCCTCAGATGGTACCTAGGAGTGTGTGCAGATCAGTAGTTGCTAAGCAAGTGTCTGGCTTCTGACTATTAGTGAAAAAAATAATTCATTAAAATATATTTGAAAGCTGAAAATAGATTAGATTCTAAATGTGCATTTCACAAAGGCTGCCACTAATTTATTTTTGTTCACTAGAAAATGATGATCATAGGGAAACTCTTTGAACTTGGAACTTTGAATAGAGTGGTAATAGCATTTGGGTTCCATGTTGCTTTTACTTATTCTGCACTAGAGCTGATTTAGGTTGCATATGGAATTTGAACTCCATCCAATCTGTTTTTTAAATATAAGTGTAATTGCTGGCCAGTATATTTAGATAAGTTGTACATCTTCTGAAGTCATGGATATTTGAGTAATTATTTGAGTTTGAAGCTTTTTAATTTCCTCTCTTGAAATATATTGTTTGACTTCCCATGGAATGATGTAAACAAACATTTATCTACCCTGAAAGGGCACTAGTTACAGAATGAAGAAATGATTCCATTTGATAAGGCTTATTGAACTGGAGAGTGGGCTGGGGCTACATATAAAGGAAATAATGAGGGATTATTTACAGAAGCATGTGTAACTTTAAGGTAGTTTGTTTACCAAAAAAAAAAAAAAACCCACTCAATATATGTGACTATTAATGGCTGTTGCATTCCTGGAGCTTCCTGGTGGACTTATAGTCTAGAAAGTGTCTTTTCTTCAACACTTGTCAGGGCTAATGCAACCTTGGAGTTGGAGCTTGTCAGTCTTGTAAGTTTCAGGAGACTCCTTCACCTTGTGAGTTTTGTTTGCTTCCCAAACATTTAAAATTTAGTTTATACCTATCTAGTCAATGTACTATTGTTTTCATATTTAAAATGCCAGGATTCTTGAAATATAAAACTGGTAATGTAAACTAAAAAAAAATGAATAAAGAACTGAACTTATTTCTAGAAACAACAACAACAAACAAGTTTAGTTTAATTCCTGAGTCTTAAGGATACAAGATAGCAATTTGTAGAAAAAAGCCACGTAGCAATAAAGATTTAGAACTATGTTTTATATAGAACACCCAGTTTTCCCAACAAGCTTGAGTGATGAGATGTGTGTGATTTGCCTCCAACCTTCTCAAGTTGCTGTATAACCTTCAGATTGAAAAGAGAGATTTCATCTAAGAAAGACTGTCTACTTCTCTAGAAAGCAAAAGAACTAGAATGCAGCAGATGTAAAGCCTGGGCTTCAGTTAGCTACAAGAAAACTAATGCTAATTCTTGGTATTGCTATCACTAGGGTAGTTGTCTTGGGATACCTGACAGAAGTCTGAAATTTTACAAAAGTCTGACATACTTGCTTTCAATACTGTTTAATTTATGTTAGTAACTGAAAATATCACTGGAATGCAAGCAGGAAATTTCACTTCTTAACTTCTCTAGAACCCCTATGCCTTTACTCTGTCATCATCAGTGCTACTTCATTCTCTCTATCACTACAAAGGTTTAACCAGCATAATGTCGACAACTGGCCAGTAGTTGGGATAATTCAGGTTAAAATATAAACTCTCCAAAATGTTTAGGATTTTTATGTGTGCTGACATGTGTAAAGTCTGCCTGACACAGGAGACAGGCATGTGCATTTAGCACTCCATTTATTCTTTACAGTAATTCTGCAAGAGCAATGTAAATAGTAGCTACTTTTTATGCAAGAATTCTGCAGTTAAGTCCTGAACAAAAATCCAAATCACTAAGACTTTAAATCTCGACGTCCTGATTGTTAGAACTCTACTGTATCCCCATTTCTGTCTCCCATGAAAATATTTTTATTCTTAAACTGTCATTGATACTGTAATATATATGATATCTCTAGTAGAATTATTTATTTTATATACCCACTACCCATTATTTTCAATTTTTCCACATGATAGTAGAGTTTCTGCGATACTCTGTATCCATATAAAAGATTTTTCTTATTTTAATATTTTATTAGTTATGGTTTTTATTGCTGTAATGAGACACTTAATTTTTTGATGTTGACCACTGCAGTCCTTATAAAGAAAAACATTTTTTGTGACAGTCTTACAGATCAGAGTTATAGTCCACTATCATCATACCAGGAAACATGGTGGCTTGGAGGCAGACAAGGTGCTGCAGATGGACACGGGCAGCAGAAGGAGAGACTGTGAGCCACACTGAGCATAACTTGAACATATGAGATATCAAAGCCTGCCCCCACAAGGACACACTTCCTCAAACAAGGCCAGACCAACTCCAACCTCCAACAAGACCACATCTCCTAGTTGTATCACTCATTATGGGCCAAGCATTCAAACACATGGAGGTCATTTGTATCCAAACTACCACAAATATATGCAGCAATATGTGAAATACAGATAACTTTTACTCAGCCAGTGTTTTTGTTATAGATTCTGACATTCTGACATGGGTCTCAAGATAGACAAGTCATTTTTATTTTTAGCCACTCTCATGATTTCTGTGCCACATTTACCCCAGCACATCTTGTAGGCAGGACCAATCGTAGGTCAAAGGTTATATGGCTGGGTTGGTATTTTAGTCCCCTCACTGAAATTCTTACCTGGTTGTAGAAGTTAGCCAGTTCAGGCTCTGTGTCCCCATAGGTAGTAGTCTTAGTTACAATCAGCCTTATAAATCCTGGGAGTTTCCATTGATATGTTTCTAGCTCATCCCCAAGATGTCCCCCTCAATTCCAGGTATCTCTCAAGGTTCTTTGTCTCTCCATCCTCTCCCAACCTGATCCCTCTTGTTTCCATCACTCCCAGAACCTTCTACCCACTATCTCTATTCTTTTTCTTTTTGCCATGGAGATCCACATATTCACCCCTGATCCCTCCTTGTTAGTTAGTTTCTCTTGATCTGTGGATTGTAACATAGTTATCCTTTACTTTATAGCTAATATCCACTTATGAATGAATACATATTATTCTTGTCTTTCTGGGTCTGGGTTGCCCTCAGAATGATTTTTTTTAGTTCTGTCCATTTGCCTGCAAATTTCCTGATGTCATTATTTTAACAGCTGAGTATGACTTCATTGTATAAATGTAACACATTTTCTTTATCTATTCATCTGCTGAGTGACAGATTTAGGTTGTTTTCAGTCCCTAGCTATTACAAATGAAGCAATGTGAACATGGGTGAGCAAGTGTCCTTGTGGTATGATATATATCCTTGGGTTATATATGCCCAAATGTGGTATAGCTTTGTTGTGAAGTAGATCAATTCCTAAGTTTTCTGAGAAGCTGTCATATTGATTTTCAAAGTGACTGTACAAATTTATACTCCCAGAGGCAATGGAGGAGTGTTCCTCTTGATCCACATCCTCACAAGCATGAACTGTCAATTGTGTTTTTGATCTTAGCCGTTCTGAGAGATATAAGATGGAATCTAAGAGTCATTTTGATTTATAATTCCCTAATGGCAAAGGATAGTATCTCTTTAAGAGTTTCATGGTCATTTGAGATTCCTCTCTCTAGAATTCTCTGTTTAGATCTCTGCCTACTTTAATTGGATTTTTTGGTCCATTGATGTCTAGCTTCTTGAGTTCTTTATATATTTTGGAAATTAGCCTGTGTCAGATGTGCAGTTGGTAAAGATCTTTTCCCATTCTGTAGGCTGCCATTTTATCTTATTGACAGTGTCATTTGTTTTACAGAAGCTTTTGAGTTTCATGAAGTTCCGTTTATGAATTGCCAGTATTAGTGCTTGAACTATTGATGTTCTGTTCAAGAAGTTGTCTCCTGCCTCAATGTGTTCAAAGCTATTCCTCACTTTTTCTCTTATCAGGATCAGTGTATCTGGTTTTGAAGTCTTTGGTCTACTTGGACTTTATGCAGGGTAATAGATATGAAACTACTTGCATTCTTTTACATGCAAACATTCAGTGAGACCAGCACCATTTGTTGACGATTCTTTCCTTTTTCCATTCTATAGTTTTGGCTTCTTTGTCAGTCATCCACAGGTGTCTGAATTTATGTGCAGTTCTTTGATTCAATTTCATTTATCTATCCTCCTAGCTGTTTTTATGCCAGTACCATGCTTTTTTTATTATTATTATTACTATGGCTTTACACTGCAGCTTATACTACAGATATACCAGGGAGGTGATACTGCTGTAAGTTGTTTTATTATAGAGGATTATTTTATGTATCATGTTTATTTTGTTTTGTTTTGTTAACCATATGAAGTTGAGTATTATAATAACAAGGTCTATAATGTATTGTGTTGGAATTTTCATGGGGTTTGCATTGAATCTGTAGATTGCTTTTGATAAGATCCAATTTTACTATATTAATTCTATCTGTCTGAGAGCATGTGAGATCTTTCTATCTTCTGATATCTTCCTCAATTTCTTTTTTTCAGAGACTTGAAGTTCTAGTCATACAGTTCTTTCACTTGCTCGGTTAGAGTTACTCCAAGATAGTTTATATAATTTGTAACTATTGAGAAATCTTTGTCCCTGATTTCTTTCTAAATACAGTTATCATCTCTATATAGAAGGGCTACTCATTTTCTTCAGTTAATCTACCCAATCACTTTGCTGACAGTGTTTATCAGCAATAGGAGTTTTCTTATAGAATTTCTGGTCTTATTTATGTATACTATTATATCATCTGCAAATAGTTATATTTTGACTCCTTTCTTTACAAATTGTGTCTCTTTGATCTCGCTCAGTTGTCTTACTGTTCTAGCTAGAACCTCAAGTACTATATTGAATAAATATGGAGAGAATATGAAGCCTAGTCTTGTTCCTAATTTCAGTGGACCTGTTTTGATTTTGTCTTGATTTAATTTGATGTTGGCTATAGGTTTGCTGTATATTTCTTTTATTATGTTTAGGTATGTATCTTGTGTCCCTGATATTTCAAAGACTTTTATCATGAGGGATGTTAGATTTTGTCAAAGGCTTTTTCAGCATTTAATGAGATGATCTGTGGTTTTGTTTTTCCTTTTAGCCTTTTTATATGGTGGATTAGATTTACAGATTTTTATATGTTGAACCATTCCTGAATTTCTGGATTGAAGCCTACCTCATCATGGTAAAAGAACTATTAGATATGCTCTTGGATTTGGTTTTCAAACATTTTATTGTGTATTTTTGCATCAATGTTCATGAAGAATATTGGTTTGTAATTCTCTTTATTTTTTCATGTTTGTGTAGTTTGGTCATCAGGCTGACTATATCCACATCAAATGAATTTGGAATATTTTTATGTTTCTATTTTGTGGAATAATTTGAGGAATGTTGGTATGAGCTTTTCTTTTAAAGTCTGGTAGACTTCTGTGTTGAATTTTGTTATTGTTTAATTTTTTTTTTAATTGGGAGACTTTATAATGAATGCTTATAATTTCTTAGGAATTATACTTTATTTAAACTGTTTATCTGATCTTGATTTAACTCTGGTAAATGGTAATCATCAAGAAATTATTCCATTTCTTTTTGATTTTCCAATTTTATGGAGTACAGGTTTTTTGTCAAATGACCTAATGATTCTTTGTACTTATATGGTATTTGTAGTTTTACTTCCTTTTTCATTTCTGATTTTGTAAATTTGGATATTCTCTTTCTGCCATTTAGATAATTTGGATAAGGATTACCTATCTTGTGAATTTCCTCTAAGAACCAACTCTTTGTTTCATTAATTTTTTATTTGTACTATTCTCTTTGTTTCTATTGTATTGATTTCAGCCTTGAGTCTGATTATTTTCTGCCATTGCCTCCTCTTGTTTCTGTTTGATTCCTTTGTTTTAGAGCTTTCAGTTTTGCTGTTAAATTGTATGATATTTCACCAATTTATAAAGACATTTATTGTTATAAATTTTCCTCTTGGCTCTGCTTTCATGTATTTCAAAAGTTTGAGTGTGTTGTACATTCATATTCATTGAACTCTAAAAAGTCTTTATTTATTTCTCCTTGGCCCAGTGATCATTCAGTAGATAATGATTCAGCTTCCATGAGTTTGAAGGCTTTCTGTTGATTCTATTGTTCTTGAAATCCAGCTTTAATCTGTGGTGCTCTGATAAGATACCATGAATTATTTGACGTGTGTGTGTGTGTGTGTGTGTGTGTGTGTGTGTGTGTGTATGTGTGTGTGTGTGTGTATTGAGACTTTCTTTGTTATAGAATGTAAGGTTTGGGTGAAGGTTCCATAAACTGCTGAAACAAGGTATATCATTATGTGTTAGAATAAAATGTTTTATAGATATCTGTTAGGTCCTTTTGAGTCATAACATTTGTTAGTTTTATTATTTCTCTGTTTAATTTCTGTCTGGATGGCCTGTCCATTTGGTGGGAGTGATGTATTGAAGTCTCCCACTACCAACAGAGGATTCAATCTGTGTGTAAGCTTGGTTCTTTTACACTTTCAATGTTTTTGATTAATTTTAGTTTGTTAAATTTTAATGTTTCTTTTAAAATATGTATATCCTTGTATGTGGGGCATAAATGTTCAGAATTAAGATGTCTACTTGGGGGATTTTTCCTTTGATGTGTATGAAGTGTCCTTTCCCATCTCTTTTGATTAATTTTGGTTGGAAATCAGTTTTGTGAGATAATAGAAATACCATACCAGCTTCCTTCTTTAGTTCTTTTTTGTTGTTGTTGTTGTTTGAAAACCTTTTTCAACTCTTTACTCTGAGGTAAGTAATGTCTTTTCTCGGTGTTGAGGTGTGTTTTGTATAGAGAAGATGGATAGATCCTGGTTTTACATCCATTGTGTTAGCCTGCCTCTTTTTATTAAGAGATGGAGTTCATTCATATGGAGAATTATTAATGACCAGTGAATGTTAATTCCTGTTATTTTGAGGTGTGGTGGTGGTAGGATGTGCTTTTATTTTTGCTGGTGTGAAGTTATTTATTTTCTATGCTTTCATTGGTATAGTTATCCTTCTTGGTTTGGGGTTTTTCTTCTAGCACATTTTGTATGGTTGCACTCATAAAGTAATACTGTTTAAATTTGACTGTGTCATAGACTATCTTGCTTTTTCCTTCTATGGTGACTGAATTTTTTTCTAGATAAAATAGACTGAGGTGACATTTGTGTCCTCTTAGAGTTTACAAGACATCTGCCCAGGCCCTTGCAGCATTTAGTGTCTCCATTGAAAAGTTGATTGTAATTCTAACGGGTCTTCCTTGACAAGAACTTGGCCTTTTTCCCCTAGAAGTGTTTGACATACTTTCTTTGTTCTGTAAGTTTAGTGTGTTGATTATTATGTGGCACATGGGCTTTTTTTTCTGATTCAATCTTCTTGATGTTCTTTGGACGCTTCTTATACTTTTATAGGCATCATCTTCTTTAGACTAGAAAAATTTTTGTCTGTGATTTTGTTGAAAACATTTCCTGAGCATCTGAGCTGGAATTCTTTTTTTTTACTTCCATTCCTATTATTTTTAAATTTGATCTCTTCACAGTATCCCAAATTACCATAATATTTTATGTCAGAAACGTTTATATTTAAAACCTTTTGACAATTGCATCATTTTTTCTAACATATTTTCTATACTTGAGATGATTTCTTCCATCTCTTGTATTCTGTTGATATCCATGCATCTGTAGTTCTTGTTTGCTTACATAGACATTTTTTATCTCCATGATTCCCACAGTTTGTTTTGTTTATTGCTTACACTTCTATTTCCAAGCCTTGAATAGTTTTAATCATTTCTTTCACCTGTTTGTGTTTTCCTGGTTTTGTTTAAGGGATTTTTTCATTTCCTCTTTAAGGTCCTCTTTATCTTTATAAGATTAAATTTAAGGTAATTTTCTTGTGCTTCAACTATATTGGACTATTTCTTGCTTGTCATAGTAAAATAGCTGGACTCTGGTGGTGTCATATTGCCCGGGGTGTTACTGACTGTTATTTTGCTAGCCTCTAGTCATTTGGTTTAAGGTTTAGGTAATTTCTGACTATCTTTGTTGGATGAGTTTTTATAAATATATAATTTTCACCTTGTTTTCTGTTCCATCTTTGGTCTTGTGATCTGAATAGTCTGTGGTTGTGGTGACCAGCAAGTCAATAGTTCCAGTAATGTGTCCCCACTGTGTTTTTGCTGGCCTGTGAGACCTCTGGGGTTTGTGGTACTCATGTTGCTGTGAACTGGCATGGCTGCTGGGGTGTTGTGGCCTCTCAGGTTCTACTACCTGGCTTTTGTAGAGTTCTTCATACATGTATAGCCTTCAGTGGAGTGGGAGTCTCGTGCCATGGCTATGGAGCACAGGAAAGAAACTGCTGTTGGGACTGTTGAGGAGGAATTAATATGTGTTAGTTGACAGTGGTCTTTGTGTTACTTGGGGTTTCTACTACCAGCATACCCTCTTGTAGAATGGGAGGGAGTCTTCTGGTGAGATTGTGGTCTGTAATTTACCAAATATATTTTTATAGAAGCGAAAACTTCATATTGAAGCTTTGCAGTCAGTTCACTGTAAACATCTCATGTCAATTATTAGTTTGTCGAGTTTGCAAAATATAATTTCACAGCCAAAACAATTTGCCAATATGACACACTCATTATTAAGTAGATGAAGTATTATTGATGACTATATATGGATTAGAAAGTATTAATGCCACATAATTTCCAAATATGGCCATTAATCTTTCAATGCCATGTGAATATAAACACAAAATGCTACCAGTCTGAAAGCAGGTAAAACATAATCATCCCATCCAAAAATCACTACATAACACTAACAATTAAGAAAGACATGCTAACATATTTGGACTTTTTATTTTCTATATTTTCTAATACAGATTTATATTTTTGAAAACAATATCTACTATCAACCTGATATCAAGAGCAGTTCTTTACGACTGACATCTTCAGGAAAGGAAGGAATTATTTTTAATGGGATTGCTGACTGGTTATATGAAGGTGAGTTGGAAAATTCTAATTTCTAAAGGGCAAAATGACATATTTGTACATAAACTCTCTAAGAAAGTCTGTTCATTCCATATGTCCATTGCCTCCCTGGTTCTTCTCCATATTTCTTTGTAAGATTTACATGCTGTCTTATTGCATGGGCCCACATGCTGTCTGGTTCTGGTTCTTATCTTCATATATGTCTTATGATGAGTGGATATGTGAGGATCCTAATGGATATGTTTACACTGTGTTCAGACTGGACCCATTTCAGTTCTGATGATACTTAACTAATAAAACAGATGATTCCATCACTCTGGAATTAGATGCCAAAACCTATCTTTTCTTTGGAGAGAAGATACAATCTCCTTGTTGTTAAATAATCACGTAAAGGAGATCAGAGAGATGACTTGGCAGTCAAGAATGCACGGCTTTTCCAAAGTACCTGCGTTAACTTCCCAGCACTGATATTAGGTGATTCACAACTATCTGTAACTCTAGCCCCAAAAGGTTCAATCTCTTGGAAACGAAGTATATATGTACATGCACGTGCATATGCACGTTATCTTCATCATCATCATTATAAATGATTTGATTGTTAGGGGGACAGAATTTCAATGTGTAACTTTGGCTACTCTGGAACTCACTCTGTAGACGAGGCTGGCCTTGAACTCACATGCTTTTACCTCCTGAGAGCTGGAATTAAAGGTGTTTGGCACCACCACCTGCTGCATTCTATTAAATATAAAAAATAAAGAGCCGAAGAGATGGTTCATCACTTACGTGTAATAAATACTCCCACAAGGATCACATTTAAGTTCTAGCCTACCTGGTCACTTACAGTTGTCCTTAACTCAAATTCTACGATATCTAATGCTACTTTCTAGAATCTGGGGGTTCCTGTATTCATATGGCTCATAACTCATATAACTTCACACTAAATATATAAAAATAAGACTTAAGTACATTTTTAATATAGTAACATTAAATTTCAAAAAATTACACAAAGGACATTTGAGATTAGTTATCATCAGGGGAATCCTCTAATGTTTAAATAATTATCCCATAGAAACAACAAGTGGGGTATAATTTATGATTTATTTTTGATGCTGTTCAATCATATTTTGATAAGAGTTTATTGTACAAGTAAATTAGGTGATGAAAATCTTTATCCAGTTTTGATCATGGAGTAATTATTGGCTAGTTGTATTACAAGAATGAGCAAATTGGCCTGTCTTTTAAACATAGGCTTACTTATTCTTCAACCAAGTATGGAAAACTGTGTCAATATTTAAACTTAGTCAGTATGCTTGATTGCAAATTATAAAGTAAGAATAATTGAGAAAATCAATTTCATATCTCAAATTTGTAAATATAAATAGTCTATACAACGTTTGATCATTTTTCACTTAGAGAATGCTTTCTTATTTTCTGTAATCAAACTCAAACTCATGTAGGTAAGATCTTACGTATTTAATTCATTGTCTTACCTCTGTACAAATGCAAGATTTTTAACTAATCTAGACCAACATTGCTGCTACCTCCTATACGTAGCTACCTCAGTATGAGAAAAGGGAACACGATTTTCCAAAGTTGACAGTACATCTAAAGACACTAAATGTTACAATTATACATATTACAAATAGTTTACCTTTTCCCATTTATAGAAAAGACCAGTAATAATTATACATTATATATTAATAGTTGTAAATATTTTCAGTATTTGAATTTGCAGTGATGATACATTCTCTTTAAGAACAAAAGTAAATTTAAATAAAAGTTTTAGTAAATATAGATATTCACTTACTATTTTTTAAGATTTAATATTTATTTATTTATTTATTTATGTGTGTGTGTGTGTGTCCTTGTGTATGTATGTGTTTATGTGTGCATACATGCTATACCATGTATGTAGAAATCAGATGGCACTTGCTAGATGCAGTCCTATCCTTCTAAATTATGGAGTTCCTGGATGGAACTCAGGTTATCAGGCTTGGTGGCAGATACTTTTACCCACTGAGCTATCTCATCAGTCCAGATACCACTGTTTAAAGTTAAATTCTGTTCTCAATACTCATCTGAACAGTAAAACATTCTAAAGTAAGGTAAGAAATAGCCTTGAGAAAGCAAGTGCCTCTATGTATCACATAGCTCTTACAGGATACTTTGTATTCCTAGCAGTGTGATATCATGCTGATACTTTTACTTCTCACATAAAATAACACTAATCAAACAGCCACCCATTGTTGCATCTCCTCACTCCATGATCATTACAGTTAGCCATCTGCATTCCAGCTGTATTCCAGTAGTCCAGTACTAACATCATGTGCACGTGACCATCTGGCCTTGAGAATCTTACATTCAGAGAAAAATGTTAATAGTTTGAGCTATTTTATTGAGCTGTAGCTTTTTAAATTTAGATGTGTATGTGGTCGAGTTGAGGTATTGATATTTAAGTGTACATGTGTATACGCACATAAACATATTCACACATGCACACACACTATATGCATATACATACCTACATACACATACACACATACACATCACATACACATATACATATAAATACATGCACACACACATATATATGCTGAATAAGTAGGGAGAGCTGTTGACTGGTAGTATCTTCAATAGTTACAGCATGAAAGAGGAAAGGCAATCACCAGTTCTCTGAGGAGAGTGCTGGAAGTGGATTCCAAGTTTTCTATATAAGTTACTAGAGATGCTGAGGATGGCACTGACTGACAAAGCAGTTCCATAGCAAGCCTGTGTACTTTATTTATTCTAGAAGACAAGAACATAGGGATACGTTTGCACAGAGAAGCAGAGAAGCTCTGGTAAGCCTTAGTGTCCAAAACATCCTCAATACTATAGGAGACTGAAAAATTAAGGAACCGAACCAGAACCATGAATTATAGTGGATGTAGGTTTGTAAAGAAGTTGTGAGCCTTAGCTCAATCTAGAGATTTTTGAAGCATTTTCCAATAAGGAAGACACCTAAGTAGATATTGAAAGATTCAGAAGTATTGGAGTGAGAGAGGATGGTTTTCAGATGGATTTTATTCTAAAGCCAGAACATAAGCCAGGTGCAGAACTATAGCCTTTTAAGTTAGGATAAATGACATTGATCTTTTTATTGACAATAATGCTGGACTGTGTATTAGGTCTATTTTGTACCTTACAATTGCAAAATGGAAATAGCTGTGCTCAATTTATATTTTGAGAGAAAGTTGGTGTATTTTGTTTGTTTGTTTGTTTTTGGGTTTTTTGTTATTATTATTTTTATTCTAACAGAAAGGGTAAAATGTGGCAGAAATTTCCCTGACCAATCTACTTGCAGAAGAAGGGCTGTGATTAGACAGGGAAAAGGGAGGCTGAGTAAGGGTGGCAGAGAGAAAGACATGGAGAGAGCAGCAGGGAGAGAGAAAGGCAATGGAAAATGGCAGCGGACTTGAACCCATGTGGCTTTTGTAGTCTTAGATATTTATGCATATCAAAAGGTTAGGATAGTTGGGATAACTTGTCTAATTGTGTGAGCATCTTGGGTATTGAGATTTTACTGATATATTAAATCCATTGATTGGATATATATATATATATATATATATATATATATATATATATATATAATAAAGAAGTACTGGGGCTCAGAAATGGCTCAGCAGATCAGACAGAAATGAGGACCTGGTTTAGAATCCTCCAATTCATGTTCATGTAAGGATGTAAAGCTGGGTATACTTCCACACAATTGTAATTTTAGTGCTCCTGACAGAAAAGTTAAGCAGAGGCAAACAAATCCCTAGAATCTGATGAGCCAGTAAGTCTGCACTTCACTGGTATGGACAAGTAAAACCTGTGTCAAACAAGTTAGATGAAGAGGTCAGACAACTGAATTCCACAACTTGGCATTTACAGGTGGAATGCATGCACATATGCTCTTGTACACACACACACACACACACACACACACACAATTGCACATGAGAAAAAAGTGTAACCCCCTCCCCCAAAATAGTTTGAAAAGATACAGAAGAGTTGAACAGTTGTTTGTACCTGGAGAATTCAAATAGACTTGACAGTAGTTGTATATATAAATGAGACATGGGACAGGAAGGTGGTGACAAAAACAAAGATTGGTAGTGACTTAGATCAGTGAGTTAGGACTTTGGTTACTGGTGTGTTGGAAATTCAGAAAAGCTGATTAAATAGGAAGTGATAAAAATTAGTTCTTCTACGGAGACTGGTCGTTTGAGTGACGGTGTAGAGCGGGGATCAGATTGTGGAAGGAGATTGTGAACAGCTACTTGATAAGGTATTTTCTGTGTTCAATCAAAAGATAATGAGTCATAACACTGGAACCAAAGCAGTCAGTCTGAGGAGAGATTCTAAAATTAATGAGGCAGTAGCAAAGTTTGGTCTTAGTGGTTAAGCAGATGGATACATGAGAAAAGGCTAAGAAAGATTTTACGGCTTTGGGTTTGGGTCACTAGTGAACCGTGGTAGATAACAGTGAGTGAGTAGGGACAAAGAGCAGCAGTATCATGTAGTAGAAGGTTTGGGATAGGTGGAGACATTTCACAGTCCGTTGATGTGCTATGATGAGTGGCACACTGCAATGTTTTTAAGCCAACAAGATAAATAAACATGTTGCTTGCTTAGATTTCACTGCCTTGGATACAGATGAGAGGACTGACATAGTAGCTCTCTTGGAAAAGGTGCATGGAATTTGTAGACCTTTCATTTCAGTGAAATTTTTATAAAAGTATTATTTTGGGGGGATTTATTCATTTACCTATTCATATCGGCAAGTAAATTACAAACAAAGCAATAAATTAGAAATCAATGTAGACATAAAAAGATATTGAATATAAATAATAATATAAGCATAAACAGTATAAGTACATTAATATAAATATAATACAGCCATATACATAATAAATAAGTGAATAACATAAATCTGAATTGAATAAGGACAGTCTAGTGGACTCTGAGGAGGTCTCAAGGAAATCGGTCACAGACTCTTGTCCAATGCCACTGATGGCTTTGCAGAAGGGAATCTATACAATGTTAGGCTTTGCCATTCAGGTTAAACTTTGTCCCTCTGGCTCCTGCATCATTATATTTTATTGGCGTTTGCTTTACACAAAGACTTTAAATGCTACTGCCCATGCTTTACCCAGTATCCCTCCAGAAATACTATCAAAACAGCCATTTTAAAGGATTGGCAGTGTAGATTCAGCAACTGTTTATTTCCTCCAACCAGCACTTCCCATTGCCTCCCTGTTTCCCCAATGTACAATCAGTTCCTATACTCCAACCTTCTCCTTTCCTTCAATATACCAACTGTGAGTCAATGACACACCTCTGCACAGTGTGTGTCTGTGTATGTGTGTATGTATGTGTGCATGTGTGTGTCAACTCTGACAATGTGTGACCCTTAGAAATAGAGATTTACTACTTTATACTCCACAGAAAGCAATTCTGATCTAAATCACCATATTTGGGAGATGTAGAATGATGTATATCACATTTTCACTTTTCTTGAATGAAACTTGACTTCGCTTAAGAACTTTGGGAGCAGAAATACAGATGAGTCACATAAGAGACAATAAAATGTTTTAAACCAGATGACACTCTTATAGGTGGAAGGCTAAAGCAGGAGAATTGAAAGTAATCAAATCTCTGCTACAGAGTTCCAGCCCACATGAGCTACATAGTAACAACATGTCTCAAAAGAATAGCAAGGTGTTCTTAGGTTGGGATGTAAGGATGGGACGTAATCAATTTGTGAGCACAGTATTACTGTCACCCACCGACACTAAGTGAAGTAAGTTCTTATACATCTTTAAAAGTACCATTTTAAGTCTCTTGGCTTCTAGTTTTAGAATCCTTCAATTCATAATGAAAGTACAAACATATATTTTTGAAGATCTGGTAAAATTCAGAAAAACATGCAAAGCACTAAAACTATAAGATAACTTAAAATATTGTATTTGTTGGAAGTAAATCGAATGTTACTTGTATACATCTCTGGATTTAGAGTGAGGATATAACTAAAGATACTATGTCAAAGTTTGCTTTAAGGAACTTTTAAATTGAAAAAAAATTAGAAGATTGTAAACAGTTTACAAGTTCACAATTTGAGATTGGTAGGGGGATTAGGAGAAAATAATGAGAAATATAATCAAACTATACAAAAGAAAACTGTAATGAAGTATTTAATTTATTAGAGAAAATTTTTGGTGCTTTAAAATATTTTGAGGATAGCGGGGATCTGGAGACATGACACCGTGTTTACGAGTGATTGCTATTCCTCTTGTGTTTGGTTCCTAGCACTCATGTCAGGTAACTCCAGACTAACTGTAATTCCAGTTCCATGGTATCTGATGTCCTCTTTAGGTCTATATGTAGGCACCTCCATTTATGTTATACACTTTAAAATAACAAAGTACATACATAAAATAAGCATATTAATGATGCATTAATTATTTATTGTGTATTTTAAGGGATCATACTTTGAAATTCAATAGACAGCTATAGAATGCATTCACCTGTCAAATGTGAACACAATAGTGAATAATTCACAATTGGTGAATAATGGTGTCTGTGTTTAAAATGTCTACAGTGAAGTGAAGTGACCAGCTATGAACAATTATTATTTATCAGACCCTTCTACTCATGGTAGTCAGTAGTAAGAGCAAAGGTTAGGTCAGCTTAATAAATAAGTTTATAGACAGAGCCCAGTTTGGTGGCATGGAAGAGTTTAAGGCATTCCACAGAGAAAACAATGGTCCTTTGTTTTAGTCTGAAGGAACAGCAAGAAGAAAAAAAATACACACACACACACACACACACACACACACACACACACACACA
>JANHMN010000009.1:19586774-19613941 GCA_030674055.1 Rhabdomys pumilio
CTGCCAGTGAAACTAGAAGCAGAAAACAAGACAAAGTAGACATTCAGAGACAGAGGCATGGAAGACAGACAGAGACAGGGTTCCAAGCAGTGATGGTTCTCTACCGGCTAGGACACAGCTGCTGGATTCACTGATATACCAGTGGAGGCATAAGCAAAAGGAAGACAGCAAAAGATGGGAATGGTAGAAGGAAGTGGGAAGGGTGTAAGACAAACAATTCCCACATGAATGTTGACAAGTAGGACAGACTAACAACAGAAATTATAGTGGTGTCTTCAGGAAATCTTGTCTAATCTTATCACAGGTTGGCAAAAAGCAGCTGGCTTTTCAGAAGAATGTAATAATCTGAACACAATAATTGTATTTTAGTTAGATGTTGGGAAACACTCTATGTTTTTGGCTTTGTGATCTTTGGTGTCTGTGACAAAAAACTACATGTGTTACAAACCCCATCTTCTCTAGAGTAGTAAAATATTTTTTAAAAAGAGCCCAAACAACACAAAATTAGAATGCAGTGTGATTTGTTTTTAAATAAATTGTTTGTAAACAATAGAATTAATACAGGGAGACACATTAAATAAATGCCCTGTTAGATGCAATTTAAAAATGGTGGCTCTTTCAAAATTACTATTAAGAAAATTATATTAAAGATGTTCTTATTTATTCCCTTATTATTGCAGATATTGGTTATTCCTTTCCACCCACCTTGATTGAGACAGGGTCTTTTGCTGTTCACTAGTTCTGCAATTACCAGGAATAGAAAATATAAGAATCCAGGGATATCCTTCTCTTCTTACCTTATCTATGAGAGATCTGGAACTTGTCAGTGTCAAGACAAAAGTATTTGGATTTTTACTTGGTCTCTGGGGAAGTAAACTCAAGTCCTGAAAGTTGCATCAGAATATTTTATTTATTGAGGTGCCAAATTATTGTGTTTTTGTTCTTTATTTATTTACCAGCACTATGGGACATATTGGTTAAGCACCCGTTGCTGTACCTTTTTCATAGCAACAATATACTTGATTTGGGGAAGATAAGTTATATCATCAATTCAAACTAAGTGACTATACTTTCTGTTAGGTTTCTGATTTTGTTCTCTTTTGTTTTTGTATTACAATGAACTCAAAGTGATTGTGGGCGAAATTTCAGTGTCCAATTAAGAGAAATGGACTAGTTAATATGTTCCAGTTGGAGTCATTATTCCTTCAGGCAGTAAAACTTCATAATTAGGAGAACAGAAAACATGCTATCCCATGTGGTATCCCAGTGGCAGGACATTACCTTTTTCACTCCTTGTTTATCTTGTTTTCAATGCTGTTAAATAAAAATCCTCCAATATTTCTACAGAACAAATGATTCCATGAACCATTTCAGAAACTTAAAACAAATATGAATAGCTGATAGGACCACCAAGTTCCTACAGTAAGTGACCATGTGGCCCTTCTCTTTCCATTAATATTTGCTTGTTTAGAGCCATTGAAGCATAAATATTATGACAGTGACAGATATTTTGCTAAGATTTTATTTAGCTGTTTCCACAGGCCTATAGACAGACAGCAAATGCTGTTCATTTCCTGAACATGTGCTTCTCTGTCACACAGATGTCATTTCACTGAATGTAAGGTTCCTATGCAGCCAGTCATATGCTATTCTACAGGGTGGTAATCACTACCCTTGCATGTAAAATGGGAGATGAAGGTTAACTAATGCACTAGAGACTACATTGTCCATGTGATTATTGATTATGTGTGTGGTCTATTGATGTTACTTTAGCATCCTCATAAATATGTTTACATATATTTAGTCCTTCTGATAAGGTGTTCTTCTATTTCTCTGACTCTAAATTTTAAGTTTTATGATTTTCATATATCTGATCAAGTAGACATTTATCAGTTACTTTGTACAGGTCAAAACTTGCTCATGAAACATGGAAATATTTTGTTCAAAATTCTTTCATGTTGTCTGATCTGTTTAATATTAAATTTCAATGTCTTTCTTAAGTTAGAATAAAGTATAGTGCTGACCTAGTTCCAGCTTTCTCTTATGTACCATGCTCAGGGACCTGCCTACACTTTAAACCTGCATCCATTCCTAATCTGTGTTTGGAAACAGAACTTGCACCACAGATTTGAAATGAAGGAATGAGGCAAGTCCCCAACTGCCAGTGTACACACTCACCTCTGTTCTTCCAGCTTAGCCCCTCACATGTACGCATGTATATATATATAATTTTATACTATATTGTTGCTGCTTATATTCAATATATTCAAAGAACCAGGCAATAATCGATTTACAGTAGAGAAGTTTGTCTTATATTTTTATTTGATAATTTATTATCAATATTAATTGTTAATATTCAAACATTAATGGGCTTTCCTTGGATCTTGCCTCTTTTCCCCAACTGCACAAGGAAAGGACTATTCCAATGATGTCCTGGAACCCAGTGTTCTGCATGCATGTTTACATCTCTGGCTTCTATTATTTTCTTATTTCATTTCTCTAAGTTTTTAGACCTAGAGAACTATGTCAACCGTGTTTTACAATCTTTATGATCACTATAGTTATTGTCACACCAAGGTGACACAAGTAGTTGTTCTTCCAACAACTTCCACCTCTAACTTCATATCACTTCAGGATACCACTAATGATAGCGGACTAACCACTATATGTTTTTCTATGGGGCATCATACTTTATTTCCTTCCTGAAAAAAAAATAGTGAAACACATACATGCACAGACACATGCACACACACACACACACACACACACACACACACACACACACACACACGCACATGCACAAACACAAACACAATACAATCAAAAACAGCACCTATTCTCAAAAATCTAGTTCTGAATGTATACTTTATCTTTTTTCTCATGTTAATTGCTATTCGAGAATCCCCAAAGAAAGACTTATTTGGTAAAATTACTTGAAGAAGCTTCATCTGTGAAGAGAGTATTTATAGTGAAGTTCCATGGTGAAGACATGGGATACCCACAGAGGAACCTGATATAATATAAACTAACAGCAGCCCACTATGAGTATAGTAATGAGCTATTCCCAGACACAGAGTCATGTAGTACAGATGCATGGATAGTAGTGGTAGCACCATTTCATGTTCATACGCAGTCCAAGATGACACTGCAGGATGGAGCTGTGAACAAAAATAATCTGCTTTTACTGAGTTCTTTCTGATTATCAGTGTAACTGCTATAATGACTTCACACTATAGTAGCCAGAGGGCAAAGCATGGAGACTTTAGACGTTGTTTCTATAAATTAAATTTCTGATGAACATAGTTGATCTTATGTTATATATATATAAAAATCTTTTTCCGTGTATTTATTCTCTTTCCTTAGAGCTAAAAAGACTGTAACAATTATAGTAAGCACCTAACTTGTCTGATGAGAGAATGAAAAGAACAGTTGCATGCAGATATGCATGAATGGTATCAAGAGTTGTCCTGGTTTTAGCTGTATCTCCCTCCTTACCCTTGTCCTAGTCTTTTCTCTCAAATGATACTTTCATGTGTTGGGTCCATGCTATCTCAACCTCCAAACTTTGATATTCCATTGTATGCTTCCTGTCTTTCTGCTTTTCCTGGAAATCAAATAGCAATTTAAAAAATAGACTTCTCAGAGTAGTGAATTAAAGATAGCATGTTGTCTAGACAATATTCATGCCCAATGAGGATTTCAAGGACAGATGTTTGTGGGTCACTGAGCCCACATCTCTACAGTAGATCTCAAATAACACTCATTTATTCTAGAGGAACTTCTGCATTCTCATATCGCCCACTGGTGGTCACCTGACGGAGAGAGACTTGCCTTCCTGATGATAAATGACTCCTTGGTGCCTAACATGGTTATACCTCGGTTTACTGGAGCACTGTACCCCAAAGCAAAGCAGTACCCATACCCCAAGGTAAGCAATGCAAAAGAGTTATTTGTTCTTTTTCTCTGCATTGGTGGATTGATGGACAACATGAACATGCTTGATTTTTTTTTTAAAGTGCCTCTGAAAGAGAAGTTTCCTATCTGCAAACAAAGCCATCAATTCTAAGCTTGTCAGCTGAAAGCAAGAGAGAGTGTCAGTAGAAAAAAGTACAAGTGGGTCTAGAGCTATTGCTCAAACAATAAATCACATGCTGTTCAAACAGAAGACTTGAATTTGATCCTCTAGAAAGCATATTAAAAAGCAAGGCTTAGCAGTGCTTACTTGTAACCCTAGTGCTGGAAAGGTAGATATAGGTAACCCCTAGGAACTACTGGCCAGACAGATTATATCTCATGGTGAGCTCCAGGCCAATTAGAAACCCTATCTTAAAAAATTAATGTGACTAGCAGCAGAGAAATTATTATAAAGGATTGCCTCTGGTCTCCATACAAATGCATACATATGCTCATGCACCATCATACATCTCCATGCAAGAACACAGACACACACACACACACACACACACACACAGAGAGAGAGAGAGAGAGAGAGAGAGAGAGAGAGAGAGAGAGAGAGAGAGAGGCACACACACATACAGACACACATACGGATAAATAAATTGTACAGATTATTACATTCATGAGACATATTGTTGAACTTCTTTCCTTTTGATGCTCATTCTTGATTTTTCCTTACCTAGTCAGTTGAAAGGGGAATAAAACGAGATAAAAGACAGACCTGTGGTGAGGACAAAGCCTTCTACAAAGTACATCCTTGTAGTTGTGAATAGATGTTATATGATGAAGAAATGCTATCTCTAAATAAGTTAGGATTTCTTAGTTTCTAACACTTTTCAGTTTATTTCAGATGACTTATTAGGACAGTTAATGTAGTATAAGTTACTATGTATTTTAATTCTCTCATAAAAATTGACTGAGCATAAAGAATCTCCAGTCCAGAAGAGGTGAATCATAAAGAGTCCAATAAAGAAGAGAATGAGCGTAAAGTGCTAGTAAATGTAGCAGTATTATTTTGGTAGAACCTTATATGTAATGTGTTTTATGAAATGCTGTTGTTGAGTCCTTCCCAGTAGAAGATAAGTTAGATAAAAAGTTTTAGAGGGCAAGAAGAGGATGGGAATCTTGCCTAGACAGCAAAATTATTTTCAAGTGTGGAATTAGGCCTCCAGAACAAGGCTAACTACAGTAGAAAGTACTTAGATTTTTGTTGCAAGTCCTCCTTAATGCTTCAAGTTTTACTTTGTGATGGTGGTGGTGTGAGGGGTTGTGTATGTTATGTACATGAATGTGTAAAGATTTGTATAGAGCTCAGAGGTAGGATGTCAGTTATCTTCTTCAATTATTATGCACCTTATTTTTTGTGACAGAATCTGGACCTCCCCAAATTAGCTGGGCTGGCTGGCAAGCAGACTCTAGGAATGCTGGTTTTTTTTTAAAGCCTTTTCAGATATTGCTAGTTACCATGGTTATGACCATGTTTTCTTTTGATATGTGATTCAAACTAAGATCCCCATTCTTGCACTGTAGGCATTTTTCTGACTTAATCATCTTAGGCCTATAGAGAGAGTATCTTGTGTATTTATGGATGACTCATCTTTCAATTGAAAAGCCTATGGCCTATGGCTTAGGCAAGAGAGAGAAGCAAAACATCAAATTTAATTTAAATAAATAAATTACAATAGTGGTTTTGATTTAGTCTTTGAGAATGTCATAGATGTATGTAGTTCATTTTGATTATATCTATCCATTACCACCTGACTACAGGTGCTAGAGAACCATGTTCCAACAATTAACCTATACATCTTTGTATCCTCTTCATTAAACCCATTGGGTTAATTAGTGCTGCCCATATGTTCATGGGTGTGAGGCTATCCACTGGAGACTGGGAAACCACAGGACTGAACAAATAAAGATCCTACTTTCCCAATAGCCATCATCTTTCTTCTACCAAGGGTGAAGCTGGAGGTCCCACCAATCCATGCTGTAGTGTTGATTGACCTGGTATGGTTCTCTGAAGCTAAGCTCTTTTTTAGAACACGTTTCCCCATTATAAGGAGGTTTTACTGAGACCCTTTGTACATTGATCATGAATAGAAAGCTTCTAAAAGTCTTCTTTGTACAGTTTAGGTCTTAATTATAGACTTAGGTCTTAGTTAAAGAGAGCCAAAAAAAATGTTTTCACTTTTTGTGGTAGAAAGTATATACCACAGCACACCTTTGAAGGTCAGAGGACAACTTATAGGAGAATTCTGTTATCTCTTTCCAACATGTAGGTCCCAGGGATCAAACTCAGACTATCACAGAAGATTACAAGCCCTTTTCCTCACCATAATATCTCCCTGATCTCCAGGAAGCTGATTTTGAGCCTCTGGTTTAGAGAAATGTGTTTGTTTTTTCATGGGCAAAAATCTTTGCAGGGCTTGAATTTGTTCATTATACCGTCTATGTAGAAGAGCCAGGAAAGTGCCATCACACTTGTTAGCCCAGTCTGCTATGGAAACGCAAGGCCAGGATGAGTTGGTGGCTACTTACCAGGCTCTTTTTCAAAACACCACACTCAGACATTCTAGAAAGAAAAAAATAAGGCAAGGCTTGAATGTGGAGAGCCTTGGAGATATTCTCTGGATAGCGTTTAGTAGGCACTAAGTCAGTGATCTTCAGAAAATGGCAGTCAGTACCTACCAAAAAAGACTCCTATTCACAGGACATTTTCATCATATGCAAGAAAAAAAATTGTGTGAGCGTCCCATAGTTATAAATTCAACCAGGTTTTCGTAGGTGAGCGTTTGAACTTGTAAACTATATATCAGTCCTTTTACACATTAGATAAACTGAGCATTCTTTTCTGTTTAATTCTTTCCTTGCTTAATTTCTCAATGGTGAAATCTTGTTTAGTGGTTACAGAAAAGGTGGAAAGCTAGTGGTGTAAAAGGCATGTGCAGTTGTTTAGTGTAAAATGGAATCAGACCAGCCTTGTGGAAGAGATAACACAATGACTCATTTCTCAAGAGTGAGAATAGCGCTTGATTTTCATTTTTAAAATAATTTGCTTAGCTGTGTCGTCTAATTGCCCCCTCAAGTATAGACAGTTTCAGGTCTCACAATGTAAGAGACTCATAAATGGATAAATACACATATTTGAGAAAATTAAAATATGTCACCAGGAACTCAGATACAAAATAATTATAGATAAATTATCATTTAATAAATTGTGGTTCTATTAGTTATGATATTATGTGTCTATTAATTAAGTCATAGATACCAGTAAGAAAATTCTTTTGTTTTGAGGGAGGCTACCATGTTCCCTCATTTAATTTTCATTACATTCACTTACTTTTCAGGAATGGATTAAGCAGAGATCCTAAAGGTTAAGTGATTTTTTTTAAAGGCATAGCTAGCTGTAAGGTAGGCAAATGGCTCAGCAGCTAAGCGCACGAGCTGCTCTTATAGAGGACCTAAGTTCTTTGCCTGGCACCCAGGTTGGGTACCTTGAAACTGCCTGTATATTCACCTCTAGGGAAACTGATATCATCTTCTGGACTCACAGATACCTATATGCATGTGCATAGACACAAACACACAAACCTATATACATATTTTTAAAAATATTTTTGATAAGTAACAGCTATTTTAGGAGAAATAATACTTCTAAGAAACAACTTTTAATTTTATAGAAACTCAGAAAACCTAAACACATGCCTTACATTTTTAGATACTGATATGTATCCATTTGCATCAGTTAAGATAGAGATTCAGCTATATACAGACAAGAGAATATTACTATATTAACATAGCAGCTCAGCATAATAAAGTTACAGATTTGTCACTGATTGTCAATGAAAGTATTAAAACCTGGAGCTAAGGAGATAGCTCATAGTTTACCCCTCATGCATCAGGACCTGACTTTGAGAATCAGTGCATTATCCAGTAAAAGAATCCTGACTTCGTTTTCTCAAGCTTGTGATCAGCACTGGGGAGATAGAGATAGGCAGATCCCTGAGACTCATGAGCGAGACATTGTAGCCTCTGTGGGAGCTCCAGACAATGATTCTCGTTTCCAAAGATATGAACTGCATTTCTGAGGTTGATACTGAGACTGCACATTTTGTCTACATACATAAACATATGGTTTTTGGGTCACACTAATGACACGCCCACAATTCCAGATACATATTTTTATAGAGTGAATAGTCATTCTACTGGACAAACCTAAGGGCAAGCACCCTTGCCTGGGTATGGCTTTTATTTGAGATAACTGCCCATATACTTAAGACACCAGTTTCAAAACAGACAGTTGAGGTTTGGGTCCTTGTACTACTCACAAAGTATTTCAGTATCTCTTTGAGTATGCCATTTAATTTTCAAACTTACTCTCTATCTACCATAGTTCTAAATGATCATTAGTTTTCTCATAACAAATGCACGTTCAATTTGCTTGAATACAATAAACTTTCAGAAAGTGTCACTTTAGAAATCGAGATAATGCCGAGTTCATATTAAATCGCTCTTTAAATTAAGTTAGATTTAAAAACTGGTGCAGCAAAACTCAGCACGATCAGATTTACTGATGAAACACTTACACCAAACAAATATATTTGGATTTTATTTAATTCAGCACGATTTGGTGCTCATAAAATACCCTACCATTAGCAACTCAGCACAAAGGAGATGCAGAGTTCTTTTTCTGTAACCTCAGGTTAATCTTCTTAATTAAAACATTATCTCGTTTAATGACAATTTAGTTGCCAGTAAAACAAGGTTAATTATTATTGGGGCTTACATTTCAGAATCATGGAGGACGGGATTCTGTGGATTTGCAGTCTTTGTGGCAAATGGGACTGTGAAAGGCAAAGACATGAGCTGTCTCATTTGCACACTCTCTGAATGATTCGAATATTAAAAGGTGAAAATGAACTCACTAGGTTTGCTTAATTCCAAACTCCACGGAAATGTAAAATTTTAACTGAGATTATGAAGTGCTGAATAACCAAATTTGGGAGGCAGCCTGATGCTTCACTGGGGTGCCTTTATATAAAAATGGTCTCCTCTATACACTTTTTAATTTGCATGCGGATGGCAGCTGATTGGGCCATTAGTCATTCTGCACAGGTGCAAATTTACACTTGGAGAGGCAGATTCTCTTAAAGAAATGATCAGTGCCTGTGTGTCTTCGGCAAAGTAAACCATAAACCATTGAAAAGAGTTCTCAAGAAAGTTCAATCTATTTTAATGTCCTTATTTGTCTGGTTAGTGTGTTAAATGATTAAAATATAAGTACAAATTTCTCTAACTGGGTAAAAATTGTGTCATTAAAAACACCAATCATTTTAGTTCATTGCCATATCTTCTTTTAGATAGTTTAGTCGGCCATCTCTTTGTTACTTTATGTAACAAAACTATGACATTTTATCCAAAGAAAGAAAACATTTCTTTCTTACAATGTCTAATTTTTGACATATTGTCAGATGAATATCTATCTCTGTTTTGAAAATTAAGTAAACTGTGTATTCGAATTTTAATCATATACTTTATGGTACAGTATAGCAGAGACAAATTTGGATTAGATTTCTCTGACTCACAGATTTAGGATTTATATGACCCAGATCTCAAAACATGTTCTAATCACAAGCATTGGTCATGTCGACTGTGTGTTAAAGGCCAGCTACAGCCCCTCTGGATTTAGTCTCATGAAAATTATCTTCTGACACCTAGTGAGGCATGTGTAGTTAGCAATATGGTAGGTATATTTATGGATAAATAATAGATGATAGATAGATAGATAGATAGATAGATAGATAGATAGATAGATAGATAGAGGAGAGAAAGTTGAATAGTATAGAAAATAGTAGTTGACAGAAAAATTATATATTGTATTAAAAGATAGATGATAGGTGTTAGAAGAGATAGATTAGAAAATAACTGGTAGTTTGAAAAGAGATGATAGGTGACAGAAATAGTGATAGTGTGTTGGATAGTTTCATGTGAACTTGATATAATTTAGAGTCATCTGAGAGGAGGGAACTTCAATTAAGAAATTGCTTTCATAAGATTAGATAGCAGGCAAGGCAGTAGGACATTTTCATCATTTGTGGCTGCTGGAAGATGGGCCCAGCCAATGATGGGTAATGCCATTCCTGAGTTGGTGGTCCTTGATTTTACAAGAAAGCAGTCTGAGAACGCCAGTAAGCAGCACACCCCTGTGTGCCCTCTGCAACAGTACTTGCTTCCAGGCTCCTGCCTTATGTGAGTCCTTGTCCTCACTGCTTTTGATGATGAAATATTATATGGTACTATGAGAAAAATAAACCATTTTCTCCTCAAGTAATGACATTTCATCAAAGCAATAGTAACATTAAGTAAGACAGAGAGATTTTATGTGATGGATAGAGAATAGATAGGTGATAGATAGATGTCAGAAGATAATGAAAGGTATGTGATAGACTGATAGATTACAAAAAAGGTTAGACAGATGATATATAAGTAGATAGGTAGATAGATGATAGGTAGACATCATAAAAGATAGATTGATAAGAGATGTTAGAGATATAGATGATATAACAGGTGTGTTATATGGTAGATAATTGGCATATAAATAATAGATGTGTGGTGGGAATAAAAGATTAATAGATGTGTAGAAAATGATGAATAGATGATAATAGAGGAGAGATGTTAGAAGATAATGTACCAATAAGTGATAGGGATTTGATACAGATAATAGAGGATTATCAGTTATAGGTAAAGAATAGATATACAGACATGGAACAGTGTTTGATCAAAATTGTTTTCTGATCACTTGGGACTCTAGTTAAAACACAGATATTTAAATTCACACCTGGAGAGTCTAATTCTAGGTCTGTAAGCTGAGGACCAGGGATTCCTATTTGTAAGGTCTGAGATAATATAAGTTGGTTCTGTTAGCAATGAAGAGTCTACATCGTCAAGTTCCCTCATAAAGCATGATTTAAATTTTAAATCACTTGATCTAACTAGAGAAAGAACCAAACAAAAATATATGTCAATTATGATCTCCATAATCAATTTTAGTAGTTATGGGATTCCTTTGGTTTTGTATGTTTGTGTATGCATGAGTGTGTGTATGTGGAGGACCAAGGTTAATGCCAGGAATAATCCTAAATTACTCTATCATTTTATTCATTGATAAAGGGTCTCTGAATCAAACCCAGAACTCACTGATATGACTAGTCTTGTTTTTCAGTTTTCTCTGGAGATCCTTTTTCCACCTTCTGTGACTGGAATCTTATTACATTAATGTGCCCAGTTTTACCCTTTAAGCTTTACTGATATTACTAAATCGGTGACTCATATTTAAATGACCCTTGAGAGGTGCAGAAACAGCTGTCTCTGAGTCTGTGGCAGGAAAACAGAACCACCAAGCCCACCTCCTATTTACTTAGGAGTTGGGGAGCCTAACTCCAGTTCTCCTATTAGCATGGCAAGTGACCTAACCACTGAGAAACTCTCCAGGCTCACGGTGAGGTCTTTCTTCCATTCCACTATGTAAACTGATTGAGACATACTCAAGGTTGCTGACCACTCCTTTCTTGCTCACAGAGTATTCTGCAACTATTTGTCATTGCCTTGGAGTTAACACAGGAATAACTAGTTTGTGTGTTTAAGTCTTGGCTCTCTTAGAATTAGTGAATTCACTTTAGCATCTCTATTTGCATCTAGAAAAATGATTAGAATAATCTTGTACTGAAGTAGGGACATTCAGTGGCAAACCTAGGTCATAATTCTTTAGAACATGTTGCAAACTAGAAGTGTACCAGCCACCATACTTGGTAGTTATTGTTTCTTTAATGGAATTTTGATTAACTGAAAATGAATTATACATGCATTTCTACTCATTCTTCTGCACACTCAGAGATGGCTGCTTCTGCACCTCTCAAGGGTCATTTAAATATATGAGTCATCCATTTAGTAATCAGTAAAGCTTAAAGGAAAAAGATGAGACACATTAATGCAATGGAACCCATTAGGCTCTTTCAAATTTTAAACATGTGGCATCTGAGGCATGTGGGTAAGATTTTTCATATTTCTCTATTTATTTTTAAATTAGAGGTATTTATTTGTGTATTTTTGTGTTGGCACACATGTTTAGGTCAGAGAACAACATGGAGCAGTCTGTTCTGGGTAGGATATCTACAGTCCTTGTAGATGGGACTTTTCCCTGCCTTCTCCTTTTCTGTTTCCTTCCCTTTTCTTTCTGGTTCCCTTATTTTTTCTCTCTCTTTCCATTTTTGTGTCCTTTACTTTCTCCTCATCCCCATTTTCTTCCACTTATCACATCTTTCCTACTGGATTATTTCCTCGTTCTTTATACTCCCTTCCCTTCCCTTCCCTTCCCTTCCCTTCCCTTCCCTTCCCTTCCCTTCCCTTCCCTTCCCTTCCCTTCCCTTCTTTTCCCTTTTTCTTCCCTTCCCTTCCCTTCCCTCACTTCCCTTCCAGTATAAAGCTTCACACTGAAGTCTTTATTTTATGATGTGAGCAGTTGCTTGGCCTACTGGCTGTTTTCCATGCCAGACCTTCTAGAGCTCTAAAAGGAGCTCAACAGCACTGCCTCATGAGTAAAACCACCCCTATGTCCCATAACCTTAAATTGTCTGTCTTAAATGCTCCAGAAGCAGCAATCTGCAAAAACAATTGAAAGTAATCAAGTGGATGAATTGAAAAATGATTTCTATTTCAAAGAAATTAACTTTTTATCCCAAGTAGAGGGGAACTCACACACCACACACACAGAAACACACACAGAAACACACACACACACACACACACACACACAGAGAGAGAGAGAGAGAGAGAGAGAGAGTCAGAAAGAAATTAAATTAGTTGAAGTTTCTGTTTTCTTCTTTGCTTTAACATAGACTAATGCTTATATATTACATATTACAGCTTTTATTTTTTCAAAGGCAGGTCAAGCGAACCCATCAGTGAAGTTATATGTTGTAAACCTGTATGGACCAACTCATACTTTGGAGCTGATGCCACCCGACATTTTTAAATCAAGGTAGGCAATTTCAATTCAATTTTAAAGGAGAAATTAGATATTTCCCATCCAATTATCATTTTGTTGCCATTTAGAGAATGATGTGATCAGCACCACCATTAAACTAGGAAATGAAGCTGAGGTTGCCTCTGTCCTCTGTCCGTTATGAATGAAGTCATTCTGGGTGTCTGGCTGTTCCCAAGAAGGGTTTAGTCTCAAGGTGATTAGAGATACCACAAAATGACAAAAGATACTAGTGTTTGGGAAGGAACGTTGGCTGGAAAATTGAAGGAGATGAAGACAGATGTTAATTTTAGATAGAATTTTTCTCCTAGGTTACAGTTGCTCCATTCTTTTTAAACGGTGCTATTTAGAAGGGGAAAATCAGTGATTGTGGATGCAGCTCAGTTGGTGCAGTGATTGCCAGGCATGAGTTAAGTCCTGCATTTTATATTTTCCTAGCACTGCAGTAACTAAATAAGGTGAAACAAATCTTCAGTTTCAGCCCTAGAAAGGATAGTGGGGAGATTCAGAATTTCACTATCTTCCTCAGCTTTATAGGGAGATCTAAGAGATCCTGGGCTACTTGAGCATTAGTTTAAAAACAAACAAACAAACAAACAAACAAACAAAAAACCCTAAAAGACTAAATTCACTAAACTGCATGTGGGTTGCTGTACCATTTGTTGTTCTTCTGCAAGCAGAACAGGTGAATGAGATATGATTTATTTCAAGATCAGAAGCCTTTATATTCATAACATTTGAACAGGTCCTGGGGAGATGGCTCAGGATATAAATCTCATAAGGGCAGAATTTAGATCATTAGAATACACATAGAGATAGATGTTGTATTGTACATCTGTCAGTGCATCTGTGGTAAAAGGTAGCCAGAGACAAGAGAATAGCTGGAAGCTCATGGGCCAACAAACCTGGAGGCCACAGTGTCAAAGAGCAAGAGACCCTGTTTTAAACATTGTAAATGTAGATGAATTATTTGAGGCTGTCATTTCTCTCCCCAATCCCTAACACATACACTGTGGTATACACACATTTGAATAAACCTATCCAGAGAAAAGAAGTATATATGTGAAAATCATAAATTCAATATATAAAACATCTTTAGCACCAACCACATAATCATTTATACTCTGAAGTCCTAAATATCTCAAACTTCTAAGGAGTTTCATTCAGTGTAATAATCAATTTAGCAAGTCCCCAGAGATGAAACCTATAGCTAATCTTAGAAATTAGATGTTCATAGACAGCACACCTATCTCATTTCCTTTACAATCCATCAACCCCCTTTTGTGAGAATGTTGTCTATAGCTAAGCTACATATGTATGTGTGTAGTATAGTTCACACTACGTATGTATGTACAGAGCATAACCCTCACTATTCTTGGTAAGATGCGATTAAAGATAATGTTTGTTTTGATGAGATCTATAATCAACCAAAAGTGTCTGATTGTTGAAAAATTTATTTAAATGTTGACATATTTGGGGAAAATTAATCACATTTGGGCACATTTACAGATATTACACTCTGATGTGTATGAAAGCTGTTGGTTTAAAAGATAATAGAATTTATGTTATGTTTCTGATTAAGGACCCTCTTTTAATTATCTAATATAAACTTATTTTCTAATGAATAGGAAATAGAAAACATAGAGAGAATGAATGCCTATGATAAAATCTCAGCATCACTTGATAGCACAAGTCCAAAGAGATAAGGCCATTTCATGCAATCTCACAGTACATTATCCACATTCAAAAAGAAAAAAAACTTAAAGTGGTTCAGAATTGAAAAACTGTGCATAGTAGGGTTGAATGAACCAAACAGAACGTTCCATTTCTAAGTTTGGTTTAGCATGTGTGAGTGACTAATCACAAGTCAAAAGACCTGCACAAGATAAAACAGCACTGATCCCAGCCCAGATTGGAAAAGGGCATTGTAAGTACTAGCTTCTAGCTCAGGAGTTATTGTCAGGTGATACCTGCGTAGTAAAGAAGAGTCACTTCTCTTACACGATGAGGCTTCTGAGTGGTTTGTAGGCTGCAGTCGATGATCCTATGTCCATGCACATGAATGCAGCACTAAGCCTACTCAGTGATATTTTTGAAAGACACAGGAAGCTGTGGGGGAATTGGTGAGCAATTGAAGGGAGAGGTGGGATAGCTTTCCTCAAAGTGATGATCTACATGTATGAGATTCTCAAACAATGTAAGATAAAGCAATTATAGGAACTATTAACTTTTTATTCCTTTAACCTTTTCTTTTTGAGTTGTTTTATAATAAAGGCATTAGAGGGGCTTGTAACTTAATTCTGTTGGTAGAATGTCTGGCTGGCATTAATAAGGCCCTTGGTTCAATAATAAACACTGCAAAAACTGAGTATGGTGATGTATTCCTGTAAATCTAGCTTTGGAAATGTAAAGGTAAGAGGGTGTCAGAAGTTCAGGGTGTCCTTGCAATTCTGAAATCAGTCTGGGGTATGAAAGACCTTGTCTCAAGACACAACAAAACAAATGACAATGAGGACTAAAGAAAACAAAGGGGAAAAGATGTGGGTAGAGGCCAGTAAACTTGGGCCATTGAAGAGGAGAAGAGATGTTAAGGAAGTAGTGTGGAAAGTGAAATAGAGGTTCACGCTGGAAACAGTAAGGAGCTGGGTGGGGAGGGTCATGTAGAGATAGGGAACATAAACTGATGCTATGTTTGTTGGAAGGATGCTATAAGGAAGTTTTTCACAGTGCCTTGACAGGGATCCTACACACATCAACTCTTAGTAATCTGCTTGCCTACACAAGACAATACCTGTCAGCATCACTGCATGAATAGAAGAAAGACTCTGGAAGTCTATGACTGCTGAAAGAAAGAGCGTCAGTTTTCTTCCAGTAATGAGCCCATATCTAAGTGGTCAGTCCTACACTGATGATATATGCAGATACAATCAATTGGATTCAGTATGTTATATGTACAAACACACACACACACACAGAGAGAGAGAGAGAGAGAGAGAGAGAGAGAGAGAGAGAGAGAGAAAGAGAGAGAGAGGCAGACAGACAGACAGACAGACAGACAGACAGACAGACAGACAGACATAGACATATATAAAGAGATATATAAAGATGTCATGGGTTTTAAAGGACTGTTGACAATCAGGCACTTCCATGGCCAGTCCTTGGGACCTGGTGACAATAGGACCATCAGGCACCTCCATGATCAACCCAATGGACCTGTTGACAACGAGATATGTTCTCAATAGGTGCCCATAGGAGACACATTTCCATTTTAATCTTTCGTCTTATGTCTTCCTGCACATGCGCCACATCCATGATAAAGGGCTGTGCTTCTATTGCTTCTTTCCCTTCTTCTTTTCCTATACCCAGAGGCAGCCTGTGTGCTCCTTTACCCGTCTCTTTTAATAAACGTCCCATGTGTTAACTGTCACATGGTGTGACTCTGTAGTTTTGGCGCTTGGATGCAACAAGGAACAAGTGAGAGTGAGTGCACAGAAGAGTTTGCGATTGGGAAGAGAGGGGTAGACATGATTAAATGCATTGCACTAGAATATGTAATTTTAGGAAAAACTGAAAAATAAATTAGTTTAAACAAACACTATTTGGTAACTTGGAGGAAGTCAGTTTCTTTCTATAATCTCTGACTTCACTTCTCTCTCTTCATTTTATTTACTAATTTTCACTGATTCATGCCTGACTCTGTTAAGTCGTGTTATCAAATATACAAAGACCATGCAAAGAGCATGTCTTCAGAATAAATTCTATAATACACATCATATCATCATGCATCTCATCTTTATTTAAATCTTAGTCTGCGATGATTCTGGATAAAATTAAGCTCTACATGACCTAACGTAATGATCCAATTCCTTTCAGTATCCTCAGATCCAAACTCAGTGGAAGTAGGATGGTTGATATCATCTGAAGAAGTAGGGAGATTTTGGAAATGCTCTCACTATTAGTTTAAGATATTGTAAACACTGGATTTTTTTCTAGAAAACTAGTAGAAAATTCAAAGTATGTGCATTAGTACTAGAAAAAGATATTCTTTTATGCTGAGTCATGAAGACATTAGATAACCATTATATTCTTTTGAGAAAAGGATGCATTATTTTTTAAATTTTTTTTTGGTTTGTATGCACACATATGTGGAGACGTGTGTGTATGTCTGAAGATAGCTTGCTGGAGTGGATTCAAACCCTCTACCATGTGGATCCTGGGAATGAACTCTAGTTGCAAAACAATTACCTGTACCCATTGAGCCATCATTCTGACCCTGCATCATTGTCGGTTTGCTTCCCCTCACTGTGTCTTTCAGCATGCACTTCCTTACTAAAGGGTTACGCCCATCACTTGCATGACTGATGTAACTCTGGGACTGCTCCTGTCTACAGAGCTTGATGATATTGCTCCGCAGTTTCCTAGTTGCTTGGCATGTCTCGTCTGAATTTATGTTTCTTCTAAGAAGGATCTGGACTTCAGGAAAGTCATTCATTCACTTATTTTTATAGGAATGAATGAACGAACCTTTCATTCAAGTGGTATATAATATCAACAGAGGTTTTAGGATGACACCCAATCTGAGTATATCAGGAGGGATATTATAGTACACTTAGGATAGAATTCCTGGGTGCTCTGGAATGGACTAGCATGCATGGGTGCACAGATATGTTTGAAGACACGGTATTGATTATACAGTAAGCCAATGACAACATGGGTGAGAGGGGGTATAGGGAGATGGTACAATCAGTACAGTGTTGGTTGTGCAACAAGAGGTCCTGAGTTTAGTCCTCAGAATTCACATTCAGGGCAGTCCATACTTAGAATCTTAGCACTAGAAAGGCAGAAATATGCAAATATGCAGATCCCAGGTGCATGTTGGATGGTCTGGTTGAATTGGTGACCCTCTAGGGTACTTAGATTTTATGGCTAAATAAATAAATAAATAAATAAATAAATAAATAAAGGAGAGTTGAGAAAGTTAGAGAGTGACTAAGGAGGACAATAGAAGTTGAATCTTGTCCTCCACCATACTTATACACATGTTTACACACACACACACACACACACACACACACACACACACACACACACATTCAAAGAGAAAGAAAGAAAGGTAGGAAGGAAAGCAGGCAGAAAGACCGTCAACAGAGGTCTGATTCTGTCACAACCATTCTGAAGTGATACTGAGATCCCATTACACATACCTTTAGACACTTGGGTCTTCTCAAGGAGGACACTATGATGGAAAGTCTCTGAAGGCTAGAGTAGCGTCCTTTTAACCTGCTTATTTCAGAATCTATGACTCAGCCTATGCTTATGAGCTAACAGTATGTGTGCTAAGAATCAAAGTAAGATGTGCCTCTGGGATCCTGGTGTCCAGGAAGTGTAGAGCAGAGGGAGCAACTCAGCTAACGTGACTGCCTTTTCTCAATGCCTACATGTCAACCTCTGCTACAACTTCCATGTTTTGTATTTGCATCAACTTAATGTACCTTTTGAATATTTGGAGACTGTTACGTTTAAAACTCTAAATTTGTCTCCATATTTGCTCCCTTGAGTATTTTGTTACTCCTTCTATGTAGGATCGAGGCATCCATACTTGGTCTTCCTTCATGAGCTTCATGTGGTCTGTTAGTTGAATCTTGGCTATTTCAAGCTTTTGAGCTAATATCCACTTATCAGTGAGTAAATACCTTATGTGTTCTTTTGTGATTGGGTCACCTCACTCAGGATATTTTCTAGTTCCATCCATTTACCTAAGAATTTCTTGAATTCATTATTTTTAATAGCTAAGTAATACTCCATTGTGTAAATGTACCACATTTTTTGTAACCGTTCCTCTGGAAAGCAACAATACCAACCAACCAGAGCTCCCCAGTATCTAAACCACCAGCCTGGTAGCACATAGGGAGGGACCCATGACTCTAGCTGTATATGTAGGAGAGGATGGTCTTGTCAGGCATAGGTGGGAGAGGAGATCCTTGCTCCCATGAAAGCTAAACACCAAGTGTGGGGGGGAGAATTCGAGTGTGGGGAGGTGGGAGTGGGGTTAGGTGCTTCCCTTATAGAATCAGGAGGAGGGGGGATGGGATAAGGGGTTCCTGGGTGGTGGGGGAAATGGGGTAAGGGGATAAAATCTGAAATATAAATATAATATCAAATTTAAAAAACCCTCTAAATTTGTTTGCAGAAAAGGTTGTCACTTTTCAGACTTTAGATACAAAGTAGAAAGTGATGCTTAGTAAATAAGGTGTATACTAAGGTATATCATATTAGAATAAAATTTTTTAAGCATGAGGTAACACATATAAATTAACTATATCATCTAACCAAAGATAAATATAAGTGTTTGACCTCAAAACAATTATGCCTGTCTTAAAAATTTTACATTTAAATCTACATCCACTTAAAAACACCAGTTACCAGGAAGGTGTGCTTAGGATTTGAATTGTTCTCCAAATATCAAATCTTTTTGGAAGCCGCTATAGGCCAAGCTATGTAATAGATGAAATGCATCTTTTTTATTTATTTATTTTTTTGTGTGAAGGAATTGCGAAGGTTTGTCTAAGAGCATTTCAGTCAAATATTCAAATTCTGCTGTTTTGTTATTTACTTTAAAATTCATTCTTGTTATTCCCACATCTCAATTTGCCCCACATCGCTCTGTTTAGACAATTGAGATAAATTTTTTTCTGTAATTGATATTAAATTTTTAAATTAATTTGCCAGTGTCGCCTCCTCCCAAAGGACTCCTTGATTTTTTATAATTATTAATTAATCTTTCCAATGTTCATGTTAATTTTAATACAACTGGGGGCAAGGCTCATAAATTTTAACAGTACTCATATTAACTTTAGTACAACTTTAGGCCATTTATATCTGCCATTTAGGAATAACTGAATAATTATAATTCAAACTTGCTTTCTCTAATTGTGTATAGGGTACACCATTTTTTTTTCTCAGAGCCTAATATCTAAATTTCATGAAAGATTGATGCTTACATTTCTGCTTTGTGTGTTTCTGTGCATGCCAATATTTCTGTGTAGGGGTTACATATGATTTGAACCTCCTTCCTGTGTTTGAGTGACATGACAAGAATTTTATGAGCTACTTGGACCTCCAAGCCACCTCTCTGGGTCATTTAGGCATTTTAGTGGTCACACTGTCAAATGTAATTACATACTCAAAATAGATTTGTTGAAACAAAACATTAAAAGTGGAGCAGGACACTCTTCCTTGTAGAACCTCCTGGCCCAGTGAGATGGTCAAAGAATATATCTAAACAAGCTGTTCATGCGATTCAAGGTTGCTCCATTATCTGCTTAGAGAAACTGGTGTTACAGTTTCTTTAAGTTTTTTGTCAGTTTGTAAACAGCTGGTTGTGAAAGCTTCCAGATGTTTTGAATAGATTTGAAAAAGAATATGTCAGATAACACTCCATGGCAAGATATAGTCATTCTTCTGCTGACACCTTCTCTTTGACAGGATAGCAAATACTTTTAGAGGGAACTGTATCTGTTCTGAAAAACATGGAAAAAATGTGAGATTCATGTAGCTAGATCTCTTGTCCAGGTTGTCCTAGAACAAAAAATTTACTCTCTCAGGTGTTACTATCTATAAATGATATTTTTATTAATGCAAACAAACATTTTATTTCTTTAAAGATTTAATTTTATTTAATTTTGTTTACCTGTATATGACTGTATATCACGTGAATGCAGTACCCATGCAGGCCAGAAGAGAGCATTAGAGCATTAGATCCAAGAGTTCACGTTAGAGGAAGCTAAACCACCAGACTCTAGGTACTTAAACCCTCTCTTTAGGATATTGCAGCAAATCCTGCTAACTGCTGAGGGAGCTCTGCAGACTGCAAACATGGACTTTAACACAACAAGCATAAAAGGCACTTTTATAGTTGTTGGTTTTTTTTTTTTTTTTTTTTTTTTTTAATGCTGCTCCCCTGTTACGAAATGAGGAAGTATCTAGAAAGCTTGTTGCTTTTTCCTTTTTATCATATACCAAACTATGATAATTGAGCTTTGAGATATGGTAGCTCGGAGTTTTATAATACGTTGTGTTAATTTCTAAACATGAAATCAAAATATGTTATAAATAAAATTTATATTATATATTTATAACAATCTCTTGTCACTTTGAGGAAATAATTATACTAGTAATTAACATTCCTTCTGTGCTAAAGATTTAATCGCCAGTCAGATGCTTCAGTTTGATTTTTTTACTTTTAACTATTTGAAATAAGATTAGTATTGCTATTATAAAAATATTATGACTAAATGTTTGGAACTGGTTCTTAATCTGCAGTTGCTAAAACAAATTCCATTGTATTAGTTACTCTCCTTGTTGCTGTGATCAAATAACTGATAAAAACAATTAAAGAAAGGAAACATTTATTTGGACTCACAGGTCAAGGACATAGTCTATCACGGGGTGGCGGGTGTCAGTCATGGTAGCAGGAACATGACATAACTGGTCACACAGCAACACAGTCAGGAAGTAGAGAGAGCAATGAATACTGGCCCTCAGCTCACTGTCTTCTTTTATTCAGTCTTCAAGTCATAAAATGGAAATTCTCATAAGAATGTCTAGAGATATGTCACTTAACATCCTAAAGTACTGTCTAGATGTCAAGAAGATTAACCAACACAGATACCATTAATACCCCTATAGGCAACGACTTCATACATAAGACAAAGCATTAAGACTATGCATGAGGAATAACCATTAAGCCAAGATTAAGTTTTGTATTTTCATTAGCTATAAGTGGTTCTTTTAACAAAGTATAATATAATATTAAAATTATATACTTGTTTTTCACATTATAATCCCAATCAATAAACTTTTTATTGAAAAGTCAAGTATAAACTTGTTTCTACTTTTTCAAAAATTGCTTTTCTGGTAAATAATTCATTCTCACATTTTCTTCTATCATATATATGTATCTTTTAAGCTTATTTTAAATTGTATATGTGAATATTTAAATATATATATATACATATATATATATACATATATATATGTATATATGTGTATATATATATATATATATATATATATATATATATATATATATATGACAACATTACAACATCCTTATGATGTTTCAATCATTGTATCTAAAACAACACATGGCTCCTACTAGTATTATACTGATTCTCGTGCTCTAAATGTGAGTTTTATTTTTTTTCCAAACTAGAGAATATTACATCACCATGGTTAAATGGGTGAGCAACACCAGGACAGTGGTCAGGTGGTTGAATCGGCCTCAGAACATCTCCATCCTCACAGTCTGTGAGTCTACCACCGGGGCATGCAGTAGGGTGAGTTTAATTCATTTCCATCTTTTTTTGGTAAGGTAAAGTGGTTAGGAGTCATTGCTTTGGAAGTCAGCTTTCTTAGGGTTCCATACAAAAACTTTTTTTCTACCAACAATAGAAGGAAAAGGAATACATAATGTGTATACTTTTGTGACTGAAGCAGTGTCTCAGAGTATGAGCCACTTCCACACAGCCTCAAGCACCTGAGAAGCCAAATAAACTCCAGGCGAGTGTGATTGGCACCTTGAAACCTAGCATTTGGCAGGTGAAGACAGGGCATGAGAAGAACAGAGTGGCTAGCTATACTTGTTGAATTGCTGATCTCCAGGTTCAGCAAGAAACCCTGACTCAATATGTAACATCAGAAAAATTAAGATACTTAATGTCAACATTTGGCTTCCAACATGCGTGTGCAAACATAGATATGTGAACATGCCCACATACACACCACACATATGTACACATGAAATATTAAACAAAAGTGCACACTCTTTGCCCTATACCCTTAAATACTTCTAGTTTTTAAGGCAGTAGCATCAGGAGTAAAGGAGAACACACTTAGCTCTTAGCGACATGAATGAACACATGTCCCCTGCACATGGGTTGCTTGAACCTTATGGAAATCGTTGCAGTTGGGAATTTCTGTTCACATTTTGTCTTTGACTTGATTTTGTTGGAAATATTCTTCCCATTTCTTCAGAGATGACCACTTAGCAGTATAGTTTATACTAGCTCTGTGGTGGTGTTTCCATACCTATAGGAAGATATTAGTAGACAAAAATGGCTCTTGTTCCAGTTATTGTAACAATTAGTTAGAATTAAATTTCTAAAATTACTATCTATACACTATGCAATAGCTTAAATTACATCACACTTAAGACTCTTGACAAAGAAGATGGATCAATAATGGATTCTCGGATTATGTAATAATGAAATCATTACTGGTTATCGTTTCCTCAGAAAACCACTAAAAATTATATTAAACAACTGTTTCAGGTATAGGATAAGAGAAGGAACAGACCATACTAGGCAAGTGCTCTATTGATAAGTCCCATCATCTCCCTTGTATTGGTAGAGAATAACGGGCATGGAAGTGGAACTCAAGCAAACCATGACAGTCTCACTCATTCATGGAATTAGTGAGAATTAGTTTTGTGTAGCAAGCTCACACAAATGAGATGTCTAGAAAAGATCACCTCTGAATTTGAGAAAATATTATTATCTATGACTCAGTGTTTAAACATTGCTTTATCTATCAGAAGAAAATTTAGCCTTTGAATAAAAAATTAAAATTCAATAGACAATTTTCAACAATGCATAATTTATAAAAGCGAAGTATTCTATATGTTTGGAGAATTATAACAAAATTTTTACCCCTCAGAGCTAGTCTGTAGGAATATGCCCAAACATAGCAATGTTAGGGTCAGCAGGATATCTACAAACCATTAGAGAGATATTTAGTAATCAATTTTTTTAAGGAACATGCAGATGAAATTTTCAGTATTAAAATACAAAGAAAAGCTCAAAAATCAAACCTTTCTAATAAAAAATATGCAATATTTCACTTGAAAATTAACTGGATAGGTCTAAGCACATTAAACATGGTTTTTGAAGAAAACAAAAAATAGAAAGAAATGTGAATTTCTGAAAGCAAAAATACAATTTCAATGGATAGTCAATCACTGTGGGCAAGTCACAGCAGCAAGAGTTTGAAGCAGTTGGTCACAACATGTCCCAGGTTCAGAGCACAGAGAATGTATACCTTCATACTTATGTGCTTCTTAACTCAATTACATGGAAACATTAATTATATGTATAGCAATGTAAACATCAGAAGCTGGAGAACAAGCTCAACTCAAAATGAGACCCTGTCTCCAAAGATGACAACAAAGGAAAATTGCAAACATCCTTAAATAGATAACATTTTAAAAAAAATTTAAAAAGAGGGAAAACCAGAATAATGTAAGAATTAAAGAGCTAAACAGAAAAGAAGCTGAAATTTATGATAAACTATAGCATAAAGAGTTGAAAGAAACAGAAATATATAAATTAATATATACTTATGATCCTTAATGCCCATCTAGTTCTGTTTCGTTTCTCTTGCTTTGATCAAATACTTTGAGAGACAAACAAAACAAAACACCATCTTCAGTGAGAAATTTCAATGTATAGCTCATCCCTGTGGACATCTTGGGGATAGTGAACTCATAGGTGGGTATGAATAAATCATATGTGCATTTTTGACTGTGTGTGGGAATGTATATGTAAGTGGAGGCCCACAAAAGCCAGAAAGCTAGAAGCAAGACTGATGCATAAGATATGGAGTAACTTACAGGCAGTTTTAAGCTGCCATGTGGGGAGTGGGAATCAAATTCAATACTTCATCGAAATCTCCATGAGAACAAATTGTCCAAGAATGAAGAGAGGAAGTTTTGAAAACTTAACAATAGTAACTCTTCAGATCAGCTAGTGATCTTGTGTACACAAAAACTGATGCATCTCTACAAAGACCATATGTATCCATATTTAAAAATATGTTTTAAGCTATGAAATCTTTACAAAATATTTAGAGGAGTAAAAAAACATCAATAAAGAAACAAACAAAAAATTAAGCAATTGGTAAATATACATAACGAATAAACTTTCTAAAACTGGCCTTAAATCTTCTGTAAGTTTAACTTGTTTCAAAATAAGGAATTCAGAAAATGAAACAAAATTCATTTCTATTGTAATAATACTAAGAGATGGGTAAACTAAGATGCATTAAGACATATATGTATTAAATTTGCCAGGATAATTTGAAATATCTCAATATAAGAGACATTTTACAAATGTTAAGTAAATGTTCTTGAATTAAAGGACTTAATAATGTTAAATGATCATTTCTATTCCAATTTCAACATATTCCAAGTTAAAATTTCTTCCGTCCCTCCTTGCTGAACTGTTTTGGAAAGCATCTTATGTATTCTTTGCTGACCTCACGATGTCATGGAAGAAGGTCTTCACCTTCTGTTGTTCTTGCCTTGGCTGGCTGAATGTTGGGTGAGAGGTGTATGCCATTAAACCTAGTGTTCTCAGATTTGACTTCAGTAAAATAAAAATTTATTTAAAAATGTATAATAATGGGTCTAAAAAGGTGTTTTAAAGGGTACGGAGTCTGATGCCAAACTTGGAGATGTGAGTACGTTCCCAGGATCTATATGAAGGAAGGAGAAAAAAACAATCAGAAGGGTTGTCTTTTGACCTATGTATACGTTATGTGCACACGTGCGTGCAGGCGTGCGTACACACACAGACACACAAACCACCTCAAGTAAAAGGTAAAATATTAGAATCGCCATGGCCCTTCTATACTTGGAGAAGGGAGGAAGTGTCAGGGGTAGCCCTGCTTATACACTGAAGGCCTAAAATTAGCCATAAGCCTAAAATAAGCAATTGGCCTGACATACATGCCTGCTAACACAAAGTCTTGAGTCTCTGTGGAAAAACACTGAAACAGAGGGCTATAAACTATTGTAAACAGGCAGCTTTTGTGGAAATTTACCAGCCTGAGTAGTCATAGACCTTGTAAATAGGCAGCCTTGGCGGATAATACCAACTTAGGACAAGTGAATCATAGGCAGAGTCATAGTGACCTGTCTCCTGAACCTTCACCCAGTTGTTACCCTGTTCTGAAAGATATCTGTACTCCCCCTTAACGCCTATGCTTCTGTGTCATCCTCTTCCCCACACCCTGCATTTTTCTGTTTATAATCTCTGTGTTAAAAAATAAAAACTATGATTTGATAATAAATAAATAAATAATAAAAAATAAACATACTAAAAAAGAAAAAAATCTGTGTGTGTGTACATGAGTGTGTGCAAATATGTGAACAGGTGTGTATCGTGACATGTCTATTTCTATGTGTGTGTATGTGTGTGGATTTGTGTGTACTGTGACATCTGTTTATTTGTGTGTGTGTGTGTGTGTGTGTGTGCACATGTGTGCATGTTTATGAGTTGTGTGTGCCCATGCACACAAGTGTACCATGGCACAAGTGTTGAGGCCAAAGGTTAATTTGTGGGAGTGTATTCTCTTCGCCTTCCATGTAGGCTCCTACAACTGAACTCAGCTCCTTGGGTTTGGTGGCAGAAGCCTTGCCTTGCTGAGCCATCTTACAGATCCCTAAAGAGTCTCAATAAGATGCATAAGAAAAAGGAAAAAAAATTGTTTCATATTATTAAAAGAAAAACAGAATAAAATGAACCTTAAAAATTAAAAAAAGGTAAAATAAATTTATCGGGAAATCCAAACATGTAAATAATTCAAAATCTTCCTACAAACAAGAAAGTTAGGTAGATTGAACAAACTGACTGCAAAAACAACTAGAAATCTGTGTACTGTTACTGACGAGAGGTGAGCAGCAGAGACAGGTAAGCTATCAATTAAATCACATTGTTGCAGAAAATGGACCATCATTTACTGTATCAGTTGACACATGCTTAAAGGGGAAATGAAACCATTTTTAACCACATAGAAAGAAACTATCGACTATTCCATAATGATCTAACATCATTTTGAGATCAACTATACTCTTAAATCCAATGTGGCATAATGTTAAATTTCTAGAGGAAATTATGGACTATAACTGAGGTTGTGGCTTAAATATCAAATATTTCCTATAGGCTCATTTGTCTGAACTTTGTTCTCAGTTGGTAGTAGTGTGTGAAAGTTTTAGTAGGTAGAGTATTGGTAGTCATCTCTGTCTCCTGTTTACTCTCTTCCTGCTGAGTTTGAATAAAATGTGACAAGTTTGTGCCCTGCCCCTGCCCCTTCCCCTGCCCCTTCCCCTGCCCCT
>JANHMN010000009.1:19613951-19641443 GCA_030674055.1 Rhabdomys pumilio
CCTGCCCCTGCCCCTGCCCCTGCCCCTGCCCCTGCCCCTGCCCCTGCAACTGCCCCTGCCCCTGCCCCTGCCCCTGCAACTGCTCTGCACAATGCCTTGCCTGCTTCAGTGGATTATTTCCCTCAGACTATAATCTGCAACTACGTATTTATTTCCTCTTGTCAGATATTTATTTAATCACAGAGGCAGGAAAAATAATACAATTCTATTCTATGTAATAAGCCAAATAATCACCAATTGTAGAAAAAATATGGAAATTCATTAAAATCAGAAATTCATCAGGAACTGTTATGAAAATGGCTAACAAAACCACAGCTGATAAAACTGTTTTCTTAAAGACATCACATACAAATAAATAACATACTAAATACAACAACTAAATGACCAATACAACAGAGTATATGAATAGACACTTATGAGAAAAGTAACAAATGTGTAAAATTTGCTTGTCTGTATTAACTATTAAAGAAATGTAGACTAAAATCTTGAGCTAATAGTACACAGGAAAACGAATAAATTAAAACATCAACTCAAAACCAAACAGAATTTGTGAATGAGGGGACATTAAAATTTGTATTCTTTGCAGGTAAAACTGAGAATAATTCAATTCCATTAAAATACATTTTGAAGATCCACTGAAATTAAACAAAATGTAAATGCAGTATGCATAATAAAATATTTTATAGAGTATATCTATATGAACTCCTACTTGGTCATTTCATTACTATTTGAACAAAAGTAAAATCACATTTACAAAACAATTTTCAGGGAAAATAAAACATCAGCAATATTTTATTCACAGTGACTAAAAGATGCTGGTAGGAAACAATCCATTAGCAAGGAATGGATTCAATACTAAGTAATATTGGTGTAGTTCATAGAGTTCTTCCCAGCCACTTAAAAAGGAGTAGTAATTTGGGTTGAGAAGATGTGTCTCTGACTAGTGTTTGCTATGCCACATGAGGACATGAATTCAGATCTCTAGAAGTCTTATAAGGTTGATGCAGTAGCAGGTATCTGTAATCCTATCTCTTCTGTGCAGTATAGGTAGTAGAAGCTGGAGAATACTCACATACCATGTAACCTGGCATGGATAGTAGCAAACAAGAGACCTTGACTTAAATAAGGTGTAAGGCAAAGATTGTGACCTGGCATTGTTCTCTGATTTCCAAACATGTGCCATTATATAGCTACACCTAAAGTCACACATCACACACATATGAACACACACACACACACACACAAACACACACACACACACACACACACACACAGAGGCACACACACAGAGACACATGCACCCCATTTCACAAACACAAAGTTTTATATATATATCATGCTGATACAATGAAAACAGCAGTAACAAGAGAGGGATACATTTCAAAAAATGTGTCAAGAAAGAATCCTGACACCAACCAATGATGCATGGTTTAATTATCTGGCTTCCTAGAACCAGAAAAATCAATCTATAGGGAAAAGAAGAAAACTGTCTTCTTGGACCCACTGTAGGAACCTATAAAATGGGAGAACCCGAGGTTCTGTATCTTGATGATACATATATAAATAAAATCATTAAAACTCCTGAAGTTAAGCTCTCCTGATCTGTACATTTCATTTTCTGTGAACATTCTAGAAACACACTTCTTAAATAGTTCTTTCAAGAGGAGAATTAAATATTCTTGAGCAACTTGAGTGGAAATTGGATAGGCAAGGCTACCATCACTGACTGGATAGCAGCTGTGCATCTTATGTTATGTTTGGAGCATTAGTAATATCCTCCCAACCATTATATTCCATATGTTTATATTATAGATTGGCCAGACTTCCTGCTGTATTTGATAAGCTGTTCTAGGTGGGTTGTTACTCAGCTGACAACCTAATCATTTTAAACTTGTCCTGGATAAAAGTGTTCTTCAGTAGAGTGCTTGCTTTTTACAAGTGGGAGGCAAAACTGGTTCAACCAGAGAATCCTATTACCCTGTCTATGCAAGGACAGTCTAACTACTTTTACTACATGACCAGGATAAGTTAACAAGCTACACATCCTCATGAGTGTTGTTATGTTTATTTAAAACATTATTGAGACTGGTGATTTTATGCTGTGTCTGGGTTTAAAAGTTTTATTTTTTTGCCATTTAAAATATGACGAATGACAACATGTACAAATTTAGCACTGCAGTCCTAAGAAAACTGGGGTGACACTAATAAGCAGTTGTTATTAATATTTTATATCTTGGGTAGAAAGAATGGGTATTGATATTAGTGAACATGGAGAATTGAGGAATAATTTTTTTAGATGTTTTCTAATGTGTGTAGGAAGCCATATGTAGTGAAACATTGAAAATACATGCTAGGAAAAGAAAGTGATTGGAGCCCATATTCTGCTTCTGTGGCTATTAGTGTTTTATGTTCTTTCAGAAGATTGGAGTTGAGATCCTATTATCCAGGTTAGAAGACTCACAATCATGTACAGATAGCTCTAAGAATCTGATGCTTTCTTTTGGGCTCTGAAGGAAATGTACCCATGAGAGAAAAACATATACACATGATTAATAATACATCTTTAAGAGAAGTGATTCAAATATAAAGTATATAATGATGTATTTTTAGAATGAACAAGTTATATAAAATATGAAAATAGTATGAACAATTTGAAATGAGCCTTTCCTCAAGTAGAAAATAACCATGTCCAGTACATTTAGGTTTCTTACTTTGGCTCTCTTTTAAAATATGTATTTCTATGTTTCAATAAACATGAGCTTTATGTCATGGTGAAACATTATTTCTAAAATATTTAATCTACTTAACTTGAGATTAATTGGTCAAATTTGGCTTTTGCAATGATCTTGGCTGTGACCATTTACAAGATATTTCAAGGGAAAATCAAATCTGACATGTCATAGGTTGAATTTTTCTGTAACACTGAATGAGTACTAATGAGAAAAACTGGTTGTGACTAAGAATGAAATAATTAAAGTAATTTTAGATTTTGAATTTTACTGCTTGCTGTTTGCCCAACTCTGCTGAAGACCTAATATTGTTTCCAGATGATGTCTACAAAGCAGGACAAAGCAGGGTCTGGTGGTTCACTGAATTTTCAAGTGTACAATAAAACACAACTGGAGAGTGACCTTGCACCTGTACCACCCTGGTGATGTGCTTTTGGGAGGTACCCTCATCAAAATGCTGCATTTCTCCTTTTCAAATCAATATTATCAATGGGATGGATCTCTGAAGGGATTTCTCTAGTTGAAGAAAGGGTAAAGGTCTGAAAGAAGAATATAAAAAAGGTTGCATGGGTGAATGTTCATGATCATCTTAGATGCTTCATGAGGCAATTGTTCTGTTTCAGAAATACGAGATGACGTCCGACACCTGGCTCTCTAAACAGGTATAGTAGAAGTTGCCTGTGTCACTTTTTGGCCATTATGAACATTTCCCTCAAATGATAGTTATATAGTTTTCTCTAAAATGTAATTTCCAGGGTTTGGGAAGATGGCTCATAGGTTAGAACAGTTACTATTGAAAGCATGAGAAGCAGCATGCATTCTCAGAATCCCTGTAAATGTCTGGTAGGTGTGGTGGCCTACCTGGAAAGAAAGCAGAGACAAGTTTCCATACAGCAAGCTGGCTAGTAAGACTGGGCACAGAGGTGTGCTCTGCTTTGATAGAGAAATTTTCATTTCCACAACTGAACCAACTTGGTGTGTTCCCGTGAGTCTTTACACCATAACCAACACCCTTAGATAGTCCACAGTACTTAAAATTGGAAAGCATCACAATTCTACTACACACTGTCGTACAAATCATCTTTTTCATTCTATTATCATTACTGTCCAATATAGAGTAATGATATCCCCCTCTTGGAGGTAGAACTAGATTTTCTCCCAAAATTTCTTGTCAAAGGCATTTGTTGTTTTCAAATTTTATCATGAATCATCTGTTAAAGTCACCTCCCACACAACCTTATCCAGATACCACCGCCCAATAAAATTATTGTAAACTCACATGTAATATTTGCATTTATTGATTTATTTATTCATTTTACATCCCTATGATGGCTCCTTCTCCTCCCAACATACTCTCATACAGTCCCTCACACCATACATCCCTCCCCTTTTCTACTCAAAAGAGGTGGACTCCTCTGTGTTTCACCCCCACAGGTACATCACATGTAATTTTTATGTGGCAAGATCTACTATCTCTCTGTCAAGGTAAACAACAGAAAGAATTTTCTCTGTAGCACTCCATTGCAATAGATGCCTACTGCAATATGTCACACAAGAATACTGTCAAACACAATACTTTACTGGAAAAGAGAATGTAGAGACTGTTGATAGGCTCACAGGTAGATATACAGACAACAGTACACATGAAAGGAGAGAAATAACTTATTGTGTTTTACATATGTATACACTTATTAATACAATTTACCCTGTTATACAAAATGAAATGGAAGTACAATTTTAAATTTATAACCAATAATATGTTCTCATTCAATTAAGTTAGACACTAAAAAGAAAACCAATAGAAATTAGGAATGTGATGGATATTGATATCTTCTGAATTGCTCTTCTTCACACAGAGTGTTTATAAATTTTAGAAATATGAAGTTTTCTAACAGTTTAACAAGCATGACTATATCAAATTCATATTTTTACATGTTGCATCGAACTCATTTTTAAACATCAAAATATCCCATTATCAATTGTTCAGTAAGAAAATACATTCGGTGTTCTAGCAGAGTTAATTTTTTTCTTTCAGCAGTATTATGAGAATCTTATTAAATGCTTAGAATTTTATAAAATGGAAGAGGCTGGGCAAAGTAATTATTAGAAGCACATTTCTAAGATAATTAGGACTTTTACAACAGTACATACTTTCAGGGTAGTTGGAAAGAAAGTAATGAGTGGACATGGTTGACCTTACTTCCAAAGGGCCTGAAGGTAGGATGGCAAGTGTGTGACACACCAAGAGTGTGTAGAGCCAAGCAGCTCAGATCGAGTGCTGGTTCCCATTTCTTAGAAGCTCTGTCATGAAGGATGTTCTTTATGTAAAGGCAGAGGATGAGAGCAGAGTTACCCAGTCATAAACTTTGAGTGTTCATTGTGTCTTATATAATTTTGTTCAAATTTACTTACGTTACTTCTGAGATTTCAAGACATTACCTACATTGTCCTATAGCTTCATGAATATCCCCAAGTGAAAAATGAAAATTACCATTGCATTGCTGCTAAGAATATATTTTCCAGATGCAGGGGATGTTTCAGTGAGGACTGTAATCTTGTTGCCCCATGTTACTCATGTCACAGAGGAAGGATTCATGCTTACACGAGCCGCACACTTGTAAACACATGCACATATATGCAGTGCCTGTACCAAGTGATGTAAAGTGATATAAGAAACAGGTAGACAGTAAGAGCTGACAAGACTGTGAGGAGCAGCAGAATACAAGGCCTTCCTGGGGTAGTTATGAATAAGGTGAACTTAGAGCTGAAACATGCAGTTATAAAAGGAAGAGCTAGATGAAGATAAGAAAACTATGAGGGCCCTGGTGAGATAGGAGCAAGCTCTGACCCAGGGAGAGTGTAAGAAGAGAGATAAAGTTCATAATAGTGAGGTGAGGCCATTTGAAAGTTCAGAAGGGCAACCCAAGGTCTTACAACAGAGGCACGAGAAATGGTTCAGTGGTTAGAGCACATAGTTCTCTTGAGGAGGGCCTGGGTTTGGTTTTCTGAGGCCATGTGAGTGACTCTCCTGTAACTTCAGCTCCAGGGGAATCTCACACCTCTGAACTCCATTGAAACTGCCACATATGCACATAAGTAGGCTTTAAAATAATAAGAATTTAAAACTTGTAAATCTCCCAAAGAAAACCATACCCTGTTTAGAGCCGTTCCTTAATTAGGCAGAAAGTAATGTGATGCTATATCAGATGTTAGCTCTCTTAATGTATTCATGTGTATGTGTGTATGTATGTATCCATATGTGTGTACATATATGTCTCTGTGTGAAATGTATATATGTTCTTCCTGAGAACACACACACATACACATGTGTGTGTGTCAAATAGGCATTCATCTGAATATATATACATATATATGACTAGCACAATTTAATTTTCAAAAGCATAGCAATTATATTCATGTATATCATTGTGGTTTAATTAAAAATTCACTTGATGTTCACAGCAAGAGTAGGCATTTTGTGTGTATGTTTAAAGAAAAGTGAACACTAACAGGAAATTAAGAATAGATGATCTCTGTAATTTTCAATTGTGTGACATTTTACTTGTATTTTCAGATAATATGCTGTGTACTGTCAAAGAAATCTCATGATAGTAAGCTTGCTCAGTAAATATTAAAAAATCTTTCTTAAAATCTTTTATGATTTAAAAAGTATTTTAATGAGCTGGTCTATAGAATTAATTCACCTTTTTCTTATGTTTGAGAGATAAATTACTGAGAGCAAACGCAGGTCAAGCTATAAAAGTTCTCATCTGTATAAATTTCTTACATGCCTTCACTCTAATTTTTAACATGTTCACCCCCAATTCATGGAAACTCAACATTCTACTTTTGATATTAATTCATATAATGTGACATTAAATCTACCTTTTAAAATTCTAAATGCCATGCTTTTGTATTTTTTTAAAAAAATTTTTTTTCTATATTCTAGACTAATTTAAATCAAATTTTGAATTGATTTGAATTAGTTTCGGATATGGAAAACAGCCCATGTTTAAGGTTGAGTAGAAAGCTGACTGCATAGAAGTTCTGAAATTCTTCTGTGCCCTTCTCCATTATAGAATGAGGAGCCAGTGTTTTCCAGAGATGGAAGCAGGTTCTTCATGACTGTTCCTGTCAAACAAGGTGGAAGAGGAGAATTCCATCATATAGCTATGTTCCTGGTCCAGGTAGGTCCTGGGATTTTTCTTTGATTCAGTTTCATTGTTATTGAAGGCTCAGTGCTTCTTCCATGGATTAGTATTCACATGAATGTGCAGACGTACATGAGTAATGGCTCACCTGTGAAGGTCGGAGGACAACCTCTAGAGTCAATTCTTTCTATTCATATTCCTTGAGGCAGGGTCTCTTGTTGTTCAATTCTGCCTACACTACGCCAGTTGACCCAGGTACTTCTAGAGATTCACTCATCTCTGTCTCTCATTTCTCCAGAGGAGTGCAGGGACTATGGATGCATGCTACAAATTCTGCTTTTACAGGGGTTCTCAACATTCAAAGACATCCAAAAATATCTTTATTCTTATGTGACTAGGGCTTCATCAACTAAGCCATCTTTCTCAGTACCAAAAATCCCAGTTCTTGTGTCATTCAGAACATAGAGTGAGTGCCATGAAGCTGAGCATTGGGGTTCACACATATTTTTTGGAAGATGATGTCATATATTCAAAAATGCATCATTATAATATCAATATAACGTAGTCAGCCATATGTGCTGTGAATTTAGGGCCTTAGCATGCTATTTATTTATTTATTTATTTATTTATTTATTTATTTATTTATAAGTACAAGGTGGATGTGGACTCACTATATAGTAGACAATGACCTTGAACTTCAGATTCTGCAACTCTGTCCTTAGATGCCAGGATAATAGGCATCAATCAAGATCCATGTTTATGCAGATTTTGGTATCAAATACAGGCTTTCTGTGTACTAAACCAGGTTGTGCTCACACTCACAAGCTTTTATCTATTTCTGCCTCTTGTGTACTGGTATTAAAGATGTATGTGTGTCACTACACTCAACTGGGATGTAGGACTTAAATAAAATGCATTCTAACTTCAAGAACTGGTGACAATCTAAAAAGTTTTGTTCATTAAATACATAGTTCCTATTTTGTGCATGTAACCCTACCAAGCCATTATGTAGGTTTTGAATGTATAGACTAGCGATATGGCGCAGGTAGTAAAAGAACTCACCTTGTAAATTTGGTGACCTGAGCAAAATCCATTTAAAGATGGAATGAAAGAACAGATCCCACAAAAATGTCATATGACTTCCACATGCATGCCACAGAATGTCCAGCCACACATGAACAAAATGTACACCCAAAAATAAATAAGTGAATATTAACTTTTGAATATTCATAATCAAGTAAATCCCCTTCAAAGTGGAATGGAGTAATAAATTTAAGATGTATCTATTCTAGAAAATGAAGTGCATATTTTAAAGTAGAAAATAAAATTAATGTTCTTGATGACTAAGAGGCCATGCTGTTTCTTAGAAACGTTGTGATAAGAGGAGGCAAACATTTTTTCCTTTTAAATCTCAAACAAATTTTAAAAGTTTAAATGATTTTTAAAATCAACAGGTTTATTAATAACTGATTTAAATATGTCAAGATTAATGAGTCAATTTAAATTTAATTTTCAATCATGCACATTCAGGAGTAAGCAAGCATCCTTAGAAGGGAACATTCCACTCTCTCACACACAGAGAGAGCTTTACAATGACAAAGAACTTGGAGGAAATCAAATGACTATGAGTGCTTCCAAAGCATGTAGTGGATAGTATCTCTCTTTTTTTTAATACAGAATATAAACATATATGTGGCATAAAATCTCTCACAAACTTGGCTAATTCAAGCTCTCCACTCCTTTATCTCTTGTGATTATTCTGAAGCTGATGCAACCTTAGTAAAACTCACGAGATTATCTGAAAAACAAACAATGTTCATGGCTGAGAAGAGGAATAGGTCAGCAGGAGAGGGAGGGGACAAAAGAGAAATGTGGAAGTGAGTAGGATCCAAATATATGATGTATATGCCTAAAAATGTCATGGTGAGACCCACTGTATATAACTAGCATGTATATAACCACTGTATATAACTAGCATGTAATAATAAACACATTGTTTTAAATAGAGCATACACACACACACACACACACACACACACACACATATATATGTATATGTATATATATACATATACGAATATGTATACATGTATGTATATATTTGTACCTATGAATTTTTACTTTGGATTGACAAAATTTTATAGCAGTATTTAAACTACAAAGTTACATGAGGTTTGCATTATTAAGCAATGTGCACAAATGTGACTTTAATTTTAATCAACGTTGAAATGAAAAAAATTAGGACATGTGTAATTTCCACAGCAGGAAGAAAAACTGATTTTCATAGTAGGTTATTAAGTTAGAAAAGTGGACTAGTTAATTATATACCCATGAATAATGCAATTGCATTTATTTCTAAATAAATGTATGCATTTATATATGAATAAATTTGTAGGTCTTTCTGGGTTGAGTATTGATTGATTGGAATAGGCAGATAGGATGTTAAGGTAATATTTTCATTTTCTATGTGAAAAACGGGTCATTAGGAAATTACTTCACTTATTTCTGCTAGGTAAGCCTTGTGCTTATTAGTACTAGGGAAATAAATTTTCAATGAGTTGTACTTTATAAATGTTATAATCTGGGAATTTTACTGAATCTTTATGTTTTAAAGATGTATCTTATTTATTTGTGGGGTGTGTGTGTGTGTGTGTGTGTGTGTGTGTGTGTGTGTGTTTTCAGGCATGTACCCTTGGAAGTCTTAAAAGAATGTTAAATCCTCTGGAGCTAGAATTACAGCTGGTTATGAGCAATCCGACATGGGTGGTGAGACTCAAACCCAGTCCCTTTAGAAAAGCATCATGTCCTCATAACTACCTATTTCTCTAGTCTTTATTAAATTGTTAAAACCCAATACTCTGAAATTTAGCTACCCCTTTAAACACTCAAGATGGTCTCATTGATAAACTACTTACCCTGCAGGTAAAAGGACCTAAGTTTGAATGTTTGGTACCTGCCTAAAAGCCAGGTATGAACAGGCACATCTGTAATGTTTGGGGGAATAAAAACAGGTGGATCACCAGAGCTTACTGGCTATATGGTCTAGGCAGTTCAAGAGCTCTGTGTTCAGAAAGAGAGTCAAAAAAAAAACCTCATTGTTGGAAGACCCATGTGTCAGTCTATGGCCTATGCACAAGGGTAGTCACACATGCACATACATATGTATACTCACACCAAAGAAAGACTTTACAAAGACTGAAGTCTAGAAACATATGTGTAATATATCATGATATTCATAGTTTTAAATGAAGCAAGTTTACTTAACTCAATACTCATATCTAGTATTATATTGGAGAGATGATGTCTTCCAAGAATCTTTCACATTTAGTTAAGAATTTCTCTTTACTTTTTTTTCAATTTCCTGTATTTTTGAGGGTTTTATACATGTATACAATGGAGTGTGATCATATTTTCCATGTTTTTGCCCATTCTCCCTATGTCCCTTTTAATACATCCCTCTCTCAACTTCATTTGTTGTTGATGTTGTTGTTGTTGTGGTGGTGGTGGTGGTGGTGGTGGTGGTGGTGGTAGTTGTATTATAGCCACTAAGTCTAGTTAGTATTATACATATGAACCTGGGTGGAACAAGAGCTGGAAGATGAGAAATATACCAGTGGTCACATTCTCAAGAAAAGGATGATTCTCCTCCAACAACTATTTACTGCCAGTATATCCTGAGTAAGGAGTGGGCCAGCAGGTTTTCTAAATGCCTTGAAAGGAATTTCATTTGTTGCTGAAATAGCCTGTGTGCAAGCATACCCATTGTTCATGCAATGTTCAGAGCAACCATACAGAGCACCTATGTTGACTTTGTTCATCTTTCATCCTGAGTGTGAAAATGTTTCATTGAAGTAGAAAACTTTACTCTCTTCTGGTTGCCATTCAGGGCATTAATAATTTGTCAAACTGAGAAAACAAAAAGTCTATGGTATTATTTGTGGGAATTCTGTCAGTTGACTGAAATTAACATACTTGTTATGGAACTATAAATTGACATGTAGGTAAATACAGTTTATCATGCAGAAATGTTCACAGAACTCATATACATGTTTACACACACAGGTGCAGTCTCACACAGATGCACAAAGGTACACACTATTTGGGAACATAGTTTGAAACTTCTTGTTTCATTTTAACAACAACCGTAAGACTATTTTATTAATTGCATAAAACTGTTGTTATATAGTAAATACAACACTTTTGAAAATTAATACCTGAACAACGTAATGAAAGAATAAATAAATCCTTTGCTGTCCTGTCATTCCTTTTAATAAGCTTTTCATCAATTGATGCATATATTTCCAGTTCCTTTTTACATTAAAATAAGGATTTTTTAAAAAAGATTTCAATCAATATAATTAAGGTTTGCAGCATTTATAGAATCAAATATAATTTCTCTGATAGCCTCTGATAGAATTTTTAATATTTTGCATTTAGCATATTCTGAATTGTGATTTTAATAGATCTGTGGCATTCACTCATGCAGAGTTGTTATGCTTGCTTTAAATGATCCATTTTCATCATTAAAGTTATTCTGCTCTTTGATGTTAGATTCTTAGACAAGCAATCTTATTCGCAAACACTTTTATTTTAATTGCCTCACAAGAATCCATTTCTAAATGTTCAAAGAGTTCTAAGTATATTAGTCAGAAGTTGCTAGAGGAACAATATTGATAGAATAAGTACATATTAACAGTGGATTTATGAGATTGGCTTATATGATATAGTGGGAAGTCTAACAACTGTTTTCTCACACTGGAAAGGTAAAGCATCCGGTAATTGTTACGCTCATAAGGCTGGATGTTCCAATAGTTCTAGTAGGGCCCCCCAAAAGTGGAAAATTACTGGGGAACCATCTTCACTATACATATAATTCCTAAAGAATCTGACTATTATATCAACAGAGAGATGAAGCATTAATAGAATGGATGAATTCACCAGTAAGAATAAAGGCAAGCAGACGAAAGCAGATTTACTTCTTTCATGGCCTTTTACTAAGAGCATGACAGGGACATGCTGCCATGTTTAGAGTAGATATTCCCACTTTCAATAATCTGATTAAAACATCTGTCACAGGAATGTTCAGATGATTGCCTCCTTGTCGGTTCCATATCCAGTCACGTTGACAAATTGCTCCCTGCACCACCACGACGTTTCACAAAGTAAACAACATGCGTGTGTAATATGTTCATTGGGTTTCACATAGGGTGCCAATTGGCTATTCAAAACAAGGTATCATCATTTATAAGTGAAAGAGGAGTGCAGACTACATTGCTGACATCTCAGTAGGATGCTGTTGGCTGTGCATGGTCATTCTCTTCTGGCCTTAGAGCAGTAGTCTATAGCTAATGGATGTGCACAGGGTGCTGATCGTGATGGACTCTGGCAACATCGTGGACTGCATTCAGAGCATCTGCTGTGAGGCTCAGCTGTGTCTGGGAGCCTCCTGACTCACTTAGGGCAGGATCATGTATTTGAAGTGGTTACTGACTGAGACCAGTAAATCTTTGCAAACATTGCACTCTCTGGCATAAGTATAGATGAAAACATCAGAGAGAAAGCTACTCAAGTGCTCTCAGGCTCTCTTCAGGCTTGTGCTCATGAAACTTTAGGGGATTTTTTTTCACATTTATAGAATCTATCCACTGTCAAAGTTATTTAATGAGTGAAATAATTCTTTTACTTTTTTTAGCCTCCAATGAAATATGATTATAATTTCATATAACTTACAGTAGTGCCTTCTGACATCCTCTCTCTTTATAGCTTCTACTTTTTTCTCTCTGTGTGTACACATATGCATATATACAGACCAGCTGTCAACCTTGAGTGCCATTCTTCACGGGCGATGTACCTACATATTTGAGAAAGATCTCTCATAACTCATCAAACAGGCTAGGTTGTTTGGCTCGTGAACCCCAAGGATCTGTTTGTCCATGGGATGACAAATACCTGATATTATGGACAGCTCATTTTTAATTTTAATTCTTTTTTCTTGAATTTTTTAAAATTAATTTCTTTTAATTTGATTTAATATTAATTTAAAAATTAAATTAAAATTATTTTTGTTAGAATTTCAGTTTTTTAAAATGAGAATCAAACTCAGGTCCTCACATTTTCACAGCATGAACTTTGTAGACTGTGCTGTTTATTTGTCTCCTTGGTAATATTTAAAATTTGGATTTCGAATATGTACTGTTTCATGATGTCAAATATTTAGTAAACCAATTACTTTTATTAGCATTAGTTGGCTTGATAGGTTTATAATATGAACTATTTTTCTAGGTTTCAGTGAGATTATATGCATAGTGCACATTCATTTGTACATTTTGTTAGTTGTTTGATATGTGCTAGCAAAATTCACAATTTCTGTACCCAGATAAAATTCTTGCATATCCCTCTATACAAGTTTCCAGATTTCTTTCACTGTGAACATATGAAAGCAGAAAGTCTGCAGTTATTCTTTTCAGTACCACACTATTAAAATAGATTTGAAGATCGCTATTTGCAGTGTCAGGGAGACGACTTAGTACTTATTAACAAATACTCCACAATCACCAGAGTTTGGACTCAGAAGTCTCAGTCCATCCTGTTTGTAGAGGAACAGGAAAAGGAGTGATCTTGTTGGTTTCCATCCAAGCCATGCTACATGTTCCAGGTTCAGGAAGAGACTGTGCCTCATTGGAACGGGAGCAGAGTGCTTACTGTAAGAGGACACCCAGTAACCACTTCTGTCCTCCACCCACAGGCATTGGCACGCATACCTTTACATACATGCACTCACGTGAACGCAGACATATGAACACTAATAAACAGTTGCTTTTAGGAACAATCGTTGTCTTCTGGTATGTTTGTGAAACTGTTCCCTGGAAAGTTATGTTTACATAACCTATTAGTCACTCTTCCCATCTGTGTGACAAAGTACTCAGCAAAAGTAACATACAAAAGGGTTTATTTTGGCCACCGTTTGAGGATAGTCCATCATGGTGGGAAAGCATGATAGCAGGAGCTTGAAATGCCTAGTCTTGTCATATGCACAGTCAGGAAGCAGAGAGATGAATGCTGGTGCTCAGGTCACTTTCTCTTCTTTATTCAGTCCAGGATCCCAGCCCATGATGAAGCTGCCCACACTTCAGGTTCATCTTCCTTCCTCAGTTATCACAATCTAGAGACTGCCTCATAGACATGCCGAGAGTAGTGTCTCTTAGGTGATTCTTAATGGTGTCATGTTGAGAATCAAGATTAACCCTCACAATATCTCTCCCACTCAGAGAGGTGTGAGCACAGTTCCCAGACTGTTTGAGATAAGCAGCTACACTGTCTTTCTCCCAAACTATGAAATAAAAATTAAAATCTCATTGTTGCATTTGTCCACTTTGTCTATACAGTAGCAAGCAGTTTCACTCAGGAGAGCTGAGGCTTCAACTCAGAACAATATTAAGTTCCATTATTGACTAGAAGTACTGGAGAGACTCACATGCTTGTAAATCATAATCCTATCACCTAATCAACTTAATAAAAGGTTTTCATTAAATTTCACTACTCTATCTGATTAGGACATTGTCTGAAAACAATGAGTTCATTTCCTGTGATGAATAGACAGTAAATTAAAGCATGGTATTTTTAAGCAGTGTGTCATCTCCCTTATTTAATGACGCTAAGCTTTGTGCAGAATTTAATATCAGATGTTTGGATAAACAGGAAGTTACCAGGTAACAAATACAGGGCACTGCTAAATGTACCAACATGCTTCCAGTTTGTGAATAGGAATGCCTGGCTCAGATTTTGCCTTTTTGCGTGAGATAAAATCATCAGCAATTCAGGGTGTGTGTCTCATGTCTACTCTCCACTACAGCCACTTTATTCTAGACTTCTAGGCTGCTTCAGAGAATGAATGAAGTCTTATTCCTCTTCCCTGTTTTATTCTGAATTTAAAGTTAAAGTAAGAGGTGAATTGAAAGTACATTTCCATACTGTAGCCTCTCTTAGAACTACACCCAGGTTTATAGCTACACTCAGGGTTTCTATTCTGCCAAGTTTATATAGAAGGCATATGGATTAACAAAAATATATATTTCTGAGTAATAAAAATTTGCATACATTGTTTAGTTTGCATTCCTTGTCTTGGGAGAGAGTTCACTTGATAAAGCTTCTTGTGGCTAAGACTGATATCAGGAATTCAATCACTTCGACCTACAAACTGGAATAAGAGGCATGGCTCGCACAGGTTGTGCTCTGACTTTTACAGATACGCTATGGCATGGACATTTGAGTGCATGTGCACACACACACACACACACACACACACACACACACATACACACATTGTGAAAAATACAAATTTTCCTCCTGTGACTTGGTTATTTGAAAGTATTTGAAAAACCCCTTGAGATTCAGAAATCCCCTTATATGACATAATCAAGTCTCCACATTTATTTTGATGTGCCCAATAAAAATCTAACAAATTCTGATTGGTTTGGAACTTGTTGCTTGGAGTCCATACAAAAGTTAATGTGCTGCTCCTAAAGACTTGGCAGGTGTGGCTCCTGTGTCACATGTGTGTCAGTTGGTGGCAGAGAAGAAGGAGGCTATGTCTATGCTCAGTGTTCTAATCAGTGAACATCTGAATGATTAGTAGCCTAACAATCTTTGAAATAAAAATGAACCTAGGACAACTGCTACTCCAGTGTCTGGGGGCTCAGACAGGGAGCTAGCCAGTCAGGTGGGAGTGAACCTGAGACAGATGGTCATTTCATGGGGCTACTCTGGTGGGCCAGGCAAAGAATAAGCCTGGGATTACCACCAGACCAAGACTGGGGTTTGGATAGAGAGCTAGGCTGAGATGACCACCAATCCAGTGTCATGCAGGCCCTGGGGGGGTGCAGACCATGTTGAAGATGACCTCTTCCTAGTCTCATAATGCATGAGTAGGTCATAGAACTCCCTTAAACAGCACCAGACACTCAAAGACCCTGGGCTTCACTAGGAAGAATAAGTAGATGGTAGAGAAATGGAAGAGAAACAGAAACAGAAAGATGTGAGCACAATGAAGAGAGTCAGAACTGACGGCTTGAAGACAGTGAGGGGCAACCTGATGTAAGTAGCCAGTGATGCCACCTGTGACCATGGTGGGGTCCAGGCCTATGCTGCCACTAGGGGCCACATCTGGGTCCATGTTAAAATCCATCACCTTGTAAAAGCATGGGTCTGTTACCACAAAAGACCATGTTGAAGCCTCTGGCATGAGTTGCTGACTGGGAATACTTTGTTGTCTGAGGAGTGTTCAGAACTTGCTTCTCGCCTCAACATTGTGGAAGATCTGGCCCTGGGCATAAGAGCGAGGGAGACATGACCCTGCTGCTAACTAACTGAAATACTATGCAAAGCAACCCATACATGGGGGAGATGCTGGTGAGCTAGCCCCATGAGAAGGAGCATTTGAGAGCTGGCCCTGGCACTTGTTTCCTATGTGGACGAGGAAGAGATAACTTCCTCCTCTACTTCACTCACCATTTGCAGCAAGTGGAAGAAGACCTGACCTTGCGATCAAGAGAGCAGGAGATCTGGCTCTGTCCTTCACCAGATGTCACACTCAGAAGAGAGAGTCCTGCACCTCACCTGGGCAACACAGTAGAGCTTACCTTAATGGCAGCAGGGGTGATGGCCAAATGGTGTGAGCATGGGAGAGCTGGTCCCCCACTTGTTTGTTATGTGGTGACATGGTCAAGGGAGAGACCACCCATTATACCTTACCATCTATAGCAGGCAGGAGAGTTAGCACCAAGATAAAAACAGTGGGAGAGCTGCCCTGTCCATCAACACCTGCAACACTCAGGAGAACAGGCCCTGCACTTACCTGGGCAGCACAGTAGAGCTGGCCTTGATTTGAAGGGTGTGGTGGGGTGGATTGGGAGGTGTATTGCCAGTGAGAGCCCCAAGGGCAGGAGAGCAGGAGATTGAGAAAGCAGCTCAAATACATCTCAGGCCTAGCTCCAGGGCTTTGAATTGACCCACCCCAAGATCTATGCCATCACTGAACTGCTGGAGGTCATGGCAAAGCCTAGCCGACAGATTCAAAATTCTAGGATTGCCATGTCACAAGGCAACAGGACATCTGAGAGGAGTCCTGGTAAGGTTCTAGTGCTGACAGAGTAGCTGAAGCTAGAGACCTTGAACCAGACCAACAAGCCATTGCAATGAACATTTGCAAGCAAAACTGTGTGGATAAAATTGTATACTGAGAGATATACTGTGACATCCTAAAGATTCCACAATGAGATTTTTTCCCTTTGTTGTGGGGGAGGCTGCAAGGGAGATTTTTTTTCCTAAACTTAAATGTATAACTTTGGTAGAAATTTTTTAGCTCTCTGAGACAGTCTCACAATTTAGCATACTTAGGAATCTATGAACCAAAAGTATTTCAAAATATTCGCAAATATAAAAAAAAATCATTACAATGTTTTATGTGATTTTTAATCTTGAATTTGACATTATAGATGAGTTAAAATATTGAAGTATTAATTCTCTGTTCTAGAAGCAATCAATGTAGATCCTGAAAGACATGAACATAGCTGTCTAATATAGCTTAGGATTCCAAGCTGGAGTTTGGTGTGTAACTGAAAAAAAAAAAAAAAAAAAACCCACACATTTCCTGTCATTCTTATATTTGTTCCTTTGGTCTACAAAGTCTTGAATCATATTATTACCTCAGACAGTACACAACAAACTTGATATAATGTGAATACGTACAGCTAACAGGCCAGAGAATTAATAAGAACAAGATTCTTCTCCCTTGTTTTCCTCCTTTCACTGAGACAGGTTCTGGGGATGCGAACCAGGCATACTATATAGACCAACTTTCACATGACTTCCAACCATCCTGCCTCAGATTTCTAAGCAAGGAGGTTATAGGCATGCACCAACAGGGTGGGCAGGAACAGAGCATTTAGAAAGCTGATAAATGTAGATTCATACCAAGAAGACTAAGGTTTTGAAGGAAAAATTCTCTTACTATGGAAATGGAACAGCATATCAACCACGTATTCATTTTCTGTTTCATGTAGAATTGGCAATAAGATGTCAGAAGACAAGTCCCCCATATCTATGCATTTATACATATCTATACAGCCATACATCTATATTCAATATATAATCACATCAAAAATGTCTTGGGAATATTCCCAAGTAGCATTCTCTTAAGACAATACTATAAAACGAGGTAAACTACAGCAGATACAACTTTTCTAAAGCCAACATTCTTTTTTATGTATAATTTCTTATTTTACACATATAATTAAACACAATGAAAACTTCATTGAATCATTTATCTGTGTTCCAAATATCTAGGTTCATTTTATTTGTTTGTAACCTCTTTAATACATGAACACAGATGTATTTTATTTCCAACTGTAACTTCAATCCTTTAAATGTATTTATTTGTATGTGGATGTAGTCCCTGCAATGTGAGGATGTATAGAAATGAGAGGACAATATTCAGGACATGGGGCTTTCATTTCATAATGGGGTCAGGGAATAGAACTCAGGTCATCAAGCTTGTGTGACAAGTGCTTTTACCAGCTGAGCTATATGACTGGCCCTGGATTTTACTTCATAAGACCTTAAAGATTTCATCATGGGTCAGGGAAACCCAAAATCAACAGTTCTCAACCTGTGGGACACAACACTTCTAGGGACTGCATATCAGAAATCCTTCATAGAAGACAGATATATTATGATTCATAGTGTTAGCAAAATTAGAGTTATGAAGCAGCAGTGAAATAATTTTATGGCTGGGCATCACCACAGCATGAAGAACCATATTAAAAGTTACAGCATTAGTGAACCATTGCTTAAGATTAAGAGCTGCAGTCAACTAATGATTGCTGGAAAGGATGATTCAGTCTTTGCCATGAGTGAGCCCTGCTAGGTCATTCAGTCTCAAGCAGTCAATTATGTTCATGAGTAACATGATCAATGTTAAAGGAACTCAGTGGGTTACATTTATATATACCTATATGTGTACACCTTTATAAATATATATTTACATATAAATACATATATGTAAATATAAGTATATATCTTTGTGTGTGTGTATGTGTGTGTGTGTTTGTGTGTGTGTGTGAGAGACAGAGAGAGAAGAGAGAGAGAGAGAATGAGAGAGAGAGAGAGAGAGAGAGAGAGAGAGAGAGAGAATAATAATTAAAGAAAGAAGTCAAGAATTTGAAAGGTCATTAGGAGTCCATGGGAATTGATTAGGGACAACTGTACTCATGTATAACTTTTAAAAAATATTAACAAAATTTTCATAAATGTGATTCAGTTGTATGGGAACACCTTTATGAGAAAGATGCATGCCAGAATTTTTAGAATTCAAATACCCTGCTCTTTCAATCTTGCTTTCAACTGATGCATCAAGCAAGAGGAAAAAGAACAAACATTTTAAAAAACATTGTCACTTGATGAATTAATTTTCTAGCTAACCTTCCTTACCTTTGTGTACTTTTTAGGTAAATAAAAAGCATATTACTGTTTGGCAAAAAAAATAAAGAATAAGACAAAATTAGTATCAATGAGAAACCGTGAAAGATGAAGAGTCAGAGAAGCTCAATTGCCAGTAGACTCTTAATTAGGGTAACATTTGAAAAGCAAATGCCTGCCATTCCTGGTGACACATACCCATCTTAAAACAGTAATGGAAGGCTGACTCATACATTCTAGTACATGCCTCCAATCCAGCAATTGGGAAGCTGAGGTAGAATGATCTCCAGTCTCAAGAACAGAAACACGAAAACCATCACAGGTTAAGAGCACATATGTGTCTTCTGACCAAGAGCTCCAATCCTTGGTCTTCTTTCTATGTAACTCTGGAGTTATAAGGAAACTTGACCTTTAAGAAAAAACATGGGAGTCACAGATGCAGTCTGAAGGTTGAACAACTTCTGGAATTCTGTAGCGCAGTCAGATGATTGTGCTTGAATATTATTTTGGATACGTCAAAGCTTTTTGTATAAGAAAGGTTCGCAATGTTCCTTCCCCAGTAAAATGGTGCACATCTACAGTGGGGGACAGACCAAGCCTGTGCTGGACTGAAATAATTTGTGAGCATGTGCAATAACTCACACATATAGAGAGGAATGATAAATGTTGAAGGAATGAGTCAGCTTTGTCTTGGATTCAATATTATACAACATACCAAATGTTACAGCATAACACACATAAGGAAGTTGGAGACTAAATAGCATTGCTCCATTGCAGCAGTTTCTTCTGAAATGTTTGCTGTGGTGCTGTACATCTGCACAGCTGTCACCTATTTCAGTGAGAACAGTAGAAGTCTCACATTGAAGCCAAGAGCTTCTGTCAGCAGCACTCACAACTGCATGGCCACCTGGTGCTTCCTATACAGCCGTAGCTCAGGAAGAAAGGCACTGTCCCACCATGGTCTCTTTATTGGAATGTGTGTGAGTCCTTGAATTTAGAGTAGGAAGCCTGAAGTTGGTTGAGAAAGAATTAGATAAAGCAAAAGCTGCCTGTCAAAAAAATAGGGAGATGCTGTTTAAGTAAAAATGAGAAATCAATATTTTCAATTTTATTTTTTGCAGAGTAAAAGCGAGCAAATTACAGTGCGGCATCTGACATCAGGAAACTGGGAGGTGATAAGGATCTTGGCATATGATGAAACAACTCAAAAAATGTGATTGTTTTTGCTTCTCTACATGGGCTGGCCATCAACATTGTCAAGTGCAATCTTTTCTATTATTAGAGAATTATTCTACACCGGTTGTTCAAACAAGCAACCTATGTAATAATAACCTTCTCTTTAAAAGCATTGTCTTGGAGCTGGACCAGGTACTGCTCTTGTAGAGGACCAAGGTTCAGTTTCTAGTACCCATATCAAAAGTCCCATAACTCCATGTAATTCCAGCCCCAGGGAATTCTGATGCCTTTTGTTTGTCTTCATGGGCACTTGCATGCACATGCAATTATACACCCAGATTTATATAAATACAAATACATCTTAAAATTTTTAACCCTGCTTCATTCCCAGATACTCAACATAGACCCAGATCTACCACATATTCATAAGACATTGGAAAAGTTTAAGAAGCAGAGTGATTATCTAACAAACAAGACAGATGCATTTCCTGGATACAACAAAATTCCCATGTCTAAATAACAAAGCAGTCAGTCACTGCCTGTCTTTTCGACGGGTTAAAAATTCAAGTGAAAATTAAAGTTGATGGATATAAATCTGCCACTAACACTTTTGCTATTTTTTTCCCAAACAGTTATTTTCTGAGCACAGAATTTTCTCCCCGAGGGAGGCAGCTATACAGGTACGTGGTATGAACTCTTTTCTTCCAAGTTGGCTTTTCTGAGGCTAAGACCACATAGGAACAGTGGCATGGGAAAAGGAGAAAACCAGTCTCAGTATGACAACCACAGACACTTGGTCTTTTGGATGTGGACCTCAGGAAACTGAGGAAGCTACACATGAAGCTTTCTCTCTTGATGTTTACTTTTTTTCCTTCCTTCTCTCCTTTATTTTTTCTTTTTTATTTGTGGATAACAAAAAAAATGCAACTCTCATTTCAGAGAGAAGAAAAGAAAGTTTATTTCAGAGCCAAATGTATATAGCAAGGAAGCACAGATTTAGGTCAGCTTAAACACAGAATTCCAATGGGGTAACAGTTTTACAGAACTTTTATAGTAACAGGACAAAGAAAGTCATAAATCAAGATAACTTTTCAGGTTCATCCAAGGAAATCTCAGGTAGACAATATACTATAAGTCATAAGTCTGGGGAATCTGTACTATAGGTCTCAAGTGTTAGCATCTGGTGACATTCTTAATTTAGAATTCAATGAAACTTAGAAGTCTATTCATACATTCCAAAGGGATTTACCTAATAGTCATACAATGTTAGTTCATACACATAGGCACCAATAAATGGCTCTTAGGATGACTAAAATAGCCCAAGATTATTTGGCTCTGATCCTACAACATCATAACTTCTCCACAATCACTGAACTGTTAAGCAGGCACTGAAGTTGGCACATGTTCAATGCAGCTTCTTTCTTGGAACTTTAGTTTACACTGAAAACACAGCACAATGAAGATAGGGCAAAGCTGAATCTAGTTTTCTTTTTTTCTCCCATTACTTCATTGACTTTATATCCTGATCACAGCCCTCCCTCTCATTCCAGTCCCCCCTCACACAAGCTCCTCCCCAGACCTCTTCCCTTTTCCTCTGAGAAGGGAATGTGCCCCACTGCTCTTCACTCCCCCCAACCCCTGAATCTACCTACCATGGCACAACAAATCACTGTAGAACTAGGCACAGCTCTTCTCACTGACGTGAGACAAAGCAACCAGACTAGGGGAAGGAGATCCACAGGCAAGCAGTAGATTGAAGGACAGCCCTCACTCCAATTGTTCCTGGATCACATGAAGACCAAGTTGCACATCTGCTACATATTTTATGTGGGCACTAGATTCAGCACATGCATGCTCTTTGATTGGTAGTTCAGTCTCTGGGTGACCCCAAAGATTCAGGTTAGTTGACTCTGTTGTGTTTTTGTGAAGTCCCTAACCTCCCTGGGTTTCTCAGTCTTTTCCCAAGACTCCAGTCTTTCCTGGAGCTCCATCTAATGTTTTGCTCTGGATCTCTGCATCTGTTTGGTCAGCTGAGGGATGGAGCCTATCAAAGGACAGTTATACTAGGTTTCTCTCTGTACACAAAACAGAGTGTCATTAATTTTCATATGGGCAATCTCTTCAAAAAGATCCTCACATTCTTTCTCCGGTCCTTCGTGTATGACCCTCTGTGAACCCAGGAGCCTATTTCCAGACACAAGATTTCAGTGTCTCTTCTTCATTATATTTATCCACTTTTATAGTTTCATAATATTTTTGGTGCATATGTATGACTTACATTTCTCACCTCTACATATTACAGACATTTTCATATTTTCCTAGCAATAATTCCTTCTGCACCATCTCATATTGAGTTTTTTGTACATCAATCAATGTGACATAAATATAATTTATTCCTATACAACATAATAGCATGATGGATGTGTCTCTGAATACAAATTTTAGCAAGCAAAGGCTTCTTTCTCTCCTGCTATTTTTTCTCTTTTTGTTTGTTCTTGTTATCTTGAGGTTCATAAAGTTAAATGAGATTGTTGGAGAAAGTAGCTTTATTTGAATCTAGAAGGTTCCTTGCTTAACTAAAATGTAGCAACACATATGTGAATATTCAAATCTGCCCAGTATGAATAAATATGAAATTCAATACTTCAAGAGCTTAAGAAATCAGCTATTCAACATTAAAATATCTCTTCATTCTGCAAACTCTCAACAGAACCTCCCAAGAATGACTTTTATTTTGAGCAGGCAAAGGGCCTATTATTTCCAGATTCTACATGTGCATTCTAATTTCCATTTCACATACCCGTTTTAAAACATGTCAAGTCTGCTGTGGTTTATTCTCAGAGGAAATTCACCCTGTTTGAAGAAGTTTTACCTCTCCTTACCAAGTAGCCTACACTTTTTGTTTTGAAAGTAAAAATGTATATAGGGTACTGGGGATCTAAAGTGCTCACTTCAACCTTGGAGACTGGAGTTTGGATTTTTGACTCCTATGGAAAAGCCAGGTAGAAGAGAATCCAGCATTGGAGAGGTGAAGATGTCGGGTTCCCAGAGCAAGCTGGCTTGCTAGACTAGCCAGAATAAGAAAGCTCTTAGTTCATGGAGAGACTGTCCAATTAAATAAAATGGAAACCTATTGAGGAAGACATCCACAAATGTGTACACACAGAGAAGCTCACACCCTAAGGAACAGCATCTTTCACATTCATAATGGGTCTCCTCACCAGAACACAATTAAGAAAAATTCTCCTGACATAAGCTCTGAGATCAATCAAATATAGATAAATCACCATTAAGACTCTAGGTTATGTAAAGTTGACAATGAAAACTAACCCTCACAACCATGAGCAATGTTTTAGAGATGTACATCATATTTTCGTCCTTTTGTTAAAAACAAACAAAAACAAAGAAATAAAACTACTAAAAGAAATGAGCATTGGAGGTAGGCACTGGTGAAGGTCAGCGTTGAATTTACTAGAGGCATCACATCTGTTTAGATGTGTACGGTTTCTTGTCTTGTGACTGTACCGTAGCCATCAATTTGCCGATGACCCGGACTAGAGCAGTGAACTTGCTCTTAAGAGAATAAAGTGCCAACAAGTGTCCTCTTACAAGTGGCTCGTGGAGTGTCAGTTAGCTTGACCATAAGATGGAATTTGATCAAGAAAACTGTCAGTGTTCTGCTTGATCTGTACAAAGATCAGTTGTTGACTTAATTAATGGAAGGATCAGAACTGTTACCAAATCTAGTGTTAGTATTTTTGTCTAAATGCATTGTATTTTTTTTTTGTTTGTTTCAGGGTGTCATAGTCTGAGAAATGTAAAAGAGAGCTGGGGAGATACTCAGTGGGTAAAGTGCTTATTTTATAAGCCTGAGAATCTGAGTTCTGATTCAGAGTACCCATATTTAAAGTGGCTATGCGTGCTTGTAATCATTGTCCTGAATGGGCACAGACACAGGAAGATTTCTGCAGCTTTCTGGATAGACAGTATAGCTGAAATAGCAAGCTTTGCTTTCTTTAATAGACTCTGTCTCAAAAACATAAAGAGTGGGGAAATAGAGGGTAACACACAATGTCTGCTTTTGGCTCCTGCACATGCACTCACAGGAGATTACCCCTAAATTAGTATGCATATTACATATAAACACACACTAAATAATCTAAGTCTTAAATACCAGTGTGAATCTCTGTTGAGCTTGAATTCGAAAGCTTTGTGGAGAAAGACAGAAACACAATGACTTCAAATCTTAGTGATACCAAGCCAGAGTGAACTTTATGCAACCCAGACACTTGTTAACTCTCTCTAGAATGATGATTGAACATCAATGGAGATATATTTAATAAAACTGAATTGTGGGGCTGGAGAGATGGCTCAGTGGTTAAGAGCACTGACTGCTCTTTCAGAGGTCCTGAGTTTGATTCCCTGCAACCACATGGAGGCTCACAGCCATCTGTAATAAATGCCTTCTTCTGGTGTGTCTGAAGACAGCTACAGTGTACTCATATACATAAATAAAAATCTTTTAAAAAACTGAATTGTGTCCTAAAATGGTTTAAATGACAAAATTTATAATTATAGTTCAAATAAATTTATGTAATTTCTTACAAGTGATTGCAGAATGGATTTTTAGGTGCCCCATGTCTGTGGATTGTGATGATTTCACAGAATTTCAAGTATGAAACTGTAACTCTGATGTCTGCAAATAACACTAAACCAGAGTTTCTTCTCCCAACCTTGTGTCCACTCTAATACTTCTTCACATTTCCTAGGACTGTCATATATTACACTTCAAAATCAATATAGTTACTATTCACGCATTCAGATATATCTAAAATTATGTTCCATTCTGAAATGTGGTTGAGAATACTTTCTTCAAATAAACTTTAGTTAGTATATTTTAATTATGCACAGTTTTTCAGTATGACATTTTTTATACGTGCTTATAATGTATTTAAGTCACATTTACTTACTTCGGACTCTCTCAGTCTTGTTGATGTTCTTCCTTCTTTCGAGCTACTTCATGTAGCAATGTGTGTTGGGGGAAGAATAGGCCAGATTCAGAGACAGAGAGAGATAGTTTTCCTGGGACTATTTACAGGATCACGATGTGTGTCTAAACCACAGGAGGAAATCTCTCTCCTTCTCTTAAGAGCCATTCTCCGAAGGACATGCATAATGAGTACTCCTCTATTTTGGGAGAAAAGATAGCATATGTTTTTCATGTTTTCTGACCTAAAGCACCATGACCATAAAATACAGACAAAAACTTTTCTGTTGACCTTGAATGTCAGTAGTATTTCACTCAGTGCCCATTTTTAATAAGACAAGTTAGGATAGTGAATGTTTAGACTGTTGAGGTTACAAAATTATGACCTTCATTTAGAGAAGGTTAAGAAACAATTATTCATCTTTTGGGCTAATATTTATTGAGAATTACTCATCTTAGCCTCTGAGTATAAATTTTCTTCTAGAGTACACATATAAAACAAAAATAAAAACTAGAGATAACCTCAGCATTTAAAGTCTGTACTGCACTTGCAGAGGACTAGGGTTCAGTTCCAAGAAACCAGATGCCCTCTTCTGGCTTCAAGTATCCATACATACATGCACACACACTTATAGGCATACACAAAAACAAAAGTAAAATAAATATTAAAAGGGGAAATGGAGTTAACAATGAATTATAATGAATAACATGGGAATTGATATATTAGTCATATCCACCTACTACTTATATGCACATACTATAATATTATTTTTATTACCCAGAAAAAAAGCATATATGTCTTAACTTTAATGACAGAAAGTGAATTTGCAAGTGTTAGATAAATCATAACTTCCAAGGAATTTTCACAGGAGGTCTCAGGCTACTTTTCTATTTGACTACATTTAAATGTTGATGCCATTATTTCAAGGATCAATATTAACAATATTTCTCATTTTTGTTTTATCTTTCTAGTGCTTCTACTGAAGGACTATTGAATCGTGATTGCATCTCATGCAACTTTATGAAAGAAGATTGCACGTACTTTGATGCCAGCTTTAGTCCCATGAATCAACATTTCTTGTTATTCTGTGAAGGTTAGATAGTATACCCTTTTCAGTAGGATTGATTGCATACACTTAGTTTAACCAGTGTACATTACCATCATTAATAGGTGTTTATATTTCCTGAGATTTGAGCTTAGTCCACTATTTCACTTAGAAGAGGCCAAAAGAGGACATCAGGTTTTCTGGAGCTGGAGGAGGTGGTTGTGAGCTTCTCAACTTGAGTACTGGGAACTGAATCCACATTTTTTTCCAAGAATGATATATGTCCTAACTGCTGAGCCATATCTCTAATAGCCTCAAAATAAAAATCTTTAGAAATTTAAAAATTAAAGTAGATGTATATCAAAATGTGTATGCAAAGAGGTGGGCAGTTATTTTGACAAAGCCACAGTACAATCATAATTTACCTATTTTTTAGAAAATGTCTTCCTCAGAAGAAATAGTTTTAGTTTTAGGAGATGAGGATTAATGGGTACAAAAGTGCCAACTCCACTGGAGAAACAATTTCCTTGTAAGATTAAGGACACGAACTTATTCCCAGAAGTAACGTTAAAAATATGTTGAGTATGACGTAGTAGACTTATAACCCCAGTGCTGACACAGGTAGATACCACAGGGGTTACTGGTATCCAGCATCATCTACTTGTCCAATTTCAAGACAGGAAGAGAAATGATTTTAAAAATAATTAAACATCAATGGCAACTGAAGAGTCATGCCCAAGGTTGTTCTTTGACCTCCACCACCTGCACCTGAGAGCATGCAGGCACACACACACACACACACACACACACACACACACACACGCATACACAGGAATATGTTCACACACAGAACCCACACTCTTTCATATAAAGATTTTGGATTTGTATGAACTCACTTTCTCTTCTCCTCCTCATTTGGTGCTGACTAA
>JANHMN010000009.1:19641453-19655470 GCA_030674055.1 Rhabdomys pumilio
TTTTTATGTTTGTTTGTTTTTCTTTTTTTTTTCCTGTGTGTCATACTCTCTAGAATCTTTCTCCACGGGATCTTCAGCACAAGGAATGCTTTGTAGAGGATTTTAAGTTGATTTTATGTATGTTGGTAGAACAGTGAAGTGAGTGGTTTGATCATCTTGCAGCTTAGGTTAGAACTTGACAATTGCTGAATCTAAATTCCACAAAAAAAAGATTGCCAGTTATGTGCATTCTACCTACTTGTCACTGAATTTCTAGATTATTTGTTCAGCCCCACCTACATACTACTTTGATTAAATGCTATAATATGCATAATTCATAGAAATAGCACATTTCTAAAATCAGTCCGTGTGCCTTGATTTAATGATAAATATTTTGGTAATCAGGGCAACAGATTTGGAGAACCTACTTATGAATGCAGCACCCAAGTAGAGAGAGAAAAATAGAAAAGAAATTTAATTTTGCAGATAGAAAATCATTGTATGAGATGACTCCATCATAACTTTCTTCTGAGACCAGAAACGTAGCAGTTAATAGCTCTGAAGATCATTTTCCTTGTAGACAAGGGGGCAAACACATTTACATTAGAAAATATATTTACAATGTGTCAGCTCTTGGTGTCACATTGCATATTTAATCTCTGTCAAAGAATGACTCAAGAAAAGTCTTTATGAGATACGTATTTAATTTTACCTCATCTTTACAAAGCCTTGTTTTTATAAAACTGCTGAAAATTACAGAGCATTTCTCCTGATCCTCCAAAAATATTGATAGTGTTCCCACCAAGAAATCAATTCTGATTGCCTTTTGATCAAGATGTACAAATTTTTAATTGGCTGGGTGAACTAAGGTCGGGCTCTTGCTTTACTTTTTAGAGACAATTATTAAGGGAAACAAAGTTTTCTTTTCAATGACAATAGGGTCTGTGGGTTGTTAAGTATAGAAACATCCATGAGGCAATCTTAGCTGTTCTCAGAGCAATATGTAGTAAAATATGCTTTGAGAAGAAAACTGTGAAAATTAAAGTAATACTACTTAAAGAAAATGAAAAAAAAACAGAGTAAATAAAACATTATCTCACTATCTTTCTTAATAAATGAATAAAACAAAAGCCTTATTTAATGAACACTGTATAGAAAGAAATTCTCAAAGTTTTTTTTATCAGAAATATAAAGAGCAACAAGCATTTAAGAACATAAGAAAATCTTGAGCCATCAGTCTTTCATATATTCTTTTTCTTGTGGCAATTAAAGCTGAGTAAAAATAATGTAAGTGTAAATTTATATAACAGAGATATTGATGATTGTACATTATCTAAAACTGCAAGAAGGAACCAGGGGTATAACTAAGTAATACCTTCCTAGTGTACATAAGAGCCAAGTTTAATCACTATCACCATATAACCTGGGCATGGTGATTCATTCTTGTGATCCTAGAAGAGACAGATGTAAGATGATATGAAATTCAAGCCTTTACAGGTAGCACATTCAAGATTAATCTGAGATCATGACATTCTGTCTCAAAAATAAAACAACGACAAAACACAAGGAGAATTGTCTCAAATAGTTAGAATTCTTACATTAATATGAGAACCTTTCAGATGAGTTTTGGTTTTGTTGTTTCTCTTTTAATATTTTTCAAATGATCTATTCTGTGTATTATGGACTTCATATGTTGCACAAATACAATTTTTACCTTGTTAATGTTTGAAACACTCCCTTCTCTCTATTTCTGTCCATATTCACTCAGTTTTATCACAGTGAAAGATGTGTATAGCAAGCTCACTTTTTAGAAGGTTTGCTATCCAGGGACAGGTCCATCCCACTGCTCCAGTCTTAGGGGATGTGCAGTTTTCTTGTCAGTCCTAGGGCAAGCAGTGCATCTCAGCAAGAATGAGTAGCAAAGCTCCCTGCCTGTGTGTCTTTTCTTCTGTTTACACGGCCAACAACATTCTATTATGGTGTCTTCCCCTTAAACACCATTTTCTGCCCTCCAAATACCAATAATTTGTGACTTTGGGAGATACACTCTTCCATTATTTTGGTAGAAAGGTAATGGGGGGTATGGTTTCTGTCTCTCTGTTTGCCCTTGCAGTCTTCTCTGTCCCTAATTTCAGACGTGTCTGTTTCTTTTACTTTGTCTCTTTCCAGCCTTCCCTGTCTCACTTCATCTGTCTTCCATCACTTTCATTTACTTCCTATTTATTATTTTCTCAATTCTTTTCACCCTTCTCAACTCCTTCACACTATCCTGTTTCACGCTGTTCTGTTCTCATTCTCCTTTTTTTGTTCACTGATCTCTACACTTAATTGAATGCCTTAGCTTTACCATATCTTACATTGTTTGGTGAGGACAAGTCATGTTTACAAAAACCTATTTTCTGATTTATTGTAATATATGGTGTACCCATGCTATTTTGAAATGTTTTAAATCTTTTATAACTTTTTCTCAAAACTAAAATTGAGTTCTCTCTTCTCATAGAGATATTTATTTTATAAGTAAGTTAATTCCATTTAATATAATAAAAAAAATTTCAACTGCTGTTACAGTGATATAATTAGTTTACTTGTGATTATGTTTTTCTCCACTGGTAATTTATAATAAGTTATATGAAATTACTACTATAATGCTCTCATGTTGGTCCCACTAGATGTTCTTACTCATTTACTTAATTATTAATTGTAACACAATAATCTAGAGCCCATTTATAAAACAAAATAGTAAATGTGATTTATATTTAAAGGTATAAAGACAAAAATTTTTTAAAACTTTAATGTCAAGTTATTTGCTGTAACATTTTCAAGAGATGTTGACATCATGTATATGCAAAATGTCATCGTTTTATCTAGAACTATTCAATGTGTTTTTATAATAGTGTTGAAAGTATGAATGGTTAATGTTAGTGGACTATGCAGAGTAACATTTTGCAGGTAAGTAAGTGAGATTCCTCAGTGGATAAAAGCACTTGCTGTCAAGTTTATGAGTTCGATTCCCCAGGCATAAAGGTTGTAGAAAAGAACTTCCAAAATTTGTCTTCTAACCTCCATATGTGTGCCTGTGTATGCACATATCTGTACACACATTGACATATACAACTAAATAAATAAATAAATAAATAAATGAAAATGTAATTATGCTTTTTGAAATTTGAATACATACTTTATAACATTTATTATGAAATGTTGTAATGGCTTCTTTAAAAATGTGCTACCATTTAACTAACACAGGCTGGCTGAGTTTTAGGAAGATCAGAAAACACATTCTCCACAATCTGTTATTGGGAAGATATATTATAAGCAGAAATTTGTTGGGAAAGGGATCATACATAAAAGTCATAATTCAGTGGAATAAACAGAAAAGAATTGATTGTGATACAATGTGATCATTTCTCTTGGTTTCTAAGGCTGAGGATAGAATTTGTGGTAAGACACTCACCTAGCATGGGTGAGGCTCTGGAGTCTATTCCTAGTATAGCAAACAACACCAGCAGGGAAGCTTATAGGTTACTATAATATGTAGATGATTAAAATAAAAATAATGGATGGAAGGTGAATAAAACAAATGAGATGTTGTCTTATAAATAAAATTAATGAATTAATGAACACAAAACAGTTTAAATGTAAACAAATTGTGAGTGGATACTGTCAAAGGAAGTATCAATCATGTGGTTTGCAACATTAGCCAAAGAAACCTTCCAAAAATACACATAAAAGTGAAAGTGGTTAATGACTTCTGTTGACAATGGGTCAGTATCTATGTCACATCTCTGGCTGTAAAAAGACAGACAACAGGACTTGTTAAATATAGATGAAAATGTAGTAGACAGAAATTAGCAAAATATTATTAAAAATTTAAAAAGTGAATAAAAATTTGAATAAGGTAAATTCTAGTAAAAAACAAACAAACAAACAAACAAACATATTGATGGACAGAAAAATCAAAGTGTAAAAAGCCCATGGTAAAGGAGAAAACACTACACAAGATCTACTCCATTGGGCACGACAATGGTAAAATGTAACTACATGTATTTCATCAGACAGGAAGTAAAATGAATACCATGGACGCAAATAGGTAAAATGATTAGTTTAGAAAACTAAAGGCTTCATTAGTATATTCTATATAATGCTTAAGGAAGGTACCACCAAAATTATACAAGCTGTTTCAGAAAATAGAGATCAAAGCAAACACAGTGGTACACACACACACACCTAATCGTAGCATTTGGGAGGCAGAGGAAGGACAATTCCAGAATGGAGATAATTTTAGGCTGTAAAAAAAAAAAAGGTCAAAATCAAGAAAGGGCACATAATTACACCCTGTCAAAGAATCAAATTAAGCTAAAGAAGGAGGAGGAGGAGGAGGAGGAGGAGGAGGAGGAGGAGGAGGAGGAGGAGGAGGAGGAGGAAGAGGAGGAGGAGGAGGAGGAGGAGGAGAGAAGGAAGAGGAGAAGTAAAAGGAAGAGGAGGAGGAAGAGGAGGAGGAGGAAGAGTAGGAAGAGGGGGAGGAGGAGGAGGAAGAGGAGGAGGAGGAGGAGGAAGAAGAGGATGAGGAAGAGGATGAGGAAGAGGATGAGGAAGAGGAGGAGGAGAATAGAATAATCCTGGCTGAAACATTCCTGTGGGTGAAGTGCTTACCTTGTCAGTACAAGTTTCTGAGTTCAGTCCTCAGAATTGTCACGAGAATTGTGGGTTGTACTGATCATCCCAATCTGAGGAGGCAGAGACTGGGTGATCCCTGGGACTCTTTGGCCAGTAAGAGACCCTATCTCAAACAAAAACATAAAGGCAGAAGACAGTCAAGGAACCATATAGGGTTGTTCTGTGTCCTCTACAAGATAGATACAGTGCCACCACCACCACCCTAATACACAGGGAAACAGAGAGAGAGAGAGAGAGAGAGAGAGGGAATAAAAACTCATGAATTTAGATTTGATACTCCTTTATACATATTACATTTATTATGTATTAAATGACTAACATTTTATGATTATATAATGTCTACTCATTTCATATTGCTGAAATAACCAAATTCAATAGGACTCCTTTACTTATGTAAGAATCACAAAGAATTTTGGAAAAATAATGATAAATTTGACAAACAATTAATGATTCAGTCATAGTACCTTCAAATGAGCAATACAACAATGTAAAGGGAATGCCTGAATTTTATGACAATATCTACAAGTCATATATCCACAATATTCACTATAGCAGGCAACATGTGTAACACTGAAAGACAGATGCTTCTGCGGGATCTAGGAAGGTAAGCTTGCTTTCTCCAGCCGTTTCTATATAACATTCTGCTAGAATAGATAGCCAGGACAAAAGCAAGAATTGTAACAGTAAAACTGCTTTTATTTGAAGAAGACATAATTGTAAATAAAAAGCTTTCTTTTTTACAAAAATAAGCAATTTCTATCAATTACAAAAAAAACTTTTAAAATGAGCAAACATATGATTTCAGATATAGATATGTATATATATAGAATTCAGATATATGAAAAACACAATAATGATAAAAAGTAGTTTAAAATACTTAGTTTAATATTGGCACAATACCTAGAAATTATCTAGTTAAAATATTTGTTTCATAAAATGAAAACTAAACTATATGTCTGGAAAATATCAAATATGCAGATATCTACACACACACACACACACAAGGTCAATTATTTTAGCATGTATAATACCCCCAAATGGATTTTTATATGTATCAAAATGCAAATAAAATTTTAGCAAGTTAATTATATATGTTTATAGTCAATCAACTTAAAAAGGTAAATTACTTTTATTTATTCATTGTGTGGCATCTTCACGTGAGAGCACATATTCACACATTAGAAGACAATGTATCCTTTTTCCTACCACATGGGTCCTGAGGGTCAGCCTTGGCTACTAAGGCTACAGGACATACACCTTTACCTGCAGGGCCATCTCCCAAGAAAATCAGTCAATTTCTACATCTTTATTTGATTGTTAATATTTTGTTATCTTTCCAGTTCATCAGTGCCATTTGTAGCATCTAATACTCTGTTGATCTAACTAGCAGATATTTTTTCTTAGACAATATTATCATACATCTCATATTTTGTCTGTTTAGTTTTAAAATATGTGTTTGGGCTTATTGAACAGTTGGGTTATAGTTTTAACATTCTCACCTGAGACTGATATCGTGTAGGTCATTTCTGGGTTGTTACTTCTGACTACATTTTATTCTTCTCCTGAGTTTTCATATTGGTATCCAAATGATCAAACTTTGATCTCATTTTCAGCTATATAATTTTTGCACCATTTTAAATATTCTGAAGAAGAATAGTGGTGTGATCATACTTTTAGTTTTGAATCATAAATGGTAATTCTGATGTGCTGGAACAAATGGGTGGAAATTCACTGAAATGAGGAAGTTCAGTTTGAAGACACCTGCAGTGGTATAGGAGACAAAGTTGAGATTTTCCTTCATGCATGGTACAATGCCTGAGAAGCAGTAGTAGTAGCCTGATATTTTATAGTAGTGGAATGATTCCCAATTATTAGATAGAATGTAGCTGTCCATATGCCCCCTTTGTTTTATAAAATGTCTTAGTAGGTTACTTTTATGATATGCAAATTTCATGGATGCATACAATGTATTTTGACCATTCTCATGGTCAAAGTGTGCCTCCTTTAGCTTCATGACTCTCTTTTCTTCTAAAACCTCACAAGTTCATTTTGTGTTGCTCAGTGAGTGTGGGAACATCTACTAGAGCATGGCCAACCCACAAGTTTACAGAGAAATATCTCCTCCTCTGCTATTAATCATGGTTCCCTGACTAGAATTGGGTATTTTTGAGCCCCTCTCATTCCATGCTGAAATGTCCCTGACTCCAGTTTGCACAGAAAACCATGGTTGCTCTGAGTTCACAAGTACAATGATTTCTCTCATTCCCAGAAGTCATTGTTTTATGGTGTTCCACCTTGATTTGTGATTCCAATAATCTTTTCTTTCCCCTTTCCCACAGTAGTCCCTGAGACTTGGGTGGGGGTGAGGTATGATGTGGGTGAACCATTTATCACTGGGTGTTCCACAGACACTTATTCTCTGATTTGCAGAGTATTCCATCCTGGAAAGCAATTCTATGATGAAAGAAACCATTGAGAAGAAGAAGCTTGCAAAGAGAGAGATTAGAATACTTCACATTGATGACTATGGTAAAAATTGCCACATGATATACCCTTCAAGAACAGCTTTCTCTGCGCCTTATACTTTTACATTTAAATGACTCTCCATCTTTAATATTTTGCTCTTTCTTTAAAAGAACTTCCTTTACAGTTGTCTCTTCCCAAAGATTTTATGGAGAAAAACCAGTATGCTCTTCTATTAATAATGTAAGTATATTATATTTTATTAAAATAAGCCAATATAAAGATTTGATAAGTATACTCTTATGCCTCAGATTATAGATTTATTAAATGAAAAATAGAATTATTTTTGCATAACTAGTGTTCTAGTTTCATTTCTGCTGTTGGGATAAAATATCTTGATGAAAAGCAACTTAGGAGAAAAAAAAAGTTTATTTGGTTTAGACTAGTAAGTCCAAATTACCACCATCATTGTAAAGAAGTCAAGGCACATAAATCAAATAGTTACTTGTTTTGCATCCAAAGTCAAGAGCAAAGAGAAATTAATTCATAAATGCTTGATTGCTTGTGCTCAGCTGAATTTCTCCATTCTTATTTAGCTCAAGACTTCCTGCATAGTGAATGGTGCTACCCATAGTGGACTGAATCCTATCACATCACTTAAAAAATGAATGCAATCTCTTATAGATGTGCTCAAAGCCAACATGATACATATAAATGCCCAGTTAAGACTCTCATACAAGGTGATTCTAAATTCAGTCCAATAGACAGCTAAAAACTCATCACCATAGCTAAAAAGGCTGTCCGCTAAATGGGTGCCTTATTGTGTGTGGATGTTTGGGATTTTTTTGACACATCTTCAATACTATAACAAATTTGTTTCTGTTATTGGAAATATTGATATCAGACATTTTGGTTTCTGTATATCTGTTTAGTAATTATTGAAGCATTGTGGTCTTGATCAATGTTTTTACAAATTAACAAACATTTTTATTTTTAAACAATTGGTTATGTCTGTGTTGCTCTTTTATTTCACAGTCCTTGACTTGTGGGAAAAAAAGAAATCTGTTTAAGAAACCAGAGTCTAAGAATGTTCAGTTTTACAAATGAATTTATTCATACATTTTATGAGATCAGGACTATACAGACTTCAGCGCAGTAATACTAACACCTCATGGTAACTGATGTCATGCTTATATAGCCTTGAGTGTGAGGCTTATTAGTTACTGATTTACTATGAAGTCTAGTAGCATGTTGATTCACATTACATTCTCCAGAATTATGTTCATTGAGTTAGTAGGGGAAATGAAGATTTCTTGCGTTTTCCATGCATACAGGATGACTATAAGCTTAGTCTGCTTTTTCAAAGTCTATTTGCCACCTACTATCTTCAGGTCTTCAGGAATGTGACATAATTTTCTTCATAGTAATTCATAAAAATTTAGCACCCTATATGTATTAAATAAAATAGAACACATTCTTTGCTCTAAGTATTCATTGTGCTTCTTTAATACATATGATTTGTAGACTTTGAATGCTGGTTCATACTCCTCAGTATAAATTATGCAACTAATTTGTCTCTGTGTGTGTATAGGCCAAAGGTCAATGTTAGTCAGTGTCTGTTTGCAGACACAGGATCTCTCATTACCTAGAACTTTCCAAGGAAGCAAGGCTTGCTGGCTAGCTCCACCTCTGAGCTCTGGGATTACAAGTACGCATCATCACACTGCGGATGCTTTCTGTAGATTTTGAGTGACATAACTCAGGTCCAGACATTATTTTCCCCTTCAGAGCCAGAAGGAGCTGCAAGTTCTAGTGTTAATTTTCTACCTACTCTTTGTTAACCCTTTCTTGAATCTTCCCTCTAACCAGTTTTAGTCTTTGCATATGATATGCTGAGGAACATACAAAAGACACTGAAATAAAAAAAAAAAAAGATGGGGGATAAAACATGTTGCCTTAGTCACTGTTGTCAAAATAACTTCCCTGAAGGAGACATAGACATCCACCTCTCCATCTAATATTTCAAGATCAAACTTAATTATGATTTCTTCAATCCTGGGAAGAGCCAATGAGTTTATTAGGCTTAATTACAGAGCAATGAGGTAGGGGTTGCAGGCAGAAGCATGGGTGACCTTAAAGCAGCTACACTCAAAAGTCTGTTCCCAGCAGGTCTGATGACTTCATCTGGCTGCACTTCCCAACATTTATTCACTAGAGGATGTACGCTATGAGACCAGGGCAATTGGCACAGAATTGCATGTGATTGTGAGGGGTGATTGTATCCTAGGGAGAGGGTCCCATGATCCTCTTTTCCCCTCCTCTCCTAAGAGTAGGCTCAGTAGAAATGAAGACAGTGGCAGTGTAGCTAGGAGGATAGTCCTGTATTGCAGTCATATTTCCTTTGGGGAACAGACTTTGTTTTTCTTGTTACTTTTGTCAGGGAAATGATGCTAGGTTCTTCAGGATACTATGACCTATAAATTGGAACACAAAGAATGAAGTTGTGTTTGGAGCATGGTTCCTTTATGCAAATGGATGCAGAGACAGTTATTCATGCTCCCTTACCTACCTGTTGCAGGAATGAGGTACTCACAGGGGAAGGCTGGCCAGATATTAAGATAGATGTTCACCCTTTGATGCAAGACACTAACTGGATCTTCCTGGCTTCAAACTTGTGCTTTTATCTGGTTGATTCTGACTAAATAATGAGAATGGGAACCACAAAAAAAAAGTTAATTTAAAAATCTATTGCACTTCAAAGGACCATCAGAGTCTTTTTTTGAGGAAGCACACCTGTAAAATTGTTGGCTATGACTAGCTCCCAACTGGAGCTCTTAGGGCTTCCAATGTGCTGCTTAATGGTTCTAAGGTACTGTCATATTGTGAACAAATTGTGGATAACAGTGTGTCCTCACATATACACAATGTACAATGAATTTTATATGCATAACAATTATACAAAATGAAAATGTTGTCTGGGGCATAAACACTTGCACTTAGTGTTTAATAAATTCTAAGTATAATACTACTTGCTTAATAAATTGCATATAATCATAATGCTATCTGGGACATAAACACTGGCAGATAGTGCTTAATAGGTTGTAATCATACTTTTATTAGAGATAGTGACATTTTATACATTTAAATATAACAGTTTAAATATGAAATGTGTGATGTAGGACCAATAAAGATATTTAACAGGTAGATGCTACCAAAGCAGATGAAGTAATATACTCAGGCTCAAATTTACATTCCTACATTCTGGCTTGTGGAAATAAGGACTGAAAGCAGGTGTTAAGTTATGCTTCTATTTCTGCTGATAGGTACTGCTCACATGATACACTAATTTACTTTATTCTGAGTCGTGGCTTAAAGATATCACCTCTAAGAAACTGTGCAGAATATATCATGTGTAAACAAACAACTTATATTTTAATTTCTATTGATAACCATCATTTCTAGAACTTTATGCTAAAATATCTAAGTAGATGACTGCATGCATAAAGGTGGTTTTTAATTGATGTTTTGTCTTTATAAGAGGAATTTAATTTGCACAGTACAATCACCTCCAGTCTAACATTTTTTTCCTGAGAAGTGACATTAATTCACGTGTTTCTACCTGGAAAACCCCACTGCATGAGGAGTTGTGTGATGTTGCTTAGAACTGAAAGGAACACTTTTTATTCAAAAAAAAAAATTACATTTTCCCCCAGTGATGATATGGCTTCTCTTTCTAGAACTGTAATAGTTGCATGTGTTCTTCAGTAATTATGAGTTAAACATTACTGAGAAAAAATGCCCAGGTTTCTTCTACTTAGTCAGGCATAAAGGGTGATTTAGTGACTATAGTGTTTTGATTTTTGTTGTTTTGTGCAATGGATCGGTTCTACAAAGAGACAGAAAACATTTCTCAGACTGGAGAGATGGTTTTACAAGCTGAATGGGATATTTGGAGATATATTTCAATTCCAGATTAATTGTGTAACATTCAGGAAGCTGGGTCCTGTCCCAGCACTGATAAACTGGACTGATAGTGCAGCCTAAAACATCAGCATTACAGTTGAAAAGACAAAAGGATCAAAACAATTCAAGGTTATCTTGGGGCTATATTGTAAGTGTGAGGCCATCCTAGAATCCAAAAACCCCATCTCCCACCCCCTCTCTCTCACATGCACACACACACACACACACACACACACACACACACACACACACACAGCCAAAACAAAAAGCAAACAAAAAAATGAACAAAAAGCTGTCAGTCAATCAACCAAACAACCAATCAATACTATGATGGTATTGTCATTGACAAGGTCATGGACTATATTCTTTACTTTGCTCTTTTGATTGATGGTATTTTCTGTAAGCCTACCTGCTCTTCCTCTTCAAGCTTTGTACCAGAAGATGATCTATTCTAAGTATTTCTATTCTAGGTGGCCGCTCTGTCTTCTGCTTGACTTTTCTGTACTTTACTTGTCCTCCATGTCTTCTCTCTCACTTGTCTTTCTGCCCTCTGTTAGGACAAGTATAGGAACTTCCAGACGATGGGGTGCTCATAGCACCACCCATTCTGAAGAGCAACTGGCTCCTCTAGACCTAAGCAACAATTTTTCCCAGCTGAATACATCACTTTGCTGTTGGCTCAGTGTATATTTGCTCAGGCTACCTCATTCTTTGCCAACCTAAAAAGTTCTAGTAACATAGAACGACATATTTCTGGATAACTTTCTGTGTGTCCTTGGTTAATATGTAACCATAGGAGAGACTGATAAGTGTTTCACACTTTCATCTGTTAACTAAGCAGCTCTTTCTTTTGTATCATATTGCCTCAGCACACTAATTGAAATATTATTCATGCCCCAGGAATATTGACAGATTGCATTAGTGAATGAACAAAAATGAAAAAAAAAATGAATCAATTAACCATGAAGGTTTTCAATGAGGTGAACTGGAGAAAGATAGGATCATAAACAATTTGAGTGTTTATGTTTAAATTTAGCCTTCTGGATGAATCAGTGTCTCATTTCTTTAGTTTTTCTGAATGATGCTGAAAATTGATCCTTAGGCATCTTTGCACCATTTTTCTTTACACTATTACTACTGAACTTACATTGTGAAACTAATAAGAAGTAGCATCAGCAGCCATTATTTATTTACACACATCATTCTAAAAATATATAGATAGCATGCTTTATTCTTTACTTTTTGTGTGTGACATATATAGGTGTGTTCATATGCGTACAGATACACCTGTGTGGGAGCACATGTTACAGGTTCATGGTTATCATCAGCTTTCATTCTCAATGACTCTCCACCTCAAAGTTTTCTTACTGTAGTTTTGGCTTTGTCTAGCTAGCCAGTTTGCCCAGGGGAATCTCCTGTCTCTCGTGTCTGACTCTAGAGCACTGGTTTTACAGGCATGCCACAATACTAGCTTGGTTTTTACCTGGTTACTAGGGTTCCCATTGTTGCCTACAAGACTCTTTATCCTCTGAACCATATCCCCAATTCCTTATGTTTAATTCTCAGAGAATCTTGTCTTCACATAATTTGTTCCTATCTTAACAGGAGGAAACTAAGAATAGAACATGTCATGCCAGTCATCCCTTGACTCATGAATAGGATAAAATTATTGCTTGAAATAAAATTCAATTTATTTGTTTAGATCAAATTCTCTCTTTCTTATATTACACATCACAGTCTGCCAGTAGATTTGGCCATATTATAATAATTACTGGATGATTATCGATGAATACAGAACTGAATCTGGAAGCGTTTCATATCTAACCAAGGCCTTCTGCTTCTGTGCTCTTCTGACATTACAGTTCAAAATGCTTTCAAGATTACCATGCAGTGAGTTCAAGAACTTCCACTAGACCTTAGCATTTAAAGTTCAAATACCCCCAAATGATGTCCTTGAATGGGGACCATGTCTTTGACCCTAGGACCTCTGAATCACATTCTAGATCCAAGCCATAGCAACACCAATGAGCCAAACATGGAAGTCAAAGGTTTTAAAAACTATTTTTGTGGTCTTAATGCATTCCTGAGATGCTAACTGAAAGCACATCTATTACCTCCCTAAAGATTGTTGAACAGGGACCATAGTGAAGCTTCCTCTATGCTATGACAACAACTTTATCACATATGAAATATCATACACATGATATTGGAACTCAAAATATGCTTACCTACTAAATATGCAGTCCATAGCACCTTTCCTTTTCTCTAGCAAGTAATTTACTTTGAATACTATGATAACAACAAGATAGGTATCACAATTCTTGTTTTATAGATAAATAAAATGGAGGACCAGAAGTGATAGGTAACACCCCATATACTGACCTTATTTTTAGAGATGAAACTTTATCAGGAAGATGGGACCAGAAAGAGGATTCAGTGGGTATGGGTGCTTAGTGCCAAGTCAAAAGACTTCACTTTGATCCCCCAGGTGAAAGGAGAAAAATTATCTCTGAATATCCTTGTATAACCTCTATATGTGAACACACACACACACACACACACACCTACTAGCAACTTATGTCATCACCTGCCATGCCTGATGTGCAAGTTGTACTAGGTGCTGCCAATAAAAGGGCCAGCAGCCATCTCTGATCTCTCTCTTCAATCTCCCTCATGTCTCTCTTTAGTGTCTTTTTTATCTCTTATCTCTTTCATTTGTATCTGTTTCTCTACCTATCTCTCTGTCTGCCTTTATCTCTCCCTTATAACCACACTCTTTCACTCTCCCTTGCCCTAATAAACTTCTTACACTAGATTTGTTGCATGGTATAATTTCTCCAAGTTAAACCTCCCGCCCCCCAATCCCTCACTGCATTTTATTCTATCAGCACACACACACACACACACACACACACACACACACACACACACACAC
>JANHMN010000009.1:19667269-19677852 GCA_030674055.1 Rhabdomys pumilio
CCCCCACACACCCCCACACCTCCACAGCCCCACACACCCACACCCCCACACCCCCACACACCCCCACACACCCCCACACCCCCACACCCTGAGCCAGCAGCAGTCCTCACACTCATGGCCTCCTTCCTTTGGCTGTGCCCTCTGCTCTGAAGGAACAGGGTGGAAGCTGGTGGAGGAGCGAACCTGCTCCATCTTTGCGATACCTACTCTTTCTTCTTGTCTAACCGTTCCTTGGTCCTTTTTTGTCTTTTCTCTGTGAACCACTAGAAAAGCTTCATTGTTCTTTCTATTTCCTGTTGTTTGCTGTTTCACCATTTCCTGTATTTAGTATTATTCTCTACTTTTAAAAATGCATTACCTCTCTAGTTGAAAGTTAAATGCCTAAGGTATTCTGCTTGTTTGTTTTGTTTTTGCATTTTTAGCACTCTGCCTTTAAAGTGCAAGCATTTCAGACTCAGTACCCATGTGAGTTATGTCCCAGGATTACTTTCACTAGAATGGTTGTTAAAATTCAGTATGAATATGTCTTCAAACCCAACTTTTTGTTCTCTCTGGAGTGTTTTTCACTATTTTATTCTGTAGGAAAGTAGGATGGATCTTCTGTTTTTATCCTTGATTGTAATGGAATTGTGATCTGTTCATTGACTGAATAACAGAAGTCAAGTAATATATCAGTGGATTTATAATTTAGGAATAACTGATGTTGAAGTAGTACTTGCACCTAAAATGTTGGTATCAAATTCATTCTGTTTAGCTAGACTTGTCTATCACAGAGTCCCTAGTCATAAATTACTTACTAATTTATTTGGTTTCTAGTGTCTTGAAAGGTATGGTAGCACATCTCATTATAGGAGCTAACTCTTCTGTTTCCTCTTCCTATCGTAGTTTACATAGGAGATTTTTTTTTCATTATCGTTACTATTGTTATTGTTATCATTTATCTTTTTTATACTCTAGTTGTTAGCCCCCTCCGGGTCTGCCCTCTGACTGCTCTTCAACTCATTCCTCCTCCCCTGTTTCCAAGAGGTTGTCCGCACCTCTAATGCCACCCCACTAGACCTCCCTACTCCCTAGGACCTCAAATCTCTTGAGAGTTAGGTGCATCTTCTCTGACAGAGGCCACACCAGGCAGTCCTCTTGTATATGTGTTGGGGACCTCATATCAGCTAGTGTATGCTGCCTGGTTGGTGGCTCAGTGTCTGAGAGATCCCGGGGATCCAGGTTATTTGAGACTGCTGGTCTTCCTATGGGGTCGCTCTACTCAGTTTCTTCAAGCCTTTCCCTAATTCAACCACAGAGGTCTCTGACTTCTGTCCACTGGTTGGGTGTAAATATCTTTATCTGACTGTTTCAGCTGCTCATTGGGCCTTTCAGAGGACAGTCATGCTAGGCTCCTGTCTGGAAGCACATTATAGCACCAGTAATAGTGTCAGGCCTTGGAGTCTCCCTTTGAACTGGATTGCAAATTGGGTGGGTCACATAACCTCCTTTCCCTCCGTCTCTTCTCCATTTTTCTCCCTGCAGTTATTTTAGACAGGAACAATACTGGGTCAGAGTTTCTGACTGTGGGATAGCAACCATATCCCTCCACTTGATCCCGTCTTTCTACTGGAGGTGGACTCTACAAGTTATTTCTCCCCTCTGTTGGGCATTTCTTCTAAAGTCCCTTCCTTTATCTTGTATGATCCTTTAAAGATAACATAATTGATAAGAATATATTTTAATGCTTTAAAAGCAATTTTTTATCTTTTTTCTTTGAAACTAATATAGGCTCATATCTCCTGTGAATCTTACATCTACAGTTTCATTAACCCTCTTCGATGTTTCTTCTTTTCTTTTTGTTATCATTTATTTATTTATTATATCTTAAGAGACTGTATGTGTGCCTGTTTTGTATGTGTGTCTGTGTTATTTTTGTACCATCTAACATGTATAGAGGTCAGAAGATAATTCATGGACTCTGGGGCTCAATCCCAGATCACCAGACCTAGAGACAGGCATCCGCATCCTCTGTACTATCTTACTGGATATATTTCTTATTTCTTAAAGAATTGTTTTGATTTGTGTTTCTACAATGCTGAAGGACAGTGGTACAAAAAGCAAGATGTTGCGAGGTTTGAGTTTCTGAACGCTCCCTCCCTAGCTCATAGAGAAATGATTTTTCCATCATCTCCTGTCATCTTATCATTTAAAAGTTTATAATTAAAATTTTATTAAACAATTTAATAACAAATTCATTTGAGGATAAATAAAATATCTACAAAAAAACCTTCCTCTCTTTTATGACTCTTCTTTTGTCCCCTACATTAGAACATTATTTTATGTCTACACATACATATATTTGCATGCATACACATATACATAAAAGTATTACTGTTGGCTCCTAGACATTATTTGTAATTTGTTTATTTTAGTGTCCCTATAAATGATCATTTTTCTCTTTTATTTCCTAACTGACTTGTTAGAACGATGAAAAGGTTTTAGCGGCCATGTGTTGAAGTTTTAAATGACCATGTGTTTTTTCCTTGGTAATTTAACTTGAGGATTGACACTGAACTATCTTAGTGTAAATTAAAGCCATTAGAATCTAACTTCACCTCACCTAAATATGTAATCCTATTTTTTATTTTATTTTTAAGATAAACATTCATAGTTGGGAAAGGTCACAAAAGTCCTGAATGAAAATGGTTCTGAATTGTAGCGGGGCAAGTTAAGAATACCTGCTTCTCCTGCAAAGGACCCAAGTTCCATTTCTAGAACTCACATCAGTGGGCTCACAATTGCTTGTAACTCTGCCTGAAAAAAAAAATCTGATGTCCTCTTCTGGCCTCTGTAGGCATCTGAACTCATATGCACTACTACCTCCCATCAACAAACACAAATTTAAAAATAAAAGAATCTTTAAAAGAGTTAACTGGACTAATAATAAAACACACAAAAACTTCTATTCATTATAGAAAAATAAATGAAAGATAAGCAATAAAATATCAGATGATATAAGACAGCCAAAGTTGGGTGATGGAACTAGTTTATCTATCTCTATCTATCTATCTATCTATCTATCTATCTATCTATCTATCTATCTTTATTATTGGTGTGTGTATAATTGTGTATAAATTCATGCACACATGTATGCCACGCAAGGCACATTGTGGAGTCAGAGAAAGGCTTCATGAAGTCAGATCTTTTCTTCTACCTTTGAGTGGGCTCCAGGGATTCTAGGGATTAAACTCAGGTTATCAGACTTGCATAGCTTGTGTCTTTACCTGCTGCGTTTTCCTTCCAGGAGAAAGTGAAGTTTAAAACTCCCACTAGCTGGCATGAGACCAAACAGTAAGAATGGAGAAGAATGGCTTCCTAGGGATGGTCTCCTGGTTAGAGAAAAGAGTGACTATAAAACATATTAAGCTGACTTACAGAAAGAAAACCAATGTTTATGGTTTTGCATCTATTTTAATTGAAAAAAAATCTAAGTTTGAAACCAGCTCAAGCCATTTCTGCATTATTTGTGAAAATAATGTATACATTCAGAGCTAGGAGATGGCATAGTGAGCAAAGATTTTCCTAAACATGGGAATGTGAGTCGAAACCCTTTTAAATCTGGATAAAGTATCCCACATCTGTAACTCCGATGCTCCTACATTGAGATTGCAGGTAGAGACTGGAAAAAATCGCCAGACCTTTGAAAAGAGTCTGCCTGGATGATTCAATGATAAGCAGGAGTGGACAGACCAATACTTGAAATTGTTCTCTAGTCTGTGTGCATGCAGAGGGTCAAGAGAGCAACTAACTAACACACAAACAAGCATGCGTACGCAAATACACACATTTTACACACACATAGATGAAGATGCGAGGAATTTCACAAAAGTATCAAAATAAAAGATTCCTTGCAGAGACACATGGTGAGGAAGTTGTGTTAATTTTGAAATACCATTTTAAAAATGTATTTTCACTTACTATTTGAGAATGTGATGCAAACATGTAATAATTTGATCATATTGAGGACCTAGAGTCTAACAGATTCCAAGCAGGCAGACAGACAGGGTGAACAGGGTCTAGGTATATCAATGTACTTTTCTTTTAAATGTTTAAAATGGCAGACTTCCTGGTTCTTTTACCTCTCTCTGAAACAAAGATTCAGCGCCCCTGTTTTAGGAGAGGTACTCACTAGTATTTTGAAATTTCTAGGGTCAGCAATAGACTGGCACTCTTGTGACAAACTTGTTTTTTGTTTCTTTGTCTGGATTACCCAGTCCCACAATAGCTAAAACCAGTCCTTTGTCTGGGAGAAAAAGAGCCCATCCCACTGCCATATGTAAAAATCTTTTGGCTTCTGCAGACAAACTTTATTTCCAGGGTTGAGTACACCACTTTCTAACTGCTGCAGTCTGTCTTTAATTCCCTCCTCTTACCCGGTGTGTGTGTGTGTGTGTGTGTGTGTGTGTGTGTGTGTGTGTGTGTGTGTCTGTGTCTGTGTCTGTGTCTGTGTCTGTGTGTCTGTGTGTGTGTGTGTGTGTGTGTCTGTGTATGTGTCTTTGTGTGTGTCTGTGTGTGTGTGTGTGTGTACGTATGTACATGTGTGTGAAATAAAACTTTGCTGAATGTTGAACACTTGATTTTCCTGCCTTTGTATTCTTTAAATCAGTTCAGAAAAGTGTCTTTCCCCCCGCAACTCTAACCATAGTTGTATCAACATTCGTTTTCACTCCTCTCCTCTAAGGCCTCCTGAATCTACCACAGAGCTTCCTCTCGATCCTTATGTACCCCTTTAAAATCATGTCTATAATCATGATGTGTTGCAAGTGATAGTTATGTAGAATTTCAAGTTCATGTCTCTTTTTCACTATTCTTGTCTCCCTGCTCTTTATAAGTATAGTTACAATGTCTTTTACAGATTGTCTCAAAGCCCATGCATGAGAACATAAGTCTGCACAATACCGCAGATCCTACTCTCTCCTTCAAATGCTCCTGTCAATTGAACTTAGAGTTTTACATCACTTTTATGAAGTAGAAAAAGTCTGAGGCAACATTTTGGTGTCACAGCTCTGTTTAATGAAATTGCAAATTAATAACTAACTGATTGACATTTTATGCACTATGCTAGAATGACTGGCAAGTGGAAATTGGAAATATGAAGTTTCCGGGAGTGGGAGTATGTGGATAATGGGAAACCAAACCCTGGCCCATAAAAAGCAGAGTAACCCGAGCTGTTGAATAAAGTGCACTCCACCGTTAATTGTCCGTGAGTCAATATGAGGAACCGCAAACTCAGATTCTGCCTAAAGAACAGCATGTTTTGAACATTATGTCCAGCACCCCATAATAGCAAGAGCTTATAGCTCACTCTCACTTTCACTGTCTGTTTTTCAAAAGCTCTGTCGAGTTCAACTTTTTGCCTCAGTGAATAAACATGAAATGACTGAGAGGATGGTGAGCAATTACAACTTAATTTATTCTAATTTCTGCCAGTGTTGATTTCTCCTTTAAAAACAGAAGTCATTTCTCTGAAATAAATCAAATTAAACCAGCGTTTTGGATTTGATTTTTAAATTCCACAGCTTTCACTATCATTAAGTCTTAAAGATTATTTAACTTCATTATATCCCAAATTTTTATATTAAAAAAAAAAAAAACGACAAAACACATCTCCTCACGGAGCAGGAAGCAAAGGATGTGTACACCTGACCTTAGCAAGAGAACTGGAGGTGGGGCTTCTTCCCTGCCTCAGAATCTTCACAGATTTGCATCAATGGCTTGTTTTCTGTTGCTGTTTGTTTCTTTCTTGTCTTGTTCCAAGCATCTAGGGAATTCTAGTGGGAATAAATTTCTGTGAGGCATCTCTATCTTATTAGTACGTCATAAAAATTTATAATTTAAAGTGCCGAATAGCAGCTGGCAAGATGGCTCAGCAGGCAGAAGTGCTTGTCACAAAGCCTGATGTCATGAGTTTGATCCCTGGGACCCACATGGTAGAAGCAAATGTGAGTTTGGAAAGTTGTCCTCTGACTTCCACATGGTCTAGTACAGGACATGCCTGTGTGTTTGCAAATGAACACATCAAAATTAAAATATAATAAGAAATTAATGTGCAACAATATCACAGACATTTCCCTTAAAGTTTGTTTAAAATGAAAGATCTTAGCACACCTGAATCACACCTCTCAAGAATCTGAGCCAGGAGGTAGAGTCCAGCTTAGGCTAGAGAGATACTTGTGGGAAAAATTAAAAGCAGAAACAAACGAACACAATCTCAACCTTCCAATCTACTGAATTACTGAATTACACCATTTACTACAGAAAGGTTGCTAAGGTTTTTTTCTTTCTTTTCTGTTTATTTGTTTTCTTGAATGATACTGTCATATATACTTAAGGTCTATATACCACTACATCATGTCACATATCTATGTGACCAAGTGATCGTTGTAGTGGAGCCGTGAGAAGTAACATCATTATACATTTTCTCCTTGTTTGTTTGTTTTGCTTCTGTGGAAAGAACAGCTAAAATCTGTTCCTTTGGCAGGAATCAAACTTCAGTACATTTTAAGTTCATGGTTTCATATTATCCTACTGGTCAAGGTTTTGTTCCCATCCTAAGAATTCTGCTGACCTTCCTCTGTTCATGCACACTCTGCATCCCACGCCTGCACACTCCGCGTCCCACACCTGCACCCCAATAAACAGCTTAATTGCTTTTTAAAAATAAATATGACCTTGCTTCTTCACCACCCCATCCCCTCCTATTCCTTTTCTTCCTCCTCTTCCTCTCCATCAATTCCCCCTTCTCATCTCTCTTCTCTCATCTTTATCTGTGTCTTCTGTCTTACTTCTTCCTTGTTCCTTTCTCCCCATTCTCTTGTTCTACTTACTGTGTGCCTTCTCCACTGGTGAGAGTTTAAGAATTTAGGCATCTCTTCTTCCTGGGGCAAAGGGAAGATATGCTTATCTACAGATTTCCTTATAGATATAAATGTTTTACCACCAAATCCTGTCTGTTTTATGTCTTACAGATTTTCTTTTTGTCTCTTCTTTGTGTATGTGTTAAATGTATATGTTTGTGTGTGGAGAGGTGCGTATATTTGCAAATGTATAACTGCATGCAGAAACCAGAAGACAGTCACAGCTGTTGTTCCTTGGACACTATCTCCTTCCACCTCCACCTCCCAACACCAGGACTCTAAGTGTGTAACTTAATGATCAACTTTTTTCTGTTTGGTTTTTTTAAACTTGAGTTCTGGAAGATCAAACTTGGGACCTCATGTTTGCACATAAACTACTTTACCATATAAACTATCAGGTGACCGGGTCTGTAATTTCTCAAAGTTATCATCTCAAATCATCCTTATGCCAAAAAGACTTATCCACCCCATGCAGAAGATTCTGGATTCCTAAAGTTAAATATTAGAGTGACAGGTCCTAAGTCCCTGCAAGGAATTTTAAGTAGAGTATAAAGTTGTAGTTTGTATTTCCAATGTTTTACTTTTCTTTCCTAATGGTACACAAGCATCATAGTTATTAAGTATTCTACTAAAATACACATGAAGTTCTTTAAAATAATATACAAAGAGTACTTCGTTTCCCTTGTTTTAAATTATTTGGAGCAATTTCAGATATGTGGTGTAAAATCATGATGTTTTGTGATACATAATTAATTTCAAATTTTGCTTAGTTATTAAAATAACCTGTTGTATAAATTTTTAAACAGCCGTTAAATCTTTATATGTATGCGGTAATTTTTGCATTCCTTTACATTTTGAGATATTGGGATGTGTACATTATTAAACAGTGATCAAAATGTTCAAATATTGCCAAGAATCATTATTATATATGTATATTTTGTTCAGGGATATGGGGGCTACATCGCATCAATGATCTTAAAATCAGATGAGAAGTTTTTCAAATGTGGAACCGTGGTTGCACCCATCTCAGACATGAAGTTGTATGGTAAGTATGTCCTACAGACAGATCTAATATAAGGTATTGATTGGTGGACAAGAAAATCCCAATGCAGAGAAACTCAATTGAACTCATTTATCATGTGTTATTAAAGTCTGTTGTGAGTTATCACCTCCTTTGTGCAATTGATTTTACTGGAGCGTGACAATTACATTTGAAATGCATAAATAAATAATGAAACGGTACGTTTTGCTCATTTAGATTTTTTTCTCCTTGTGTCACAGCCTCAGCGTTCTCTGAGCGGTACCTTGGTACGCCATCAAAGGAAGAAAGCACTTACCAGGTAGATTTATACAAAAATTACAATAAAAGGCAAAAGACATTTTTGTTATAATGATTAGGTTGAATTCCTTCCATTCAGATCTCTCTACATAGACAAATACTTGTGTTTTTCTCGCAGGCATCCAGTGTACTTCATAACATTCATGGCTTAAAAGAAGAAAATTTATTAATCATTCACGGAACTGCTGATAGTAAGTATTACATTTGCTGCTCCTCTCTGATGGCAGCTGTCCTTATACAAAGGGACACATCTTAGATATAGGACCTGTTTCCAGAAGCTCCTATAAAGCTGTTGAACAAGAGTACAGGAAGAGACATGGAGGATGAGATTTCTGACAGGAAGTAGGTAGGAAGTAAATCAGGTAGTGCTATCCAATATTGCTCCCTACTGTGACAGGGAGACTTATCTGTAATCTTCCAGTCTTTCATACAGCAGCCACTGGTCAATTGCTACCAAAGATCATATAAAAAATAGTATTGACTAGGGAACAAAATAATTTAATGTGAAGAAGTGGTTAAATCTTAAATCAGAGGAGATAGATAAATAGATATAGATAGATAGATAGATAGATAGATAGATAGATAGATAGATAGATAACATAGCAAAAGTAGCAGGGTTATAAGAAGAGTAGCTGCAGAGAGGAAAGCCCATGAGCTGGGGGGAATTTAGGGGTAGGAAGGAGGTATGCAAGTGCTTTATGTGGTTTGAGTATGTCTGAGTATACAGGTATGTGCCTCCATGTTTGCATATAAGTGTGCAAGTGTGAGTCTTTTAGTTAAAATTAGGCTCAGGAGCTTGAGCTCTAAAAGCCATGTGTTAACATGGCTTCCCACCTGAAATAAAAACCAGACAAGGTGAAACAGTGGAGTCCACATAAAACAACTCATGGATGGTTCCCAAATCCTTTTGTTTTGTTGTGCTACAAGCCTTTTAGCAATGTAATATGTAAAAAGAAAAGAAAGAGATAAAAGGAAAGAAAAGAAAGAAAAATAAAGAATGAGAGAAAGAGAGAAAGAAAGAAGGAAGGAAGAAAGAAGGAAAGGAAGGAAGGAAGGAAGGAAGGAAGGAAGGAGGAAAGAAAGAAAGAAAGAAAGAAAGAAAGAAAGAAAGAAAGAAAGAAAGAAAGAAAGAAAAAGCAAGAAAAGAAAAGAAAGAAAACAAGCAAACCTACTGCAGCCTACAAAGGAACTCTGTTCTTTTGGCAACTCTTCTGAACATCTACAATTATTATAAATTGGAAAATATATTCATGAAGTAACTGAGGTAGTAGCATCATTGCTTGATGCATGGCACTGAAGAGCACCATGCTTCTATGAATGTCAAAGTATTCAGACCATCCACATAGGTCAACAGTAGTTACAAAGTCATTTACTAATTGTTAAGTGTGTATTAGAACATGGACTAGAGCACTTAACAATGTCTTATTTGTTCTGCACAAAAATACTGCCCTAAGGAGTTACCATTTTCTTAACTAGTATGTTAGTGAAATAACTGGTGGGAAAAGCTAAATTTTCCATGGGGATTTGTTTGTGTGACTACTGCAGTTCTTATCCTCTGCACTAAACCCTAAGCCAAGTGAACCAATTATGTTTATGGTTAAATGAGTCTCTCTCTAGACACCACCCTAGAAGATTTTAGTGCTGTTTAAAACTCCTTTTCTAAGTCGCTGGTATTACTGTAAATCATGTTTCCCGTTTGGTTCAATTTCAAGTCAGGCACTTCACAAAGCTGATTCTATTACAGAGGTCCAGAGAGGTGCAAGCCATGCTTGTATACAGGTGCACACATGTCCACACTCACCGCACATCCCATAGGAAACTTGACTTATGGATGTTCAATGACATTTTTATGCTGCTATTCTTGGCTAGAAAAATGACAAATTCATTCACTAGTTCAGTTAAACTTAATTGTTCCATTTAGTCCTTTGAAGAAAACAAATAGCAAACAACAGACTTTGTATTGAAAACCAAGCAGAGAATAATCAACTGAAAAGTTATTTGGGGGGAGGGGGTCTGGAGAGATGGTACAGTGAGGAGAAGAGCTTGGATTCCCAGAATGGGGGTAAAGCCAGATACAGTGGTGTACACCTGAGATTATAGTATTCTTGAAAATGTAGGTGGAGACAGACAAAACCCTGTAAGCTCACTAACCAGCTAGCTGGGTGTGCCCAGCAGCAAACAGTTTGAGACTCTGCCTTAGAGGCAAGAACTGACACCCAAGGTTGTGCTCTAATCTCTATATATGCTCATATTTTTAAACACACACATTATACATTTCTGTTTTCCATCATCTATCTATCTATCTATCTATCTATCTATCTATCTATCTATCTATCTATCTATCT
>JANHMN010000009.1:19677862-19697856 GCA_030674055.1 Rhabdomys pumilio
TCTATCTATCTATCTATCTATCTATCTATCTATCTATCTATCTATCTCTGCCACTGTTTCTGTCTCTGTGTCTGCCTTTGTATCTCTCTCTCTCTCTCTCTGGCTCTCTCTCTCTCTCGCTCTTTTCTCATACTTTCCCTCCTCCCACTCCTACTATAACAGTTCATTTGCATGGCTATCTTTTCAGCCATACCCAAATGCACACATGGTGAAGTCTTTTCCATATAACTTCCCTACAAAACCCACATGAGTTATATAAGAGATTATTCTACATCAGCTATTGCCCACATAAATCTGTATTCATAGTCATATACAAATACCAAGCAATTTATAGTTATTTACAATTGGTGATTTTCCTTATTAATTGTAATAGAAAATTGTTCAGAAATATCTTGCCTATATTTAAAATAAATGACTATTTGGACTGTTTATCCTATGCTGTATAGAAAGATTATTCTGCTCCATAGGATGAAAGCCTAGGGAGGCTCATACCACTGATAAGACTGCCCTCATTTGACAAAGATAGATATAAAATGTTAGCTTAAAGTTATTTATGGAAATCTGAAGATATGTATGGAGTGAAAGGAACAACTTAGGCAGAATACAAGCAAACTATAGCATAGAAAAAGTTGAGTGGCAGATACAAGGTTCTATAACTAGCTCAGACGAAACTGTTACTAAATACAGACTCCTGAGATATGTATTCCAAAGTTCTGGAGCCTTACCTTCAGACAGAAGGAACATGGAGAGAAAAAGAGAAAAAAGCAGTTTTCTCTGCACCAAATATTTAACACTGAATAGTGAGTGATGCACAAAATCTTCTCAACATGGGAATTCAGTTCTAATATGATATTGTAATTATATTTATTTGTATATTTCTTCATTGTTCGTGTATGTATGTGTGCACATGCTTATGATGGCATGTGTTTGGGGTCAGAAGACAAATTGTGGAAGTCTAGTCTCTCTGTACACCATAGATGGGTTCCAGTAATTTATATCAGGTCATTAGGCCTCTGATCAAGGACCCTTTTCTGCTGAGCAATCTAACTGTTTCATATTTCTAATATAAAATAACGGTGCAGAGTGTCAATGTCTAGATGAGTCTAGATGATAGAAATCTTCAAGTATGTATATGAAGATATTTCATTGCATTGATTTCAGGGAAGACATAAATTACCTCCAATACTTATTAAGTACAAAATATATATAAGCATCCACCATCATGCCTACACTTTAAATTTTACTTGGGTTCTTGGGGCTGAAACCCTGGTTCTCACATGGGGGAGCCATCTCCTCAACTCAACCTTGCCAGCGTGGGCAAGGGTCTAGGCAGAAACAAGTGGACAAGTAACCAATGCTATCCAGCTAGTTTAGCTCATTTCAGAAAATCCTAGACCATGTCTCAAATAAAAATGGAGAGAACCTGAGGAATCACATCTAAAGTGGGCCTTTGACTTCCAAACACATTCACAAATGCACATATGCTTACCTAGACACACAGGCACACACACAGACATATACACATGAACAGAATGTCATTAGATGATTAAATTCACCTTGGTAACAGTTCTTATGTTGGTGTTCTGCTTTATAGTAAAAAATGAAATCTTTACTATGCTACTTAGCAGCTTTTAAGTTATAATCATTGACAAGTCTTTCTCCCAAGTAACCAATGAACATGAACCACTTCTGTTCTTTGAAAAAGCTATTGAGCATTTCTGGTGCTAACAGATTCATTTCTTTCAAATATCATAATTTAATATTTTGCAGCAAAAGTTCATTTCCAGCATTCAGCAGAATTGATCAAGCATCTGATAAAAGCTGGGGTGAATTACACTCTGCAGGTAAGCCACCAGAAAAATTCAGACTAATCCTCAGCTTTGTATCACCCTATCAGATACTTGGGATAAGCAACTAAAGCCATGAAAGGGTGATTTTTGGCTCAGGATTATAGAAGATATAGTTGTACCCATGGCTTTGGGTTTGTGGCAAGGAAGCATCAGATTACAAGAGCTCATGGAAAAGCAAAACAACTCATTTAATATTGTGTGCGCCTGTGTTAGCATGTGAGTGTTTATGTGCATATGTGTATTTGTGTGTATCTGTGTACACTCACATGTACATGCATGTGTGAAGCTTGAGGACAACAGCAGGGCAAATAATATCAAATATTATAACATCATGTTCATGATCCAGAGGATATGATAACATGTCTTTGTGTCCTGTTTTCTCAGGCTGGCTCTGTTAACTGCCTCTTCACCAAGCATTCTGAATTTCTTGGATCTTTAAATTAACTTCTGGGTTCTCCGTTGGCTTCGTTTTCTCACCTTTAGGCATTAAACACTGGGTTGGTTATAGGAATCAAATTAGCCACAGAGAAACTGACCTTTCAGGGTGTCTTTTGAAACCTGATTAGAAGTCTTCAGGACTCCATGGCTCTCGAGAGGAGCAAAACCAAAATCATAGGGTCAACCCCAAGAATCCAGCTAATGTGAGCTCTTGCTAGGCCTGTTTGAACCATAGATGCACCTTGTTGGTTGATTAGTCATCTTGAGGAGAAATGTCTCAGAAGTCCCTGTGTGAAGTCACAATGCCTGAGGGCTCTCTTTTCGAGGAAAATTCTTTAAGAGTTCAATTTTTATGTCTCTGAGTCTTCTATTGCTAAAATATTTCTGCCTTCTGACATGCCCTCAAGGCAAGAGAAAGGATCCTAACTCCTTCAGACACGAAATACTGCTTCCTTTGCACTTTGCATTTCACCTTCTTGGACCTATCCTATAGAAGTATTTCCTCTTAGTTGCAAAAATGATCAAAAGATTTGTGAATATTTTTAACATACATGGGAAAGTGACGTATAATTGTAAATTTTCTCAAGAAATTACTTTAAGTAAAGAGATATCTGAACAATGTATTCCAGAAGAAGGTATATGTTTAGTCAAGCAGACTACAATGTTTAGTTCATAGAGGTCAGCATGAACATGGAAGAGTCTACCATTTTGTCCGAGAAGTCCTAATTTAAATAATTATTTTTGTATATATGTGTCTTGGAGAACAGAAGTTCCTGAAAGAAATAGCATCTTCTACTAAACCATCTGTAAGGTTGATTCACTAATTAGATTTCCAATGATTGCAGAATGTTTGAAATGGTTGGAAATCCAGCAACAAGTTTCTTGGGCTGCCTTCACCCTCTTAATAACTATTTTGTCCTCTGTGTATGAGCTAATGTATCTGTAAGCAGTGGGTAAATCTTTGGAATGTAAATGCATCTAGCTTCCCCTAAGTTTCAGAATGTCATCTGGTAGCATCTGAGTCATATGTGAGAAATTTCTCCACTGAGTATAAAAAAACACAGCTCTTACCTCAAAGAGAATAAGAGATTGCTTGATCTGGAGCCAAGATGTAAGTGACTATGGCCTGGAAATATTTATGTTATCCTACTACCATGCTCTCCAATGTGGAAGCAGTTTCACAGAGGTTGATAGTAGCACGATTAAAAAAAAAAGCTACAAATCAAGGAATTTAAAACTGCATTAGTAGAAACACCAGTAAGTTAGATTATAACAAGATGTGGAAATCTCAACTATAGGTCCAGGTGTTAAATGGTTAATTCTTCCATCAATAGAGTATGGCAGGCAACAGGGAGAGACAGATTGAGCCTGACACAGGCTTTTGAAATGTCAAACCCCACCCCCAGTGACATACTTTCTTCAACAAAACCACACCCACTCCAACAAAGCTACACCTCCTAATCCTTCTAATCCTTTCAAATAATGCCAGTCCTTGTTGAATAAGTATTCATATATATGAACCTATATGAGCATTCTTATCCAAACTATACACAAGGGATCTGATGAGGGCTCAGATTCTCTGTCTAAATAAAGACCCTTCTTACAGATTTTAGATGAAGGGTTGAGGTCCCATGCTGTATGTCTGATGTGTATCCCATAGTACTTTCTTGAAATCAGGCTGTTTCTGATTTTCATGCTGCAAGAAAAATGGGAAAGATTCAGCCTTTCTGCTAGCAAATGTCCATCATGCCAGATTTAACTCCTGATTGCTCAGAGAGCTTAGCAACTTTATCTGTAGAAGAGAGTATTAGAGGCTTTCAGGCAGACAAAGGAGGGTCCCTAGCATTACTCTTATACCAGCTGTGAGCACAGAGAAGGAGACAGCTATAGGTAGCAGAGCCTGAGTAGACCCTAGACCAACCCAACAGTAACTTAGTTTCTCATTTTTCTTCAATGTCATAGGTCTACCCAGATGAAGGATATCACATTTCAGACAAGAGCAAGCATCATTTTTACAGCACAATTCTCAGATTCTTCAGTGATTGTCTAAAGGAAGAAGTATCTGTGCTGCCACAGGAACCAGAAGAAGATGAATAATGGACTATACTTCTACAGAGCTGAAGGGAATATTGAGGCTCAATGAAACCGAACCAAGAGACTGTCTTGTTATAGACACTCCAGAATTCTAAGGGCAGCTCAAGGAGATGAACCTGGAACAGCACACTCAGACAGTGAACTAGAACTTGGAGACAGACGTCCTCGCTACTGTGCTGCCAAGAGTACAGAAGGTGTTTTATTGTAAAGGGAAGTTGCAAGGGTTGGTTTCCTGGGGAAAAAATATTAGTTTCACATTAAAGTAGGAATAGTGCATGTTTCCTTCCGTTATCCCCTTTTGTTCTGTGACTAGTTACCCTCACTTTGATTTCAATGGTCATGATCACCTTTGCATAAAGTGCATAACGTACCATCAGTACCACAGTCCCTGATCTTTGATGGCTGAGCTGCAATCTAACATGTTAATGTAACTTTATAATAAGTGCAATTCTCTCATTGTCTATTATTATGCTTAAGCAAATATTCAGTTAATAAACAAAAAGCAGAGTATTTTACATAAAGTTCTGTTTTCAAAAAGGCATTATTAAATGAGTCAAGGCTATGTAGAAATATGGATTTCAGCACCTTCCAAAGTTCAGGCAGTTGTCAGTAGATAGAATACTTTTAAATCAACACACGCAAGTGTTTGTCTCACAGTATAATATAAATATATATATACACGCACGTGTGCATATGCAGACAGTGAGTCTATCTTTATACGTTACTCATGCTACAAAGGGTAAACTTTAATGAATTACAGTGGATACAATTTTACAGGCTGCAATGGATGCTTCTTTAATGAGCCAAATATGATGAGACCCTTTTGTTTCCAGTTCAGATTTTAGCAATTGCTTTCCTATAAATGGGTTGTGTTTGGTATTGTTTCTAGTGGTTAATAGTTTTCTAGTTGCAGTTTACTTTTTTGAATATGATATCTTGTCACATGTAAATTAGATATTAAATATTAAATTATAGTTTCTGATAATGAAATTTTGTTAAACAAATGCAATGCCACTGAGTGGCATTTTGCTCTCTTGGTGGAGAAGGGTTTTTTAAACACTCAGACCTTTTACTTCAAACTCTCAGTGCAGTAAAGTCAATTCTCATTTTCATTATAAAAGCAAAAAATAAGAATTATTTCACTTTTTCCAGAGTCTATTTAGCATTCCATGCCTGCTCGATGTATCTGTTGCTGTTTAACTAAACCCTTGTTATTAGAATTAAAAGAAATCATTTTTATTCATTGTCCCCCCAACCCCCAGATCACAAACAGCAGTACGTGGTATTGCATTTAAATGGACAGCAAATAGGGTACCAATTCCTACAGTGTGTCAATTTGGAGCACTTAGTAAATGAGAATGAAAACTAAACTTAAATGTATGGACTTTCAGTTATGAGAGGGCAGCTATGGTGATTGAAGTCGGGTGTGTTTTCAGCCTATATTATAGATCTTCCAGAAGATGTTGCAAAGTCTGAAACCAAAGTCCAATGCTCAGAAAATCCCAGTGGTATAATGTCTATTCACAGCCTAAAATATGTTCTTTGGGAAAACTGGGTTTCTCTACCCTCTGCAAACCAGGAACAAAGATTTAAAAGTAAAGAATTTGTCCAAGCACCTTGGGCTCCATCAACTGCACAGCCCAGGATTCTGAGGTTTGGTCCTGGGACTGACTTGAAGGCTGGTTCTCCCTCTTTTCTCTTCAGTGCTTTGGAATTATGTCTTCTCTGCTCCATTAGATTCTATTAAATAAGGGAAAGATGCCCTCTCCAGAAAGACCCATTTTAGGTCTTTTTCAAGGATAGTGAACACGTTTTTTAACAAAATAGGTTGTAATGTTTCCAAGGAAAGTTTTGCCTATTTTATTAAGATGGGAGTTTCTTTTTAGGCTGATTTGAAGTCCAACTGAAGCTTTTTAATCAATATTTTAGAATTCAACCACTAGAGATTTTTATGATGCAAATAATTATGTTGTCTGAAAGATGTGGTTTTATTGAATGTCTATTTGAGTAACATTTAAAAAAATGTTTACCTTTTCCTGTCCATCATTTCTCTTGTTTATGATTATTATCAATGTTTATCTATTTTTGATTAATTTAATACAGTTTGTAATGTGAAAGTCGCTTGTCTGGGACCACATTCACCTCACAGCACCGATGGATCTCACATGAAAACATGATGTTGAATAGGAAGATGGGGAGTTGTCCTCTCTGTGATTTCGGGGGCTTCTGTGACTGGGCCATGTTACACAAAGAAACAGCTCACTGATCTCCTACTTTAGGTTGTGGGATTGCACAACTGGATAGGACCTTTACACTTTTGTCTCAGTTGCGTCCCAATGATTTTCTGCACAACCACAAATTCTTGAAGGATTCCTGAGACTTCAGTTGCAAGCTTCCTCCATGATAACTTTTCCTTCATATTAAAGTAAAGTTTTAAGTCAGACTTACATTTCTATGGTGAGAGTCTTCAGGAGTATTAACTCAGAAAGGAACACATAACCTTTGAAACTCCTTTAAAAGCAAATTTGTTTTTCCCACTTTCATTGAGAGCATTACTCAGTAAATAGGGACCGAGAGATAGCGTATTAGTGGCTCTTCTAGGAGAAATCACTGTGACTGAAAGTAACTTAGGGAAAAGAGGTTTGTTTTAGTTTACAGTTACAGCAGGCAGGGAAGTTATAGCTGCAGGAGAATTGAGGCTTGGCTGGCTGTTGGAAAGCAGAAAGAGAATGAGCAGTGGGGCCAGGCTGTAAATCCTCAAATCTACCCCTGATGCTTCCTCAAGCAAGGTACCACCTCCTAGAGCTTCCATAACCATCCTCCTCATCCCTCAAACAACGCTGCCAGCTGAGACCAACTGTTCAAATATGTGAGCCTGTAGAGAACGTTTCACATTCAAATCACAAAAAGGAGGTTGTGTTGCTTTGTTGTTCTCTAAAGTGGAAAAGGATGAGGATGCTGTTCAAAACATGAACCTTTGCTTCCAGCTCTGCACAGACACTCCCATTAAAGGTGGGATGTTTATAGGGTCATAAGAATGAGGAGGCTTAAGCACTGGTTGGCTACCATATGAAGAATGATTCAAGCCATTGCCCTTCAGGTGTGACTTAGGCACTGGTCTCTAGCAGGTAGAAAACTATTTGAGCAATTTCTCACCAGATGATGGCTTTAAAATGGGAGTTACAAGACGAGAGAAATGCTTCAGGGGTCAAGAGTACTTGTTCCTCTTATGGAGGGTCCAGGTAACCACACTGGGACCTGCAGCAATGCTTAAACCACAGTTTGAGCTGATTTGACACTATCTTCTGGCCTTTGTAAGAAGGTTCATGTGCGTGAAGCATGTACAGCAAAGCAAGAGTGTGTTTGTGTATCACATGCACACACACACACACACACACACACACACACACACACACACTTAATATTTTAAATAAAGTTACCTACAAAGGATTTTCTGCCGTGTCTTTTGGGTCCTGAAGCCACACAGCTTCTATTTCAGAATCATGGACGAACTACTCTGTCCCTCCTCATATGACCTGACAACCTTTGCTTCTTGTCACAGTCAGCTTTTCTTAAGTGTGGTCTGTCCTCTTAGGTGTGATGACTGATCTCTACATTCTGGTTTGGGAATTCTCCAAAAGAAAGACGACTGCTAGACACAGTATCTACACACAGTTCCAACTGCCCCATTGAAACTCAGTTATGGCAAGACAACAGCAGATAGCTATTATCCCTCCTGCATAAGCAATTTGTGGTTCGGGGAAGGCTTCCTCAGCCCCCAACAACCATCCCTGCATATTCCTTTGATTCCTCCTTCTTTTGTTCCTCTCAGCATCCACTCCCCCACTCTAGGATTGCTTTTCAAATTTAGCTACACATAAACCAGCTGTGGACAAAGGACCTACTTTTAAGGGGAAAAGTTTGCTTTCCATTACAGCTTATTACTGTGCATATTATGAAATGAGGAGACAGCATGGAAATAAAAGTGTGGTTTCTTCCTTCCTTTCTCTTAAAAATATGTTATGTGTTCATGCTGTGTTATGTTGTTATAACGGGATGTGATATTTTGAGGAGGAATCTCATTCAGTAGCTCATGCTGGCTTGATACTAACATAGAGCAGGCTGGGATCAAACTCAAGGGATCCATCTGCCTCTGCCTGCTTCTCTTCTATGCCCACATGTTCAGTTTGAAACTATGGTTTCTCTCTTCAATTTGATCAGGGTTTCAATCAACTTTTGTGGTTGAAAATATACACAAAATGCCAAAAATATGCTAAGTGTCCTACTCACATTAAAAAATAATCTCAACACGGCCTGAGCCAAAAAAGTCGATGAAGAAACTAAGTTTTTAATGACATCTGTAACTCATCCACATGTATGTGTCTAAGAAGTAAATAGGATAAATCAAAGTAATAGTCACCTGAAACACCTATGGTCATGGCAGCTCTGTATTGTTGTAAAGTGACCTTCACCCCCTCTGAATCACAATGCTGTATGTGAAGTTACACTCCCAGATATTTTTGAGAATAACTTCATTTTACTTCCACAAGCTAAAGGCTACCTCAGCCTACTGCTAGTTATGTTTGGAGTTGCCTGAGTGACTTCCTAATGTCAAGAGGACATATGTGTTATAATATTGGCATGTTTGGTGAGGGCTGAAGGGAATCAGAAGTACTGACATAGAAAGGCTGAGGATCAATATTGGATCTCCAGCACCCAAGTAAACAGCTGAGCTGGACAGTCAACATTTGTCATCTCAGGCTTGGGAGCATATTTCTCACTTGCTAGTCACACCCAGCTCGGTTGAATAGGTAAACACTAGATAACACTGTGAGAACTTTTCTCAGAAAACAAGCTGTAGAAAGACAGAGGAGGATACCTAGTGCTGATTTCTGGCCTCCACACACATGAATGTGTGTGTGAGTGGGGAGAACTCAACTTTTAATCTGGAGATAAATAAAATTCATGCCCAAGTAGCCATCACTGTATTTCTCAGAGGTCGGTAGGAATCACCCATGTTCAAGCTTTATTCCAAGTTTATTCCAGAGTCATTCTAAGTCAAAAGCTTGGAGAAGGAATTTTGTTGATGAAACATGTAAACATAAAATTCTCACATCTCCTTTTTGTTAAACATCCTGGAAACAGATTTTGGAGTTTAGAATCAGGGAAGATAGATAAAAACTTGCATTGCCTCCCATGGTTAGCTGCTGATAGAGCATGATTTGTGTTACTACTAATCAAATCTGTTAACAACAATTCATTTTGCAAAATTCTAGCAATTGTTAGAAGTAAAAAATTTGGTTTATCTTCTTTTTTTCTATTAATCATTCTGTTCATTTACATCTCAAATGATATCCCACTTCCCGGTTACCCCACCACAAACCCTAATTCCACATCTGCCTTCTCCCACTCCATTTTGTCTCTGTGAGGATGTCCCCCACCCACCCACTCTCTCCCATGCCACTGCTCCAACATCCCCCTACGCTGGGGCATCAAATCTCCATAGGACCAAGGGCCTTTTCTCCCATTACTGTCAGGCAAGGTCATTTTCTTCTACATATGTGTCTGGAACCATGGATCCATCCCTCTGTACTCCTTGGTTGGTAGTCTAGTCTCTGGGAGCATTGGGTGGTCTGGCTAGCCAATGTTCTTCCTATGGGTTTGTAATGGCCCTCTGTTCATCCAGTCCATCTGCCTGCTCCCTCAGTGGGGTCCCTGAGATCAGTTTGATGGTTAAAAATGGTACAACACCTGTCATGGGTCATTCAGCCATGTCATATACATGAGATGACCTGAGTGAAACTTACATAAAGTTGGACACAGAAGCACATCTCAGTAATCCCAGAGCTTCTGTACGAAGTAGAAACTGGTGAAACCCAGAAGTTCCTGGCCTGGTTAGCATGCCATACACAAAGGAGAATGTAAAGAGACATTATCTCAAACCCAGTGGGACTCAAGGGCCAATATCTAGTATAGTCTTCTGCCCTCCACTCACCTGTGCACACAAGAATAAACATACCAAGAAAACACAAACACACACATACACAGAAATTATCTCAAAGACAGAACAAACAGGATCTAAAGGGTTGTATTTGAGCCATCATTGCCTTGGGTTTCGTCTCATCCTGTATAATTCTTTGACAAGTTCTTAGCTCTGAGTGAAGTCTTCTTCTGGAAGACAAGTACCTCCTCTGGCTATTTCTGGTCTTCAGACTTTTTCTTCTCTCAACGTGAGATCCTGAGCCAGTTCCAGTTTCTCTCGTCCATTGTTTTAGCAGTCTGATTCAAACTGAAAGGCATACATTTCTCTTTCAAATATCTTCATTGTCTGTCAGCCTAATGATACTAGCACAATTTTAGTTAACTCGTTTGACATAAGTTTAGTGTGACAAAGCAGAATTCCTTCTTGCCTGTACCTCTGAAGCAATGAAACCCATCTTTGTTCCTAATGTGGGCTGTTTGCCACATAAGCTCAAGCATGTGAAGTCAACAGCGATGCCCTCTGATAAAAGTGAATCAGAATTCAGAGGCGTTAAACAATTTCTCAGTGGTATCACGCAGTGGATAAAAACAGGACTAGAAAATAAAGTCAGTTTGTGATGCCCCTGAGTCTCTGTCACAGTTTTCAGCTTGATTCTGAATTCACAGCATTCTTCCTTAAGTTGGGTTAAACTGTGGAATAAATGATTCTTCATGAAGGACTGTCTTTTGCAATTCTCCTGATTGTAAGTAAGCAAATATAAAATTCAAAGGAGCTTCAATTCCTGTGCATAGGTAGGTGTTTAGCTGCTTCCTGGAAATTTGTTTTATTTGCCAAATCTCATGTACCTCCCTGCAGGAACTAGAATCAGAATTATCTCCAAGACCACCAAGTAGGAGGGCACGACTGAGGCTTGTCCTCTTTGCCGAGATATTTATTGGAAGAATTATTAATGCCACAAGGAAACAAACTAAAAGACTGCAGTACCTCAGGGGCTCTTTTGAGAGCTCAGGCCACAAAACAGAGTGGGAAATCTTTTCTTATAGTTTTCAGAGAAAACATAAGATCTCTCAACACCATCATGTGGCCAAATCACCCCTGATTCTTTTCTAGTGTGAGGGGGCAATGGAATTATGGGAAAGGAATGTATGACTTGGAGGATTCATTCTTATTAGAGCCCTCTGATGTCATGATTGCTTTAACAAGCCAAGGTAGGTCAGCTTTCTTGATTCCTGTTATTCTTCTGGAATCCAGACACCAGAGACATCATTTACAGGTTCAGGTACAGGTTTTGACACAGCCTCTGTCTCTCCCTCTAGCAGTAGGGATTCTAGAATTAAGGGTGAGGATAGAGAAAAATGGGGCTAAGATGAGCTTCACTGAAATAATGGATATTGTTCGATTGCAACACAAGTGATGTATTTTCTGTACATTAAAATTTGAAAAACAATTGCACAAATCTTTCTCAGAAGAGAGCATAAGAGTTCGAGGTGGATGTTTCTAGAACAGATTTCACAGATAGCTAACAAAGTGAAGGCTAGCCAGCCTTCTGAGGCTTCCTCACATCAGCTTTTGTATGTTGTTTGGTCTTGGAATATCCTTATACAATGGAGGCTTCTCCAATCACTATCAACATCTTAAACAACAGCATCTAAATATATTTAACAGAGGATGCTTCCCTATAGCCTATATTTTGTTAGGGAAGATCATTTTCCCTAGAAACTTTAAGAAGAATTCTGCTCAGAATTTTTTGTTTAGGTTTGGTTGCTAGTCATCTTAGATTTGGGAATTATCTATCTAGAACTTACATTCTTTTTCCTGAAGGTGCATAAAGTAAGGACAGGTAATTGAAACAAAGACATAAAAATGGGAGTCACAGAATTCAACAATCTGATCTCTATGGCTGCTTCGTTCTGCAGGCACACCTCAAGCTACTGGATAGTAAGCATGGAGTGTTTTTATACATGAACCTTCTCTTGAAAGTGTCTTACTACCCGTCTCTGAAAGAAGAATCTTATACCTCTTCCAGCCCTTTGTTCCTGAGAATCCATACCCACTTCTCCACTGGCATATTCTCTTCTCTAAATCACTGACATGTTATTCAGGGCAAGCAGGTAGCTTTGAAATTTGATTGCTGCATTATCAGTCCCTTTCTTCGGGCTATCTGCTCTAACAAGATTTATGATGCCTTGATTATCTCCATATGGCTTAAATTTCTAGGCACATCATTAATTCTCCTGATTGACGGGTTGTAGAAGGCTTATACCAATGGGAAAGAAAAGGCCTGGCAGTGAAGCACAGGTAACAGGACTTCCCCATTCATATGCACTTTTAGCAAGTGTGATTTTCATTACATCCCAACATCTGTCCTTTAGGACACTGTGATCTTTGTGGTGTAATTGGATTTTGAGCCCTTGGGGAGAACAATGCAAAATTCCTTTGCCCACATAAATAAGAGTTTCAGCTTCAAGGTTGTCTAGCAGAAAATATTATGTGCAAACTGCATACCATGTATTATACTATTTGATTTAACCATGTGGTTATTTTTTTTAATTTTTACATTTAATTAAGTATGTGTCTGTCTGTTTGTTTGTTTGTGGGCGAAGCTACCACTTCCCATGAATTCACATGGAGGTCAGAGGACAATTGTCTCTTTCCACCATGTGGCTTTGGGGTATGGTCAGGTCATCAAGCTCCTCAGCAAGCTCCTTTACAGGTCTAGCATTTCCCCACTTGCTTATTTATATTAAGTAATTAATATGAATAACAAATATAAATATGGCTATTTTATATAAAACAAAATATAAAATATTTGTAATGTTACTGAAAACACTATAGCTAAGCGAACCATCATTTACTAAACAGTAGTAGCATATTTGATTAGATGTTGGCTTTTGATGTTCCTTATTAATTTTCACTTACTTGAGGATGCTACTTCTATATCTTATAAGCCTGAACCTGCCCACACGATTCCCAAAATTCCAAAGCCCCCTTCCATTCCCACAGTAGACTATCTTGACGGCATCTCCCTATCTTGCATTCAATTTTAGGGAAGTTTCTCATAAAAACAGCTATATTTTTAATTACGTCACAGCCCAAATGATTTATGATAAAAGGATATTACTAAAATAATATATGGGTTAGCCTGCATTATTTGGTGATGTTTTGGGCTTTACTTTACCTCCACAAATGTATCAAGAGTAGAGGAATTCAGATCTTTTGAAACAGGAATTGAGAAGAGATGATGATTTACCGTATACTTGTAACTCATCATGTGCCTCTGTGTCTTAGTTGAGATTCTGCCAGACTTGAACATGAAACCACCTTCCTTTATCTGATCCTGTTTGTTTCAGTATTTTTTAATCCCCCAGGCATAGGAAACTGTACAACTGATGTTTCTTATTCCTTAATTGATAGTCATTCATATTGTTAGAGAGGTTTGAGGTGATTCTATTTGTAAGATGTTTCCATTGAGATATAATATATATGCATATTTACTGTAGTAGAGTTGGTAGTCAGGGAACACACCAGCAGGCAGAACATGAATTAAATTAACCCTTCCAGCCAGTAGAGCAAAATTTGTTGATTTGTTTGCAAATCAAACTGAAAAAGAGTAACAGGCTGGAAACTAACTATAGTACCACTGAAGCCAGGGCAATTAGGGAATGTCCTATGGTAGAAGTACTTTCGCTTTGCCAGTGAGTTTCTCTTTGTGCAGATTTCTGGGGTGTCATGTGGCACCACCTGCAGGAGAATAGTAAAGGCTGACAGGTGTGCAGTTCTGAGAGATTAATGTAAGCTGCTGGGAATGTAATTTATTTCCAGTTGTGCAGCATCTGGCATGGAAATAAGGGTCATGCAAACCAACATCTCGCAAATCAGAGCCATGCGAATCAAGTTTCTGTAAATCTGGACAGTCCTGGTTGATCAAAGCTCAGTCTTAAACCAAGTCTGGGGTCGCCAGGTGGCAGACTACCGCTCTGTGAAGTCAGGTTCAGCACTTCTTTGTTGGTACTTTGGGATTCCTGACCATTTTTGTGACATCCCTTATGGCAGACTGATTCCATAGTCTGGTGTATTATTAATGGCCTGCACTCTACATTTATAAGGTAAAATATGGTTGGTTGATTTCTGTATGCAATGGGTAGTGATGAACTTGGTAATTAGCAAGGTAATTAAGGGTAGCTCCTTAATCTTTTATAGTGAGTCCTGATTCTTCTTTTGTAGCTATTTTGAGATGTATAATCTATTGTTAATTATTTTCATCCCATGGCATAATAGAATAGCAGTGCTGACTCCTTCTGTCTGTGTGATCTGAATTTTAACACCATCTAGCAATAATTCTTTAGCCATTGGTTGACCTCTCCACCACCAACCACAACCCTCTGTTCCTGGGTAACCAGTTCCAACTTCTCAGAGATGAATGTTTGAGGTTACCCCACAACCCCCTGTCTTTTTGTTCCTGGCTTCTGTAGCAGTTTCTTAGGTCTTTTCCCTGTTGTCACAACTGACAGGAATTCATGCTTTTTTATCTATTTTTTTAATGGTTGACTGTGTCCTACTGTGTATATCTATCACATTTCCTTTATCCATCTATCTGTGGATTGCCAATTCTGTATTCTGCTTTGTAATTACCAATAATACTTCAAAGTGGCCTACAGAATCAATATTGTCACCACCAAAATATCAACATAATTCTTTACAGTATTAAGCAAACATAAACTTGAAGTTTAAAGGAAGCTACAAAAGACTCTGAATACCCCAAGCAATCTTGAGAAGTCTAAGCAAAGCATAAAGAGTTGATAGTATCAGACTCACTTCAGTCGACTGAAATGACTCTAACTTCATGGAAAGCCTATGAAATGCTCAGTCATCATCATCTTCTTCCATTTGTCCTTATCCAATTTTATATCGAATTCTAGTACAGCTACAATTATTTTGAGGCCCAACCTTCTCCCAGTTATATTTCACAATAAAATGCATGTATATGCTATTTGTATAAATGTTTTTGTATAAATGTTTACATAAGGTTTCTCTGTGTAGGGCAGACCCACCTTGACCTCAGAATTTTTATATCTCAGTCTCCTAATTTATGGAATTTCATATATGATCCACCCCACCTGGAATATGTACTTATAAATATGTAAAAACTATGACAACATACCTACTTTATAATTACTAGATAAATAAAACAGTAGGAAGAAGAAATTAACTACGTAATGTATACTAGGCACTAGAATCCACTAACTTATAGCCTTAACATTTAATACAGCCACTGTGTAAGCACTACCTCAGTTTTAGACAGGCAAACTGTAAGCATAAAAAACTTAGGAGTGTTATTAAAGTCTCAGTAAACCACACTTGTAAATCATAATTAGTGATCGTAATATTAATAATAATAAATGAAAGGAAAAAAAACTTAAATAAGTTGTAGAAACACAACTTCTCTTCCCCATCTGTGAAGTCTTCTGTGGCATGGGAGAGCTCTTTGTGTTAACTGCTGGAAGTCCAAGAAATTAAAGAGAAACACAATGAGGTTGTTATTCTCCATATCTCTAAACTGACACCATACCTTAGGTTAAAGTCCATTATGCAGGGCAGTTAAAGAATTCTTAAGTGCCAGCAAATTGCTTAAAAAATTCACAGGACCATAATGAGAAATTTAGTGATATTTGTTTGTCTCCAAAACAGCCCTTATTTTGGATGGCAATTATTTGACTCGGTTCTTTAAATCTGTTCCCAACTTCAGGACATACACACACATAGAACACCCTCATTCCCATCTTTAACAACAATAACAACAAATCCACTGATTCAAAAACCAAGATTACTGGTTGTGTTGAAGGACCGTTCATTTGAACCTTATATAACATTCATTTTGGGGAACAGGAGAGATGGCTCAGTGATTGCAATTAAAATCTGTTCTTCAGAATGGTCAGACCTCCCAGAGAATAAACCAGCAACCAAGGAATACACATGGAGGGACCCATTGTTCCAGCCACATATGTAGCAGAGGATGGCCTTGTCAAACATCAATGGGAAGAAAGCCCTTTGGTTCTGTGAAGACTCAACGCCCCAGTGTAGGTGAATGACAGGGTGGGGAGGCAGGAGTGGGTGGATGGGTGGGAGAACACCCTCATAGAAGCAGGTGGAGGGGGGATGGTATAGGAGGATTTGGCAGAGAAATCAGGAAAGGGGATAAAATTTGAAATGTAAATAAAGAAAATCAAAAAAGAAAATCAAGCAAAGAAAAAAATTGCTCTGCAGGGAACTTGAGTTTTGTTGCCAAAACCCATAGGAGCCAGCTCAAAAGCATCTGTAATTCCAGTTCCAAAGGATCTGATATTTCTGGCTTCTTTAAATATGGACATAGATGTATACACCTCATACACTGACAGATAAAATCTTAGCTGGTAGTGGCATACATCTTTAATTCCAGCATTTGGGAGGCAGAGGATGAATATGGTAGTACACGCCTTTAATCTCAACACTCACCAGGTAGAAATGAGCCAGTGTCTGAGTTCAAGTTCAGCATGGTTTGTTTTAGGCAAGACAGGGCTACAAAGTAAGACCTTGTTTCAAAAGAAGCAATAAAATATATACAAATCTTCAATTTTGTTTGAAGTCCTTTAAACTCAATGTTGTCTGTCCTGTAGTCCCTTGATAGGCAACAAAAACAGGATGCAATAATGGGAATCAGGAATCATGCCTAGAAGAGGTGGAAGGGTGTTTATCTGCTTGTGGGGAAACTATAACTCCTTAGCACACATTCCTCTATAGGTACAGGACCCAGCGTCTTAACCAAGTGGTCAGATCCTACCATATACATATTTTTCACATGGAAAATTAATATGCTTCTTACTCATTTAACTTCCACATAAAGATGTGATTGAATCAAATTCCTTGATCACATAGGTTAAGACTGAGTAGAAATTTCTGATGAATACAGTAATATAGAATTACTGGGTGTCTTTGAGAATGGGACTGCATATGTAAAGCAATAAAAGTCCCAGAAAACTCCATTGCCCACAAAGCTATATGCCTTAGCTAGGGTTTCCATTGTTATAAACAGACATCGTGACCAATGCAGCTCTTAGAAAGGAAAACATTTAATTGGGGCTTCCTTATAGGTTTAGAGGTTCAGTCCATTATCATTAAGACAGGAAACATGGCAGTGTTCAGGGAGACCTGGGGCTGGAGCAGCCTAAACTTCTACATCTTGACACAAAAGCTAACAGAAGACAGCTGTCTTTCAGACAGCTAGGACAAGGGTCTCAAAGCCCACCCCTGAAGTAACACACATCCTCCAACAAGGCCACACCTTCTAATAGAGCTGCTCCTGGGCGAAGCATATTTAAACACAACATTCTACTCCCTGGCTCTTATAGGCTTGTTCAAGCACATGAGTCTATGTGGGTTACACCTAGCCATAGTATAAAGAAAAATGGATTTAGTCCAACTTCAAAAGTTCCCATACTCTACAGCAGTCTCAGCAATGTTAAAAGTCCAAAGTGCAAAGTCTTTTCTGAGATTCATCCAAATACTTAACTGTAATCCCTTATAAAATCAAAATCCAAAAAACAGATCACATGCCTCCAAAATCACAGGATATGTATTACCATTCCAAAACCTCACCTTGAGGAAATAATTGACCAAAGCAATATCAAAAACCAGCTGAGCAAACTCAGAAATCTGTATCTTCATGACAGATATAAAAGTGTAAAAACTGTCTTCATATCTACAAATCCTTTCTTTTTCCATTTTTGAAAAATCCTTTTTTTTTTCCATCTTTGTTTCCTACAACAAACTTTTTTCTCTTGGACTGTTTCCACTCCCCGTTAGCAGCTTTCCTCAACAAGTATCCCACATCTCTAACATCTTGGGTTATTTAAGGCAGCTTTAACTTTATACCTTCTTGTTCCAATGTCCGGTATCCACACAAGATCTTCTGGGCTCCTCCAAAGGGCCTGGGTCACTTTTGCAGCTCTGTCCTCTGTAGCACTCTAGGCTCTGGTTGCCTCCACTCCACTGTTCTTGGTGATCATCTTATGGTACTGGTATCTCCAACACACTGGGGTCTTCTGATACAACTAGACGTCACCTACAGCCTCTCATAGGGTCTCTTCACGGTGCCCAGCCTAAAGTTCTCTGCATAACTCCTTCATTCCTGGGCAACTGCATCTGCATCAACTGCAACTGAGGCTGCAACCTGACCTTTCATAGTGCCAAGCCTCAGCAACTTTCCATGATCCCTTCACAACTAGCACCACCTGGGTGATTTTTACACATTACCAAGTTTAGGTGGAGCAGGAAGTACAACCTTGACTACCTCTGGAACACAGCTTCTTTGTGCTCACAATGAATACATCCCAGAAGATTTGACCTCAGTGATGATGATTCCTTCTTAATCACTGCTAATTTCTTAGCTCCAGCATTAATTTTCCCAGTAGTCCTTTCTATTCTAGACTCTGGAGCCACAGGATCAAAGCTGCCGAGTTCTGCTGCTTGCCCCATTTTTCTATTACATTATCACTAGCTTTCTCTTTTCCAACTCCTTCACTGCCTAAATGTGCTCTGTAGATTGAACTTGAACTAAGAAATCTGCATGGCACTGCCTCCTAAATGCTGGGATTAAAGACATGTAACAGCATGCCTAGAACTTCCTCTGTAGACAAACCATGAACTCAGAGATCTGCTTGACTCTAACTCCTGGGATTAAAGGCATATACTACTATGCCTAGACCTAAGATTTTTATGGCCACTAGTCCTTGAGATCCAGAACAAAAGCTATTGTTTTCCATTTCTGAATTCTAGTTCATTTTAGACCAAAAGTCCAAATGAAAAAATAATAATCCATCAATAACACCTATCATAAAATAAATAATTTTGTTCAACAGCAAAAGCATAAACAATAGTTTAGCTGAGTGGGACCTTGCCTCGAGGTTACCATTCTTTTAATATGTTTATCTCCTTGAACATAGGATTCAGCTCCATTTCACTCCCTGGTGTCCCTTTATTACTTGAACCATAGATTTTTGTAATTTTCCTTTGGTAGCTTGCTACACTTGATCAACAAGCTCTTCTTGAGACTAAATTAGAGAACAAAGTCTCTTTGGGGCTTTTTTTGAGACTTCCTTTGGGCAAAAAGCCATTATATTCTTTACAAAAATACTACAAAAACCATCTCTAGATCACATATTGTAATTCTTTTCCACTGAAACCTCTTAGGATATGTCTGCACAGATAAAGTCACCCTCAGAACCAATATCTTCCGTATTCCTACTAGGATGGTCCACTAAGCCCCACCAAAATTTTGAAATGCATTTTACTGCATTCCAAAGTCCCCACATCCACATTTCTCCAAACAAAAGCATAGTAAGGCCTATTACAGCTGTTGTGTTTTATGAAAAGATGAAGGGGGGAGAGAATGTGTTTGGTGGAGGTGCAGTAAGGTGTGGGGAAAAGAGGTACCTCTGACAGCCCATGCTTAGGCATCCTCCGCCCCCACCCAAGAACCAGCCACACAATGGCATAGTACAGAATAGAGTTTACTCAAGGCATCAGGAGCTGAGTTGTGATGGTAGTAGAGAGAGAGAGAGAGAGAGAGAGAGAGAGAGAGAGAGAGAGAGAGA
>JANHMN010000009.1:19697866-19731417 GCA_030674055.1 Rhabdomys pumilio
AGAGAGAGAGAGAGAGAGAGAGAGAGAGAGAGAGAGAGAGAGAGAGAAAGAGGAAGAAGAAGAGGAGGAGGAAGAGGAAGAGGAGGAGGAGAGACCAGCTATGAACTCGTGGAGAGAGAAGGGGAAGGAAAATAGGGGGGACAGGAGAAGCAGGAATAAGAGGACAGAGCAGGATCAAGAAAGCAAGAGATAGACTGTACAAGCAGCCCCCATTTTAGTGAGTCATGCACACGTGACTGTTGCCAGGTAATTGTGGGGTGAAGCCTAGACAAAATACTAACAACAGCAATATCCAAGTTCTGGGTACCAACTTCTGTCTTAGTTAGGGTTTCCATTGCTGTGAAGAGACACCAAAGCAAAGAGAGACAAAAGCAACTCTTACAAAAAAAATTAATTGTGTCCACCTTACAGGTTCAGTGGTTCAGTCCATTATCAAGGTGGAAAGCATGCAATGTCCAGGCAGACCTGAGGCTGGAAGAGCCTAAACTTCTACATCTTCATCTGAAGTCAAACAGAAGACTATTGTCTTTCAGGCAGCTAGGCTGAGTATATCAAAGCCTACCCCTACAGTGAGTGACACACTTACTACAACAAGGCTGAACTTCCTAATAATGCTATTCCCTGGGCCAAGCAAATTCAAACCACCGCTCTGCACAAGTCAGTGACTTTCTTTTTCTTGTCGCTTGAATTTAAAGAATAAAATTCATGAACCACGAAGGGTGGATTTTACAGAGTTTATTGCAAGTTTATAAGTGGAAAGTTTAGGAAAGAGGACAGAAAAAAGGAGAGAGAGAAAGGAGAAAAAGAACAGAAGAGAGGAGAGGAGAGGGGAGGGGAGGGGAGGGAAGGGGAGGGGAGGAGAGGAGAGGAGAGGAGGAGAGAGGTAGAGTCAGTCCAATTGGCCCAACCAAGTATCTAGGTACTTCTTCTCACATTCAGTCACTTAGTCACAGGAGACAACAAAGAAACAGGAACCAAAACTCCATCCTGGAATCCCTGACCCCCACCAAGGTCATTCTCAGAGCTGCTAAGAATGTGGGATCCCCTCTGAGGAAGTGGGATTCCCACTCTGCTTGGCCTGTCTCTATCTCCTGTTCTTGCCTACTGTATAGGACTTTCTTTTAGGAATGTGCTGCAATTTAGCACTATTTATAGATAAAAGAGGGCAACTTTAGTCTGATCATCACCTCCTGTCCTAAGGAACTTGTTATTATATTATATGACCCTTGCTAATTTCTGTTAATATCAATAACAACAATTTCTGAAGTTTGGCAACAGTGAGGTCACTGACGTTTAAGGCTTTTTCCTAAAGTTTATCTTTTTTACTTTATTGACATAGTTTTTACCTAAGCCTGATGAGAGTAAAATAACGTCCTTGAACAGGTAAGATGCTCCGGGGGCCAAAGGTACCTGGGCCAACACTTGCAGCTAGAATTCAGTTCCTGAGACCTACATGGTAAAGGAAGAGAACCCCCTGACACTCATCATCTGATTTTCACACTTGAGCCCCAGCCCCTCACTAAGTAAATGGTATAAAACAATAAGAAAAAACACCCTTAGTTCCAACCAGCATCTATGCGTTTTCTGCCATGCACTATAACAAACATTCAAATTTCACGGGCCTATGGAGAAGTAGGTCCATTTTCTCAGGAGTCATTTTTCCAAGGTTTCGGGCCTGCTAGGACAAGAGGAATTGTTATACATTGCCTGTTCAGCTTCACTGTAATCACATGTTTGAGGTCAGGAAGATGGCCATTCCCCATTGCTAACAGGATGCACAATGTCCTTTCTCACCCATCACTCCTTTTCACGTCTTCAAGGGAAACATTCTCTTTCTTTCCTTTCATCTTTTGCCTTGGTTTCTGCCTTGAGAATGCCCTTTCTCCCCACTTCTTTTCTTTTTGGTACAGTGTGTTTATGTATGTGCACAGTGTGTGCATGTGCCGGTGCATACAGAAATCAGGGGGCCTCATGGAGCATTGTTACTCAGGCCCAGGTCCCTTTCTTTATCCAAGAATCCTCCAGTCTCCCTCTCCCTAGCACTGAGATTATGAGCACCCACTTTCATACCCAGCTTCTTCAGGGGTTCGTGGTTCTTTATTCTGGTTCTCATGCATGCAAGACAAGCTCTATACTGACTTAGCCCTCATTTTTGAAAAAGAAATTTACTTGTGATGAAGCCTGTTCTTTCTGACTTTCCCTCTGTATAAAGCTGACAGCATCAACTCCCTTTGCTCAAACTGCTACACAAGTCCCCTGTATCCTCACACACATGGGACCTCTCCCCAAATTTATGCTGCAGTCTACACCACAAACTCCTCACACTTCCTTTTCCCATAGCTTTCTTCTGCTGTTACTTTGAGCCATAAGGTACCCACTATTACTTGGCATAAGCCACTACATCCCTTTCTCTCTTATCTTTCATATGAAGCCAACTGTACACATAAATTTCACAATACTTCTCCAACCTGAACACTGAGAGCTTGTCTTAATGTTCTTCCAGGGCTGGAAACAGGGACCTTCTGTTGATATTCCCACCACAGCACAACTGAATCCAATTTCTAAGACAATGCACTGCAATTCATTTAGAATTTCAAACCTTAATAGCAACAATCGGGGGGAAAAAAACCAGTATGTAAGTGCATTTTACTTAACTGCCTACACAAAAAGGAAATTTGAGTGAGCAAACAGAATTCAACGTGGTCTCTTATGCCCTGAAGGAGATGGTGCCTGTTTGCAAGGATGATTGCTTGGTCCAAATGAGCACCTGTTCAGAACATCTGCTTCAGTAGGCTCTGGAGCCATCAATCTCCTTTTCTCCAGAGCCATGTGTTTAGAGATCCAGGAAGACAATTGCAAAGTTCCTGCTAGCCCCTGAGTTAGTGAGTCAGTTGTTTCTTTAGGCGGCATTCATGTAAGCCTTCACCTGACCAAGGCTTGGTAGAAGACATATATATAGATAGAACTGGCTCATTTCATGGAGGTTGAGATTATGAGGGTGATGGAGACCCACAGCAGCCAACCCTGCACTATTTATTTTATGAGATGCCCCTCTAGCTCCTGAATTTCCCTTTGAGTAGTCTGAATCTATGTGAGTTGACTTCTTAGTCCTTCTCTGTCTGCTCTGACTTTGATCTCTGCTCCCAACAGAACTTTATTTTTCAATGACATATAATTAGTAAACCTTAATAGTCACATCTTCAAATGCACGTTCTATGGTATCTAACACATTCCAAGCTTCACACACATAAAACAAATTACCACTACATTTTTAGACTCTGCTCTGGAAAACCTTTACATATACAAAGTCACCTTCTATGGCTCTGTTTCCTTAGTACCAACACAGATCTCCAAAGACAAATATGTTTCTTCAGGAATGAGCACTGCATTGGGAATGCATACAAGTGTGTGCATTGGGATTGAGAACACCAGGAAGAAAGGACATTTAAAGGTAAGATAACGCCAGTTACATAATTGATTTTGACACACTTCTCCTTGGTTATAAGAATATTCAGGCTGCCTGGAGTCTGAGACTGGACTAGCAATTGCTGTAGAAAAGAATCCATTCAGAGATATTCTCTTTCTTTCTGTGTCTCTGTCTCTGTCTCTGTCTCTGTCTCTGTCTCTGTCTCTCTCTCTCTCTCTGTGTGTGTGTGTGTGTGTGTGTGTGTGTGTGTGTGAGGTGTGTGTGTGTGTGTGTGTGTGTGAGGTGTGTGTGTGTGTGTGTGTGTGTGTGTGTGGTGTGTGTGTGTGTGTGTGTGTGTGTGTGTGTTAGTGAAGGAATGTCTGTAGATGCTTATAGGACAGCTGTCCTTATGGTCTTCCGTGAAAGATTTTATCCAGCTCAAGGGAAGCTCTCTCCTTTGTATCTTCCAGTTCTGCTTTATGTCAGATTTGATCCACATGACTATAGTTCAGACACATTTTATTCAGTCCTATCATCGAGTTATGACAACTGGTTAGCTACTATTGTTTTCTAGAGACTTGTCAATTCTAAATATTTAATAGAAATAGGACTAATTATAAAATTGGTTCAATGATCTGGACTTTGATGGAACCATTACCCTGACCTGTGGTTGGTGCCATGTGTAAGTGAGCTGATGCTTGTTCATATCTCTCCAGAAAGAGTAATGTAACAGTTTGTATTAGTAGTTTATTTTTACGGTGAAATAACTTTCCCTCACATAGATATATCTCATTTATTCTAGCATCATTGGTTGAAGAATGGTGGACATAATTCCATTCCTGCCTGGCAAATGTGAGGCCCTGCGTTGAGTCATCAGGCAATCAATAGAAACAAAACAAAATTCACCACTGAAATCCATCTGTTATTTTGCCATGTGGTGCCCTCTCATGTGGCAGTGGATAATCTTAGACAAGAGTATGCAGACATGTCTTGGATCTTCCTGTATGTGTAGATGTGCTGCTTGTTTATAAGATTTCTGGGAATGATTAGCTTGGCACGTGGGTATGTGGGTGTGGGTTCTTGAATCTTGTTGGGCTGTCGCCATTCCCATGGCTCCAAAAAGACTGGAGCACGAGAGTCTCAACTGAGTTCACTCCACAGCACCAGGTGGGCGCTACAGGGCCATGCCTGGCATGGGGAGTTCTCACTCAGTTTGAAGTTCCGTGGGGGTGCAGAGCTCTTGGATTGGGGATCCCTGGGCCAGTAGGTGGCCAGAGACAGAATGGTCTCAAGCCCTTGGGCTCTCAGACACCACTGAGAGGGTTCGGAAGAAAAGACAGAGACTGGAGGCATGTGGGCACACAACTGGCTAGCTCCCAGACAAGAGAAACAAGCGAGGCTAGGGAGAGAAAAATGAAGTCCCGGCAGTGCCCCACTGGAGTGATTCAGTTACTGTACTCTATTAGCAGCTAGCTTGCTTGAAGAGGCAGTCCTCCGTGGGGAATGCAGAGAAGCTCTCAGGGAAGCACAGCAACTGAGGCTACAGCGGCTCATTAAAGGCCTTCTCCAAGGTTCCTCACAGAACAATCCCAATGACATGAGGAAGTCCAGGGTTCCAAAAAGGTTTATTTTCATAGAGGATGGTAGTTGAATCTGGATGCACCCCCAGTGAAACTCAGGACAGATATGAGTTAAGTAGGGATGGAGAAAGGTGAGGGGGGGTGTCTGGGGAAGAATGTTTAATTGGCTACACCCTCTGGCCTTCGGGTATCTCATTAGTATGTAAATCTCTTGAGGCTGAGGCCTGTAGTCACGCCCTCTACCTGTTCTCTTTGGGAGGGTTGTATCCTACGTGATTGGAAGGTGAAGGTCAACGGAGGTCCATGCCCGCCACATGCTAGGAACCTGGATCCTGGGAGCATAGTGGAATAGATGCCCATCCCTTACAGGCAATGAACACCTGTTGGGTCTCTGGGCTATTTCCAGCTCGCGCTTCTGCCAAAACCCAAAGCCATCCTATCAGGGTCCTACATATGATGGTTCTGTCTTTAGTGCTCTAAGATCTGTTAAACTGTTTCAGAAAGTGATTCTCCTATCTAGGCATCCCCATCAGTTTCTCTCCATGTTATTTTATTTATTTCCTTTATTTAGAACATTCTTACTAAACATAATAGAAATGACATTTCTTACTTATTTTAATTTCCATTTCCCTCCTATCTAGAGAGATACATCTTTTCAGCACTCTCTGTCCATTTTTATGCCTTCTTTGGGAAAATGTCTAAGCAAAATCTGCCCAATTTCAGTTGGGTTTCCTGTGTAGGATTTTTTTTATGTACTAGATACCTAATCTGTGTCTGATACATGAGCTGCAAATAAGTTTTACTATTATGTAGGACTTTTAATTTTATTAATTTCATGCTGCAGCATTAATTTTCAGGAGTCTGGGTATCTACTTAGCGTATGTATGTTTTTGACACGGCATCTAAATATCCATTGCTTAGTGCCAAGGGCATCAAAGAAACTCTATTCAGTTCTGAAAATTTTATGACTATTAGGTCATATGCATAAGCTTTTGGTCTGGTTTTCCTGTGTGTTCATGAGCAGGTTCTCCTACCTATGTGGACTCATTTAATTTGTTTCAAGATAACCTTTGTACACAGCATGATGTTATATAATAACAGTAAATTATTCTTTTGCATGTTCATTTCTTGTATCAAATTATGTCTGTAATTTTTGTTCCTTTCTAAATTTTTTTGGCTCCCTTATGTATAAACCTCATCAGTCTACTTTTGGATTCTCAATTGGTTTTATCTATTGACATATATGTCCAGATGTTAGCTGTAAGTTTTGAAACTGAAAAATGTATATCCTCAAATCAACTATTCTTTTCATGGTTGCTTAACTGTCCCAGTGGGTCCTTAAAATTCTCCGGGTGAGAATTAAGATCTGGCTCTTAAAACCTACTGAAAAAGGTATATGGTACTTGGAAGACAGCCTGCTGACAAAATAGATGATTTTAGTAAATATTCATGTCTAAACCAAGAATGTAGAATGTTTCCATTTGTTAGAACTTCTTAAAACACTTTTCAACAATATTTTGTGAAATATATAGTGAAATTTTCACTATATTATTCTTTTATATACTTTGTTAAATTTATGTCTAACATTCTATGAGTTCTACTGTTTGTAATGCTAATTTGAATAAATTTATTTTTCTGTCTTTTTACTAGTACTTCTTTTCATTTGTGCTTTGCCCTCTTTCATTTCTTCCTTCTTTTCTCCCTCCCACCCCATTTCTCCTTACTTCTTTTCTTTCCCTTTCATGCCCTTCCCCCTTCCCTCCTGTAACAGATTCTTGCCATGAAGCTTTGGCTGGTGAGAAACTCAGAATTCTCCTGCCTCAACCTCGAAACTGCTGGCATTATATTGCATGCATATGGCATCATGCCCACCTTTTAAATTCCATCCCAGAAGGTCCAGAACTCTCATATAAAATGGATTTCCCATGTTGACAGTGATGGCATGTACAAAAGATTTGCTGAATTTATCTGTTAGCTTGGGGAGATTTTAAAGCAGTTTTAAGATTTTTGTGTATGAAGACCAATTTGGTAGCACACATGCTTAAACTGAAGGCAGACGGAGACAGATGTCTGTGAGTTCCAGTCTATCTTGACCTATACAGTGATACTCACTTAAATGTTTTTTTTTTAAATCTTATGTGCAAAACTCAACTCTCAGTGAGTCTATTTCATTTGATTTCATCTGCTTGCTCACCTATTTTCCATGTGGACACTTTCGATTTCTGTTTCTTGTCTAGCTACACTAATCAGAGTGTGTAAATATTTAACAGAACTGGTATGAGAGGATGGCACTGTCCTGTTCCTGGTCTCAAGGAAAACTCTTCTAAACTTCGTCACTAAATAGGATCCCACATGCCAGGTTGTCAGTCTAGGTAGCAAACGTCCTTCACCTGCCGCTCCATCTCAACAGCCCCTTCTCTTTAAAAGTTTATTCTTCCCTTCATTACTGATCAATCTGAATAATGGCTTGTTTCCGCCAATGATCTTTATACAGAGCCGTGTTTTGATTTTCTGTTGTTTAATAAGTATATTTACTGCTTGTCAATTAAAATGTTTAATCTAACATAAATGCATCTTTTCCTTTGCTAGGTCAGGGATCACGGGGCAAGTTGAAGCTTAGAATTTTCAAGAATCAGAAAAGCCTTATGAAGTGGTTCATCTGCATAAAAGGAGAATATTATGGGATGTAGCTGAAGAAGGCTCCCTGGAGCAGGTCTTTATTTGTTTATAATTTTATTTTTCTTCTCTTATTATATGTGTGCACAGGCACATGTATGCATTTATGTAGGTCCAATGTCAACTTGCCAGAATAGGATTTTTTTCCTTCTACCAGGTGAGTCTCACAGAAAAAAACATCAGACCACCAAGCTTGGCAGCAACTCTTTATTCCCTAAGTCATCTCTCTGTGCTGAGACGTAGAATTTTAAACATTCAAGAGCATAGAAGCTCGTTGAAAACTGAATAGATGGTGATGCCAATATGCTTTTGTTTGTGTTTAATAAAGTGGATGCCTCCGACGTGAGGAAAATGAGTTCAGAATATGAAAGAAGCATTTGAAAGCTGTTAGCCCTCTACACTGAAAGTATATTGGTGACTGAACTAAAATACTGGCAGACGATTTAATCCAAGGGGACACATTCAGGATTTATTTCATAGTGAAGGCAGGAACTTGCAGACACAAAGGGAGAAGACAGATGTTGGCCTGAGGATGCTGCTTAGGAGTTAGATTTAATCGATTAAGTAAAGATCATGGTTTGTTTTAGTCTTAACTTACTACAAAATTGTAATCACCTCCTCTGCAGGGAGTGTCCCTGGAAAGCTATCCTGATTGCTTTGACTGACGTGGAAACCCCACTGTGGGTGGACCTTCTTTTAGTAGTCAAGGTGCAAAACTGTGACAGAAAGATCATCTCTTCTTTGCTCACTGGCTAACTGTTGATTTCTGATGCTGCTGATTTCTCCCCTGATATCAGAACGACCATCCCCAAGCTTTATTATGGACAAGGGACCAGCTGCTTTTGAGGAACCTTCTGTGCTTCTGAGATCAAAGACAGACGACTGAGACGACTTGCCTTGCAGACTAAATAACTACAGGATGACCCGCCCCACTGTATCTCCAGTGAGAGACAGCTATGTACGGACTAACCAGACTCTTGAAACAGTCAACCTCAGAGACCGAGCATCTACTAGGTGGTTGCCTCTCAGATGTGATTCAGCTGTTGTTACCATTTAAAGTTGACATACTAAATTACATTGATTGATTACATTGGTTCTGTCCCTCTAGAGAATCCTGACTAGTGCAGTCAAGAAAGCTGCTACTTTGAAAAATAGGTGAAAAGTAAAGAAAAAAAAAATCATATGGACCAGGGCAGGTTGAGATATCAGGTGTTCTGCTTGGAGATGACAAGCTTCAATTCAGCTGGTCCTTTGAAAGTCCAGACAGAAGTTTAAAGTATGTGGATGGATGCATTATACTTGAGATGTTGTGGTTTAACCTTTCAGGTTGACAATCATCAGCATGCGGATTGCATTTTGACTGAAGATTACCTAATGCTTCATAGGATATGCAGGAGGACAGAGGGGATGTGCTGATGAAGAAGTCAAATCTCTGCAGGATGCTGAAAGTATGGAGGAAACAAAGAAACTAGTAAGAGAGGGCAGGAAGTAGGTCCGCATTGAATACTACATGAACATGACATTGAAGCCCCGGGGGAGTGTGTGTGTGTGTGTGTGTGTGTGTGTGTGTGTCTACATGTGTGTGTGTTTTGTGTGCAGGTACATGTGCATGCATATGTGTGCACTTGCGCGTGGAGGCAATAGTTAGGCACCAGTTTTTCCTCAGTCACTGTCCACTTTAATTTTTGAGGCATGATCTCTCACTGATTTCACTAGACTGACTTGCCAGCATGATATCCCAGTATCAGTTTGCCTCAATACTACAAGTGGTGGGGCTGGAGATCAACACTCCAAGGCTTTCCCCCACTGCACTACCACCCGTGGGCTCTGAGCATCAAATATAAATCTTTATGTTTGTATAGCAATCACTTTTGTGACTGAGACTTCTCTTCATACCAAGAATATATTTTAAAAGAAATGGAACTATTCTCTTTTAAACATGGCTGACAGGTTAGAAGACTTAGACTCAAAGTTATCATTCATTTTCCAGAGGTATGAGAATAATTTACTGGCTTACCAGAGAACTGAATGTGTGGAGGCTTTCTGCACCTTTCAGCCTCTCTCTGGAAGGAAGTTGAGGCTTTTACTTCATGTTGAAGTGAGGGGTTTTATTGATTATTGGTTTGATAATTGTGTAGCCTTATACACCTCTCCCAATTGAATCTATGGAGATAGGGTATATAATTCTTTTTATCCATTATTCGATTTTATTTACATAAATATACATATTTGTATGTGTGTATATACCCATATACATGGGTGTATACATGCATGCCTTTGTGTGTTTGTATGTGTCTATATCTGTTTGTGTGTGTGCATGTGTGTGTTTCTTAATTTGAACTCAGGTTCTCTCACCTATTTACTAAGCATTTAATCAACTGAGCCATCATCCAATCCCAGTGTGCTTTTATTTTGCTGAAGATATTTTGTCCTTTTTCAGTAATCTGGGTATTTGTTATAGCTTCCTTTCTTTGTGGTATGGCAAAATATGCTGTGCATACACTGTAAGACTTGCCCCATAGTTGAACTTCTCTTTCCTCACAGTGTGAAATAATATAAGTGTGGTATAATTTGAGCAATAGGGGTCCGTGGTACAGCTGGCTGAATGGTTGTTATTGGTGGTGGCGGTGTTATTTGATTTTCTGGCACACAGAACTATAGAATACATTTTTAAAAATATAAAATAAGTAGCCTCACAAAGTGGTATAGTGAGCAAAAGCACTTGCCACCAAGCTTGACAACTGAGTTCAGTTCCAACACCCATATGGTAAAAAGACAGGATGTATTCCTACAAGAACATACTCAGGCAAATTATCCTCTGTGTGTCTGTCTCTCTGTTTGTCTCTCTGTTTTTTGGCTTGCCTGTGTCTGTGTCCACACTAGTTCAGTGCTAGTCTGGTATGCATTATGAACTCTAGGCTAGCCAGGGCTACAAAGTGAGAGCTAGCTGCACACACATACACACAGTTCTAGAATTCTGTAAAAATCTGTAACTGCCCTGGCCACCCTGACATGCTGTTCAGATCAGAATTGTTGGGTCTCTCTTTAAACGTAAGGGAAGTTTTCCTAAACTAATAGTTCCACTATAAAGTTGAATGATTGCCATTGCATGAGGTATTTTTTTCCTTTCCTGGAAGGTTACAAGTGAAAATTGACTCTTCTATACATTATAATTTTAATCATTTCATTCAAAATGCCCTTTTGGTGTGTATCTTAAAGAATTATTTATATTGCTTATTCTCCTTTAGGTTTTATGAAGTTCAGCTTTTACTTCTGAAGTTTCTTTTCAATGATATTTAAAATTTATTCTTTAAATTTTCCAAACATTTATAGACAATTTTGATCATATCTGTCTACCACTACCTCCTCCAACTCCCCCTAGTCTCTTCCACCTCATCTCCCTCCTACTCTGACATCTTTTTATTGTTATTAATAACCCCCCAATTAGTGCTGCCAATAACTAAGTAGAGGCTACCCCTACAGAGGAAAAGTAACTGCTTTTCCCTGAACAGCTATCAACTGCTAATAGTTTCTCAGTAAGGATGGGGCATTGGATGCCTCGCCTCCTCCATACTGGAAATTTTATCGGGGTTGATTTATCTTTACTCTCAAAGACTTCTTTTATTATTCTTTTGAATTATTTTTATTTCTTTACATTTTCATCCATTTCTAAGTTTATTAAATTCTAATGTATATTCTAGTCTTATTTTTTTTCTATCATCATTTTAACTTCCTGACAAGTCCTAGAAATATATTGTGGTCTTGATATGAATCTTTCTATTTTCTTATATTTACTGAGATTTACTGAGTTTCAGCCCTAGCAATAGTAATTTTAGATACTGTCTTTTGTGTGAAAGCTTATCTATAAATATTATTAGTGCAAAGTATGAAATGCTAACTATTTATGTATACATTCATGTTGTTATATTATAAAACATATTTGATATACGTAAAACAAGTATTAATTTTATTATATATCATATAGATAATATTTTTATATACCTAAAATATGATCATATGTATCATCTCTCTGAATATCATTGAGCATCTGTCTCATAATTTATCCAAGACTCCTTATATTGACATTCATGATAGCAGGAAAGAGATGAAGTAACTGATTCTCAAGATTCAAACCAATGGCACAAAAGTTAAATTTGGGGGAGTAACTTATTACTTAAGTTTTGTATACTTCCTACCCACATCTTTATTCTCTAAGTTTCATAACAAATAAGTTTGTTTTAGGCAAAGGGTCATAGATAAATATTACAATATTTAACACTGTAATATTACTACCATCTTGACAAAGCTCTCTCTTCCAAAGTACTGTCTATTAGAAATCAGCCAGTGCTACAGGACTGACTGCAGCTTGATTCCATGAATGATATCTCAGTGGCCCAATGTGCATTTGATATTGGCCTCAGACTAGATCACACCTAGAGATGATATTTTTTTCTAGCTCTATGTATTCAAATAAAAGCTATCTACTCCTTCAGCTAGAAGTAAGGACTAAATCCTTGGTGTATCTGTCTTAAATATGATTAAATATTTTTCAGGCTCTTTATGGAAAATTTGTTTCAATAGAATGATTATTTTATAAATAATTGAGCTTAGTTTTTCCAAAAGAAATCTCCCTCTTGAAGATGGAGATTTGACAGTTATATATGGCTGACATTTTGGTATATGCAAATCGAATATCTTTCATTGGTAATGAAATTAAATTGTTGCCTAGAGTTTCTTTTTGTTAGATGTCCATATGCAAGTGAGTATAGCTGCCTTTAAAATGACAGGATGACGTCAATAGCTCTACTCAAGGTCATAATATGTTTTAACTTGTGCAGCCATTTTTATTAACCCTAGGGTCAAAATAAACTTGTGTATGCAAATACATCCCATGAGATCCTTGAGTGAAGGCAGAAACTTACTACATATTTTCTCTGTTGAGAGCATGTGGAGATTAGCGTTTAGGAGATATCCCACAAAAGTATTTTGACATACTGAAATGAGAGGCTTACTTGAATTACTGTAAAGTGCACAGACTAAGAATATAATTTATAATTTTACATATAGTTGAGCATTTAAGATGCAGTGAAATTGTAATTTGTAGAAGGGGAGTTTCATCTCACTTCCTAAAAATGTCATTAAAAATATAGTAGAGCTCACGGACTGATACACGTATTACAAAGGAACGCTTCTCTGACTTATCTCCTGGAGAAACAACTTCAGCTGGAAAAAAAGACTCATAGTATGAGCTATCTTTCTTGTGAAACATGGATCAGCAAACACATGGAATTTACATGAAAAAAATAAACTGTTGAAGGCAATTCTCAAAGTTTAATCTTCTATAAAAACAAATCCTTCCTTGGAATCTACAATAACAGAAAAGGAAGATAAATTTCATTAGGAACATCTATCTGCAACTGTATTTATGTTTTGTGTGCTACCACGTGCCTAAATTTTAAAGTACAAGGTATGAAATTTAAAAAAAAAAAAGAGGGAGAATGAAAGAAATGGAAGAGAAGTCTAGGTAGAGGAAAAGGAAAGGAGGGAAGGAGCAAAAAGAAAAGGTAACTAAAACAGGGTGGTAGAAAATGAAGAAAGGGGTATGCAAAAAAAAAAAAAAAAAAAGAAAGAAAGAGAAATGATGAAGGGAGGAACCAGAGAGGTAATGAAAGAGAAAGGGAACATATATTCACTGCTTCATACCTATAAGGAAGTAGCATCCCAGGCAACCATTACACTAAAGTCCAACTTGACAAACAAAGGAGTTTATTGGGACCACACAGAAACAGGGCTGCCTCAAAGACAGATGTATCACCACAAAGGCCAAAACATGGATGAAGACTCCCCAGAGCTGTACCCTAGTGGCGTCTTTACAGGTGAGGGGTGTTCTTCTAGACAACCCGTCAGTCACAAAGTCCCCTCCCCCAGCAGCTGTTTGTTGCCTCTACAACATTGGAGGATCATCTTCTTGCGAGCTTTGGGAACTACTTAAGACTTCGTCAGTGTATTGTTCTCCTCTGCTGTGTCTCTCTAGTGTCTGCCTTCCTCTCTGGAGGGAAAGGTTTACTTTGGAGAAGAATTCGGCCTTAAGGAGCTTTATCAAGGTCTAGAATGGGACGTTCCAGCTCTTGGGAAAGTATTTTACACAGGGAGTAAAACAGAGAGACTCAAGAATAATAGGATGTTTGTGTAGAAAATACATTGTCAAATGAACCAAGAGTAAATCTTGAATATTTAATAGGATAAACTCATGTTATTAGTAAGTGAAAGAAAATACGGAGCCTGAAGAAATTCGGCAGCAAAAGAGAGACAAGAAAATAATGGCAGACAAAATCTCAGAGAGTGTTGGAAATGGATTAGAGATAAAAGAGTTTTCTGTGAAAGAAAGAATTAAGAAACTTAGTTCAGATCTCTAGCATCCAATAAAATTCAGGCATGAGTCTCACACACACACACCAGTGTTCCCATAGTGTGACTCTGTAGCAGGCAGACATAGGAGGGGCATTTGGACTTGTTTACTGTCAGTCTACTCCAGATTCATTGAGAGACCCTGTACCTAGAAGGTAAGGCAGTGAGTCACAAAGCAGGCCATGGACACTCTTCAGAGTCTATGCACAGGTATGTGCTCCTGTATAGACACACCTGCACACATATGCATTAAAAACAAATCTCAGACTAGCCAAGCCCTTAAAAATATTGAATAAGGCCTTTTATTCAGAGCACCCTGGCCTAGGTGCTCTGCTTACTCCCGCCCACCCTGTGCCCACCGCCCAGTGGCAGAGGTGAAGCGCAGAACTTCGGAACCTCAGAACCTCTTAACCTCTGATAAAGTCGCTGCGAGTGGCAAGGAGCCGAGGAGCATGAGTTCAGACTGTGAGAAGCAGCCTACGCCCCTCCGTGGCCTCCTATCTGTCCCTGCCCTGCAATTCTAGTGCCCACTGCCAGCCACTTGCTGTGCACCACATCTGCTTTGCTGTGGGTATGTAAATTCACAGAGAAACTTGAATGGATAACAACAGAGGATGGTATTGGAACAGTGGGAATTTGCAGTTCTGCACAGGATGCTTTGGGAGATGTTGTTTACTGTAGTCTGCCTAAAGTTGGGACAAAATTGAAAAACACAAGAGGAGTTTGGCGCTTTGGAGAGAGTGAAGACGGCCAGTGAACTCTATTCCCCTCTGTTAGGAAAGGTAACTGAAGCACTTGCTGATAACCCAGCGCTCCTCAACAAATCCTGTTACAAAGACGGTTGGCTGATCAAGATGACACTGAGTGACCCTTCGGAGCTGGATGAGTTAATGAGTGAAGAAGCCTTTAAAAAAATGAGAAATATGTGGAGTCCGTTGAGGAGTGACCACAGTACCCCTCTACTTCCAGATAAAACTGGGATGGGACCTGCTCCAGCATGCTTGTCTTGAAATAGTGGAGAATGGAAGACTTGAAATAACTTTTAACAATACTGATGGAACGAAACTGCTCTTGACAGTGCTACTTAAGACCCACCCCCAGCTTCCTAATGGATGCAGACAAGCACGGTGTACAGATTATACTAAGTATCTAGACTAGCCGTTAAGTCCTGGTGTTTAGAAATATTCAGATCATCTATGGTGAAAACTGATTATGAAGCTGGGTTTGGTGACAGACCACCGTGTAATCTCAACACTCAGCAGGCATATGTTAGTCCAAGGTTGGTCTACATAACAAGTTCCAGACCAGCCACAGCTACATGGCGAGACCCTACCTACTGGTTATAAGAATTTTATGTCAGGACAACAGTGGTGGTGTATCTTACATAATTTTGTAACTTGACCATATCTACCATGGAATTTAGGTCAGAGACTTAGTGTCTTCTCATTGGAAATGCCTGGGAATGCAGGGATGTGTTGTACAGAGTCAGATGCAGGAGAGTACTGTCTTTGTTTCACCATGTATTCTGTTGGTTGTTGTTTTCCCACAGTGAAGCATTGGCTTTACAACACCATGAGGAACAAATATAACGTTCAACCTCTTTGTTAAACAAAACAAAACAACAACAACAACAACAACAACAACAACAACAACAACAACAACAAACCTGAATAAAAGAATAAGGGGCCAGGTCTGATTTTGACCGACTCTACAGTTAGTGCATTGTCATAAAATTACCTGTAGTAAGGTTTAATTTTTGTTTGTTTTGCTTTGCTTTTCACTTTCCTTTTTTACTTCTTAAAAGGCAATCACCACAGATTTTTTTCTCTAACCTTTCAGTGATCAATGTATCATTTTTAGGTATAAAAAGTGACAATATTTAAGTGTGTTTGTAACTTGTTTCCAAATAGATGTTTTGAAGACTAATTTTAAGGAAAAAAAATATTTAAAAGAAATAAGATTCTTCATTGTGATTTCTGGGGTTTACTTATTTATTTTTATTTTATAAGATTTATTTTTTTTACTAAAATAGAAAAACAAACACACACACAAAAAAAATAAGAGCACTCACTAACTTCCAGAGGACCCACATTTTGTTCTCAGCACCCATACTGGGCAACTCACATCTCCAGCTGCATCTCCAGCTCCAGGGGTTCTAACACCCTCATCTGGTTGTCATGGGCACTGTACCATATGACATATATCGATGCAAACATACACAAATACATATACAAAGCATATAAATTTAAAAAAAAAACATTTTTATTTTAATGTAACTTATTTTAAAATCTGATTTTATTTGGATATCTTGAAAAGCCAGAACAAGTTCAATAGTATTTTTCTTCTTGTGCCATTAGCACAGAGACCAATTATTACTGTAGATTGCTAAAAATGTGTCATCTGGGATGGCAAAGGAGTTTCCCAAGTCCATAGAACTCTTTTCAGGGTACATGTAAAAGATGTGACATGGTATGATTAAAAAAAAAAAAAAAAAGCTAGAGCTAGTACTCATGCTGGATCATGTTAAATGTGTTCATGTGTTTTACTTGAGACTGGACTTAGATAATCATTGAATCTGACTGCCATAATAAAATGTTTGACAAGAGCAACTTAAGGAGAGAGGCTTATTTGATGTCACACTTTAGTGGTATAGTCTTCTGTTGGGAGCCGACTTTAAGCAAAAAGCGGCTAGAAAGCAGCTATCAGCTTTGCAGCCATCTTGAGCCATATACCCTGACATGAGACTTGGTTTTCAACAGCCTACAACAGCTGAAGCACACTCTGATATCCCACATAGCTTGTTTTGCTGTTTAGTGCCCCCAGGTGCAAGGAGCACGTGGTATCCACGCCTACAAGGCATGCAGTGCACGTGTTGTCCACGTGCTATCCACGCCATACATGACTGTAAGGCGCACGTGCTGTCCACGCCTGTAAGGCTTACCTCATATCCACACCTGCAAGGCACGTGGAATCCACGTGCCTACAAGGCATGTGGCAAAAGCCTATAAATTCCCAGGATTTCCTTGGTGTGTGTATGTATGTGTGTGTGGTGTAGTAGTAGTAGGTGTAGTGGTGTGTGTATGGTGGAGAAAGTAAAGAAGACTTTACTACAGATCCTCTGGCTTGTTTCTATTCTTCGGGGCTCTTCCCCCCACTCTCTCTCTTGCTAAATCCGGACCTGTGGAACAGAGCGGGCCGCTATAGTTTGGCCCCCAAACGTGGGCAAGAGTGGTCCGTTACAGTCAGCTCAGGGCTTTTACAGTTTACTGCTCAGGGTTTTTTACAGTTTGGCACCTGAACAGGGGCTCCAGTAAGAAGGGCTTTTACAGTCTTCCCTCAGCAGGAAGGTTGCAAAAGCAGAAGCATGAAATGCCTGGTCACATCTGATCCACAGTCAGGAAGCAGAAAGAGGTAGATACTGATGGTCAGCTGGCTTTCTCCTTTCTATTTAGTCGAGGACACCGGCCCACAAAATGGGCTGGCCGTAGTTACCACAGTAGGCTTTCTCACCCCATTTAACTTAACTTAGAAAATTCCTCACTGACATACCTAGAGAATTGTCTCCCACGTGACCCTAAACCCTGCCATGCTGACAATATTAAACATCACAAATACTTGGAGTAAATGGATAGGACTCTGTAGAAAGCTCTCTGTGTATTCTAGGTACACGTTTAGAGGATGGAGCTGAAAGCGGATGAGTGAATGACTCTCAGATGTGTTTTAAGTTTACCTACACTGCTCTGAAGAAAACGGCTCTTCTTCCTGGAAGGATGGTGAACATTCTTCTTATTGAAAGTGTTCATTAAGATATGGGCATGATGTCTGAATCTCCTACACTGAAATGACAGTTCATGGATATAGTGCAAAAGGTTTATATTAAACTGTCTCCGTGAGCAGCAAAGCCCTGCTAGGCACTGGTTAATAACCCCATGACACTCAAAAGAGGCATACTGCTCTGAGCTCTGAAAACGCCCAGGGGCTTCCAGTTCTCTGGCATTGGAGTCAGACGTGTATGTGTGTGTGTGTGTGTGTGTGTGTGTGTGTGTGTGTGTCCATCTGTCTGTCCATCCAGATGATCTTGTAGAAAGCAGAAGAGTTACACTTCTTCAGCTGTACTCATGCTCTCAAAAACCCTCACCCACAACTGAGAGCAACTGACTCCCTTCTTACCCTCTACTTCCTTATTAATATTTATGGCTACTTTTCAAGTGTTTACCTGCCCATGAGTTAACTCCTACATCATAACAAACTTCCTAGGGCTTGTAAGCACTTTTTTTTTTTTTTACCTATCACCTTATTAATAATTTTTTGTATGAAACAATGAAGAGTCTACATTATGATGTTGGTGTTTAATTTCATTAAAGATGAGCTAAAGCTAAAACATACATACATAAATTGTCCAGTATAATTTTAGCGTCTTGCAATCCAAATGTCACTAGTACTGAGAAATAAAATACAATTTTTAAATGGCTTTGTACCACACCTGAACATAGTTATTTGCTTTTTTATATGAGAAAATTTTATTGTGTACTTAAGCAATACAGCAGAATATTAAAGATGTAATCCATAATAAAATGGTCCTGAAGGTAGAAAAATTTAACAGACTAGCCATCTCAGAAAGGTGTTCTTTTTTTCTTCCCTCTGGCAAGAGCAACTATCTCCTAACCATTTAGACATAATTCCAAGTTCCATGTGCTACTAGGAACTGCACTCTAAATATGTGCTGGATCCACTTAGTCTGTGGTGATTTGTCTCTTTTATTTTACTCCACCCACTACAAAAGAAAACAACAGTTCTGTATACTTGACCCTTTGTTTTTTCTTGAAATCCATATATATTTAATGTTTTACCTTTTCATCCCACTCAAGTCCCATTCATTTTACTTAGCACAATGTCTCCGGGTCTACCATGGAATGGCCAATGACAAGATGTTTTCTTTTATAAGATAAATAGTATTCCAATCTCTCTCCCTCTGTCTCTGTCTCTGTCTCTGTCTCTCTCTGTCTCTCTCTCTCTTTCTCTCTCATCTACTCATCTATCTTTCTTTCCCACTCCTTTCTTGTTCCATGTGTGTCTGGTGTGTGTGTGTGTGTGTGTGTGTGTGTGTGTGTAAACACTTTTATTCTTGTCTATCAGTGAACACCTAAGTTTTTGTCTTGGTTAATGTAAATAATTCAACAATTATCAGAAGAAGGTAGATATTTGTATGAGGGCCCATCTTACTTCTTTTGAGTATGTGCCAAAGGAGAGATTGCTGGCCGAAAGAGTATTGCTGTTTGAAATTTAATTATAGTCCAAACAATTTTTGTTACTGTCTTCACCAATCTGTTGTAGCTGAGAACTTATAGGGTTCCATTTTCTTCACATCCTTCCTAAAATCATGCTTCTGATTCTGTCAGGTAGGTATACTGCATGGTTTAGACTTCGCCTGTTAGTCTTCTAAAGAGATGAGAGCATTTCATACCATGCTTCATTCATATTTCTGGCATAAATCCCGATGTTAAATGCCTTTTCAAGTCCATTCTGACCAGTTTTATGTCATTTTGTATAAACATCTATTCAAGACCTTGTCTGTTCTAAACCAATGAGACTGGTCATATTCTGTTCAACAGAGTCTTTAGCAGACAGTGGGGTGTAGGGTGGGTCAGTGGTCAGATGGCCAGTGGTTAACAGAGCTTCCAACAACAAATACCAACACTAGGTTTATATCTCATGAATTTACTGAATGAATCTGGCAGACAATGTATAAGTCCAAAGGCCAAAGACTTCCCTTGAACATTAAAGGAAGGAAAGGGAAAGCATTTGCATTACCAGTGGAAAGATGACCAAAGTCAACAGCCATGAGCACTGGCCAAGTCCAACTGCATTTGTACAATTTTTTGAAGGACTGTATGAGCTGTATACAGGACCTGCCAATCAGCAGTGTGGAAAGCCTGTCTCTGGTGGTTTTTCTAAGAAGCAGGACGTCTCCAGCTGTTGACTATCAAGAGGTGGTCACCAAGTAACAAACTACCTCCTCAGCAAGAAGTGTGTGTGGGTCAGGAGGGTCCCATCCTTATTGCCTTGTCTTACCCCTCCTGGCCTTTACCAGGATATATGTTTCCTTGATATTAAATGGATTTTACATGTCTTGGAAATATGGTACCGTCAAACACTGTAGAACCTGTTCACTACATTGCTCATTTGCTCTGCTCTACAGAAGTTTCTTAGCTTGATATAACCTTCATATGTTTATTTCTGTTTTTGTAGCCCAGGCCTTTGGTGTGATGACCAAGAGCTCACTGCCAAGACCAAAGGGAAGGATTGCTTCCATAAGACTTCATCCAGTATTTCTGTAGTTTCACAGTTTTTATTTGGGTATTTTATCTGTCATCTACATGTTTGAAGAGTCTAATTTCATTCTTTTTCATGTAGCTATGAAAGATGTGGGTTTTTCTCCCACCTTGGGACAATTTATCAGAATGACTGTCATTTTCTCATTATGTATTATGGTACTCTGTTCAAAAATTAGTTTATTGTATAAATTTGATTTTATTTCTGGCCTCAATGTTTTGTTCTGCTCTTTATCTCTATGTTTGTTTTAGTTTTAGTACAACAGGGTTTGAATTATGATAGCTGTATGATACAATTATAAATCACTCAGTATGGTATCTTCAATCTTTTAAATCATATTTGCATTGGGATTTTTGAAAATTGTTCTTTTGTGAGGATATTTTTCAAGGGTTCACACAGTCTAGCATGGGCTCTGTGGCTTAAATAGACTAGATATTGCTGACTTTTATATATGTGACTAATTAAGTCATTTATCATAGAGTAGTGGCATACTTTCTTATAGATTTTTTTACATATTATATTTTGATTATTGTTTCCAATCCTGCAATTCCTCCTAGATTCTCCCCACTTCCTCATCCACCCAATTCCATATGAATTTTTTCTCTCATTAGATTACATTCTTAATAATAAATTTTATTTTTCCAGTACAAATAACTATTCATGATATCTTTAGATTTATAAAAATATCAAATTACCAAAATGCTGGGGGAAATGAGCCTTAATTCATGAACATTGATCATATATGAAAGGATTATTTTCTGTAATCATTTTTGACCAATATATGAGTGTTTATAGCACCTTAGTACGTTTAGAATCTTATATCTTAACATGCTAAGTATATCCAGTATAATGTGCAAAAGATCTCTGGAAAATAATAAAAACACATATAATTAATAACCTCCATGGTATAGATGTTCTAAAAACAAGGGAAGCAAAATTTAAAATACCAATATATAATTAAAACAAATGGTGACCATTACTAATCTTATCTTATGTCTACAATATTTTTTAATCTAAATACTACTTTTATGATACTTTAGTGCTAATCAAAATTGCATTATACTCAGCTGTTTATATTTAGTAACTGAGCTTGCATTTTGTTTGATGGACATGATGTGAATAAGGTCAAATAGTAACTGCAGAGTTTCATGGTTAAATATGGTAAAATTGACTTCAGGATAGCTATGAACAGGCCTGGGAACTCAATATGGTATCACGTGACTGTAATCCCCATACCTGGTAGATGGGACAGAGGGATCAGTAACTCAATGCAAGTACTCAAATGTGGAGAATGGAATGTCTCCAGTTCAAGAAAAAGGCAGGGCTAAGTAAGAATCCTTGATCAAAAAACAAAAGATGACCTGTTACTATGTCTAAATCTTCTCCTGAAACAACCAGGAAGCTGTCTTTGGAGGGAGGGCCATTGACAAACAAAAATCCTTATTTCTATATACATACATACATACATGTGTGTATTCATATATGTATATGTGTATACATATAAATACATTTTATTACATATATAAGTATTCACATACATAAATATATAATATATACACATATAAATATATTTGTGTATTATGTGTATACACACATGTACATATATAAGTACATGTATATATATGTATGTGTATATATATTTATTCATATATATGTATGTGAATAAATATATGTATATATGTATATATATATATATATATATATGAATAAATACATGGGGTTCAGAGTGGGATGGAAATCTGAATGTGTTATAGGGTAGTGGTAAGGAGTAAATAGGATAAACATAAAATAATGTAAAAATACATTGTATTCATGCCTAAAATTCTCAAAGTACAAATACTTTCTAAAAATGGTAAAGTAAAAAAAAAAAGAATATGAAAAGAAATGCTTTAAAAAAGTTAAAGTTCTACCAAAAATTTCACACCATTTCTGTAGACTTTGTCAGTCTGTGTCTAGGAGGCAATCTTATCTGTTGCAACATTTTCATACCACTTTTATAGAATTTCTCAGTTTGCGTCTTGGATGATAATCTTATCTGGTTCTTGACAACGTGGCTTGATAGAACCTATGTAAATATGACAGGAGTTGATGTTCCCATTGGCAAAGAAAGGAAGCGCTTTTAATGTGTACTGGAGGAGAATTAGTTTTAGAGACAAACAAAAGATCAGCTCAACTTGTTGTCTCTCAACAAATATCACACCTTCAGACGAACTTCATAATTGGGCATCTTTTCCTTACAGAAACCATCATCTATGATGAAAAGGTCAAAGTTCCTATCTCAGCATCAAAACCCTTAACAAAAAATGTTACGGATAAATAATACGCATCTCAATATTATACAGGATGAATTCTTGACCCCCTACTGTCAGTCATTATGTGCATATAAGATGTGCAGGAAGAAAGAAGTGTGGTTTATGATGAAATTCTAGAATGTGGTCCCAGATTTGTGTAGCTCTCTCTAGCCATTAGCATTTGAGCATGAGAGGTAGCTTGGCGCTTTTAAACACTTACCACTTTTGTAGACTTAGATTCCATTCTTAGCAATTACCTGGTAGCTCACAAACACTAGTAACTACATTTCCAGGGGACTCTGGGGAGAGGTGATACCTTCTTATGGCCTCCATAGTTACTGCATACACTTGGTACACACACATATAATTAAATCTTTTCTTTAAAAAAAATTGATATTCCAATCTCTTTATGTTAAAAGATGACACACAGAAGGACTAAATATTGCTGGGGCTAACCATTGAACAATTACTAACTGCATTACCAATGCAAAGTAACATTTTTACTTAATGTGTTCATTGTATCACTTCCAATTGTACTCCATAACAGTGGTATAACACATGCTTGTTTCCTGTAATTTTAATAACGATACATTTCAATCTAAAGCTTTTAAACTAATTTTGATAGCTCATCAATTCATAAGTTCAGCTCAAAACTCTCTCTTGAGTACCAGATTTGTAGAGTGAAATGTAGATTTAAGAGATATCTATATAAGTGTATTATGTGATTAGCATTAGTACTGATCTTGTCTACATCGGAAATAGTCTATAAGACATATGTTTACTTAGCATTGGCCATATACAGCTAAAACAAAATATGCATCAACTGGTTTGGAAATCTAAGTTAGTTGGTACAGTGCTCACCTCACATGAACTACGGCTTAAGTTCAGCTAACAACCCTAACTGTGAATGGGTGCTGCTGCATTCTTGTAATCCCAGCACTCAGGAGATAGAGGCAACAAGATCAGAAGTTCAAAGTCATCCTCAGCTACTGTACCTGCTAGTTTTGTGTGTCAACTTGACATAAGCTAGAGTCCTCGGAGAGGAAGGAGCAAATACATCCATGAGACCCAGCTGTAAGGAATTTTATCAATTGGTGATCAATGGGGGACGGCCCAGCCATTGTGAGTGGTACCATCAGCTCTACAAGAAATCAGGCTGAATAGGACAGTGGAAGCAAGCCAGTAAACAGCACCTTCCCATGGCCACTATACCAGCCGGTTCCTGGCCTGTTTGAGTTTCTGTCTTGACTTTCTTCAGTGATGAACAGCAAAGTGGAAGTGTAAAGTGAATAAATCCTATCCTCCTCAACTTGCTTTTTGGTCATGGTGTTTCTTGCATCAATGGAAACCCAAGTTAGGATAGCTATATAGTAAATTCAAGGCCTGTATTGGCTGAAAGAAAGCTTGTTTAAAACAAACAAACAAACAAAAAAATCAAATAAACCAACCAACCAGAAATAAAACAAAAAGTACCTATCAAATCCTAAAGGTTAAAAAGATTTATTAACTAGGCTGTGTTAGAGAAATTAGGCTGTAAAGACTCATTTTAACTCAACTGTTAAATGTCTCAAGTCCATTTTCCTAGCAAAATATTGGATGCAACCTCCATACAACTCACCAATTTTTAAAACAGCAGATAAATGTCAAATAACATGAAAGGCAAAAGTTCTTGATTTTTTTTTTTACCATAGTCAGCCACTCAGCACCACCCACTTCCTTAAAACTTCAGAAGATAGGGCATAAGAAATAGCAGTGTAACTTCAAGTTTGGGATGCCAGGTATACTAGATACTTGTCTCATTTCTGTGCCAAAATGCTTGACAGAAACAATTTATAGAAGCTTTTATTCTGGATCTTTATTTCAAGTACAGTCCACCATAGTGGAAAAGTTAAGGCAGCAGAAGCATGATGCATCTGGTCACTCTGCGTCTTCCGTCAGGAGTCAGAGAGGAATGCTGTAGCCCGCGCAATCGTCTCGCCAGCAAGAACGCACGCGGACACATAGAATCCTTCTGCAGCACGTGTTTATTCCCAAGTATGGAGGAGGAGAGAGACCAGATCAAACATGGCGCTGCTTTATATACACCCTAGGGTGGGGTGGACATATCTGATTGGCTGCTTGCTCAATTCCCATGTGACGTCCTGGGTTGGGCGGTGATAGGCGGTCCTTTGCCATTGCACATGCGTTATTTTACTTGTTACCCACGAGTGTCAGGTGCCAGCATCAATGGCTCTCCACAGAATACTGGTGTTCAGCTCACTTTCCTCAGTGTCATACTCCACCCCACGGGGTGATGCTCTAAACAGTCACTTTTGGTGTTTCTTCCTTTGTTAATCCAGTCAAGAAACAACCTCATAGATAAGCCAAGAACTTTGTGTCTATAGTCAATCTTGATCCTGTAAGGTTTACAGACAATATGAGTCATCACAGCAGTGTTGCATTGTACTCACATTGACTTGAAATTATTTAACCTAAGAAAAAGAATATATTCAGCCAAATCTTTTGCTGATGAATAGAACTCAGCTAAAAATAACGACCATTTTTCTAGAAACAAGGGAGGGTCACCTAGAATCGGAAAACTTGCCAAGTGACATTGTGTTACCTCCCTCTATAGGGAGGCTGACTAGGAATTTGGTTTCTCACCTTAAGTATTACTCCCTCTTCCTAGTTGCCATCTGTTTCTGTGGCCAAATACTCTGACCAAAAGCAACTCAGAGGAGGAAAGTTCCCTGTACATCACTGAGAGATGATAGGGCAAGATGTCACACAGGAACAAAGGCAGGAACAGTGGAGCAACGTTGCTTCCCCGACACACTCATAGGCTCAGGCCCAGCTAGCTTTCTAATTCAGCACAGGGCAACCTACCCTGGGAATGGAGCTGCCCACAGTGAAGTGGGCTCTCACACATCAATTAACAATGAAGAAAACCATTCGTTGGCACGTCCATAGGTCAATCTTATCTATATAAGCTCTCTGTAGAGACTTCCTAGACCATGCGGAGTTGGGACCTACTACCAACTACCTAGGGTATTGGTTTTGATATGATAACTTTCCTTGGATGTTATGTAACTTTCTCTGCTAACTTTTCTTTTGTAAGACTTGATGCCAGACTCCATTAACATGCTGACTCTTTTAGATGAGACTTGACAGTGTTTCCCCTATTTCTGTTAGTGTATTTCATTCATGTCTTATGCCCATAAACAAAACCTTGATTCTTCTACAGACACATTTCTCATGAAGAGTTTAAGTTTTTGCCCCCTTTTCTTCTCCTTCATTAAATGTATTTAATGGTAGGTCCCTTGTTTGCACGTGATGGATGAAAAGAACCACATCCATAATGCCACCTAATATTATTATATTGCATTATCTGCAACGCTACATTATTTTAGCTTCTGATTCTAATTTATTCATTTCTGTCTGTTACACTGAACAAAAAAGATGGAGCTGTGATTTTTTAGCCTTTTACTTATTTTTATCAGTTTTTCTTCTTCCTTCTCTTTTTGACTTCTTCCATCATTTTGTAACTCCAAGTCTCTTTTCCTTTCATTCTTTTTTTTTTAATAGCCAAGATGAGAAAGGACATAAAATATCCATGGTATTCAGATATTTTATTTCTGAGAGGGACTCTGGTTTCTGTTGAAGATTTTAATTGCACTTCTTTTCAAGTTTAGAATCAGACAGAACATTATGCCTCAGATAAAATAAATTCCGATGATCCGAACAGAGGAAGCTTGTTTTACAGAAAAAGGACTGAAGAAAGCAGAGTCAAACAAACAAAAAGCAGTTTTAAATTTTAAAATTTCCCTCCCAGGTTACCTGGAACAGAGAAACAAGAAAGGGACTATAATGGACTGTTTTGCATGGGTCCCATCCTAATACCTGTACTGTGTAAGGACATGTAAGTCACCTACTGGGACCTGTGCTGTGTGAGGACATGTGGGCCACCTCCTGTGAGCTGTGCTGTGAAATGTCATGCAGGTTAACCCTGTGACCTGTGCTGTGAAGGGACATGTGGTCATTATCAGTGACCTGTGCTGTGAAAGGACATGTGGTCATTATCAGTGACCTGTGCTGTGTAAGGACATGTAGGTCAACTCCTGTGACCTATGCTGTGTGAGCACATGTGGGAAAACCCTGTGGCCTGTGCTGTCTAAAGATTAAAGCAGAGTTTTCTGTTACCATGCCAGTTGGAACTGGCAGAGCTGTTGAGGAACTGTGTCTGTCATTTCTCCAACCTTACTTTCTCAGAAGTGGAAAACAAAGACTTTGCCTCAGCTTGGCAGTAAGATTTTAGTCTATGGTTGTTAAACTTTTCATCCCTCTTGCAAAATATGTAACAGGATCTATGTAAAGAGAAGGGGAAATGTATATTTTATGCATGCATGCATGTGTGTGTGCAAGCATGCATGTGTGTGTGTGTGTGTGTGTGTGTGTGTGTGTGTGTGTGAGAGAGGTAATATCATACACGTCATACGATCTGTTGAGAGTTAATTGTTTCTCTACATTGTGCAGGTTGCTCAGTGTCGTGAAGTTTGGCAGCGAGTGCCTTTTTCTGCTAACTCATCTTGCCTGTACATGAAAGCACTTCTTTTGGCTCCTGGAGTTTCTGAGGTTACAACCAATAGTCCTTCAAGGCATGAATTCTTTTGCGCGCACACACACACACACACACACACACACACAAATACACACACACATTATTATCATGTTCATTAGACAAGTCTCTGGAGTTTCTGAGGTTACAACCAATAGTCCTTCAAGGCATGAATTCTTTTGCACACACACACACACACACACACACACAAACACACAAATACACACACACATTATTATCATGTTCATTAGACAAGTCTATACACTTGGGGCTGGCCCTACCCTCCTTTTCTTTTGTTTTCTATTTGTTGCCACTTATGTGGACATTCCAAACCTCTATACTCTATGCACAATCTTTGCTGCATTCTGTCATTCCAATGGTAACACATACATTCTGCTAAAAATTTGTTTAGCCTCTTTCCATGCACCTACATCTGAAAAAAGCAGAAGTTCACTCCCAGTCTTCTTTTCCTCCTATGCTTTCAGTCTTTTGCAATGCTAACTTGCCTATCTTCTTCTGCATTTCTCTTTCTTTCTGTCTTTCTCTCTCTCCAGTGTGTGTGTGTGTGTGTGTTTTCACGTGCGCGCGTGTGATGTGTATGTTTAAGTGTGGAGCCGCAAGTTGGCATCTGGAGCTTTCCTCGCTGGTGTACTACCTTATTCAATGGAGAAAATTCTCTGAACATGTTTCAACAGCATGCTCCAGATATCTCTACTGCAAACTTCTAAATGTGAGAATCACAGATAGATCGACAAACCCAACTGACATTTTAAGAATGTTCTGGGGATTAGAGATCTGGTCCTCTGGTTTGTAATGCAAGTGCTTTAACCATTAATCCATCCTATCAGCTTCTTTGTTTCATATTATAAAAGGAAATTTTCCTTCAGAGCTGGTAGATGAGGAGGGAAGCTGGGAAATATAGTCTTCTAAATATAACGTCACTGCTTGATGCATCAGCTCACGACTGTGAATTCCTGCACTGGATCAAGTCAGTCAATATCCCAGCATGGAATCCTCCTATCTGAGGAGCTACTGACAGCTGATGGCTACTGAGGGAGGGAGAGATTCTGAGGTGACATGTGATACATTCTGATGGGGATGTGACAACTGGTATGTTGCACATGCCTTAGTGGATGGCCATGTACACATAAGGACTTCACTAATTGGGCACAGGAGACTATTAACAGCAACAACAAACAAAAAATATAAAAAGGACATGGAGTCTAGAGTTGAAGGCACTAAGAGGACTTGAAGAGAGATAATGATAGAAGGTTTTTGGTTTTTTTTGTTTTTTTTTTTTTTTTTTTTTTTTGGTTTTTCGAGACAGGGTTTCTCTGTGTAGCCCTGGCTGTCCTGGAACTCACTCTGTAGACGAGGCTGGCCTCGAACTCAGAAATCCGCCTGCCTCTGCCTCTCAAGTGCTAGGATTAAAGGTGTGCGCCACCACCACCCAGCGAAGGAAATTATTAAGATACATTATATAAATGTATGGAATGTGCAAAGAATAAAAGCTATTAAGAGTAATTAGAGAAAGAGAGGATAGTTTTAGCAGAAAGCTGTGAAGCTAAAACACAGTCTTTATTCATTACAAAATACTTACCTGGACTATTATCATATCACATTATCAAATAAATTTGTAACAAATAGCTAAATTAATCCTATATTTATATCGCTTCAGGTTATTTTAAAATATTGCTTTTCTGTTCTACAACACTTTTCAGCTATCATCTTGTCTTAGGGGCTTCTTGAGTGTGACCATTTCTGAGACTGTGTACACATATACACACACAAACACACACACTAATAATAATAATAATAATAATAATAATAATAATAATAGTAATAATAAAATTAAAAGAAGTATAGCATAAAATATCTGACCAGTTCTTTTCACAATTGTAAACATTTTGTATCTATTATATTTGCATATTTTATATATACATGTGTGTGTGTGTGTGTGTGTGTGTGTGTGTGTGTATTTGTACATGTACCTGTGGGTGGGCACTCATGGAGAGAAATGGAGGGTGTCATATTTCCTAGAGCCAGAGATAAACGCATTTTGTGAGCTTTGTGACATAGATATAGGCAACCAAACTCAGGTCCTCTGCAGGAGCAGCAGGTACGCATAACCTCCTAAGTGTCTCTCTAGCACCTTGTACATTTCTGATTTTGGATTTCTCTGATGTTTGTCTCTGACTAATGTGGGTTCGAGGACAGAGATTACAGAGGTGATGTACTGACTACAGTATGCCTCAGTCTGTACTGTCCTGGGATTTGAATGTTATGCGTGTTCATTTTTGTAACCTGGCCAAGGATTTGTCTGGTTTCTATGGCTTCTCTTCCTTTTTCTTCTCTGAACTGTAATCTTCGTAAAGAATTTGCTAAGCACAGTCCACACTTCCTGACTGGGCACTTCTGCTTTATCTCTGCTGGGAATTTAGGTGTTTTTCCAGGCTAATGTATTTGAACTTTGTTACCAGTAGCTGGCATTATTTTAGAAAGCTGTGAATTTTTTTTATGTATATAGAATAGATATAGAAACCTAAGAGTGTAAGTTGAGATAAACTAGCTCTGCTTCTATCCAGATCTCTCCAGTGTCCACTTAGATGTAACTTATCACACCGCACAGGTTTCCACCACTAGAGACCCAGCCTCCCAGCGTCCCAGAATTCCTAGTGTCCATGAACATCTATCTTGAAACACTGATTCCTCTGAACAATACGCAAAACCAATCTCTTCTCCCTTGAGCTGTGCCTGACATGTATCCTGTCTCAGAGATTTGAAAAGTATTCAATCTAATGCCCTTAACAGCAATATATTTGAATTGTTTTAAAATTTTCAGCACAAGCAATATTTATCATTGGTCTATTTACCTGCTAAGTATCCATTTATCTAAGTCTCTCTGTTTAGTTGTTTCTTCCAGCATAAAATAATAGGCACTTATTCTATTCTGCTGCTCAAAATACTAACTACATTTTGTTAGCTTGTTCTCCCTCAAACGTGAGTGAAACCACTCTCCTTCTTCCCTGCTTCCTTTTTAATTTTCTTCAACTTTTAATTAGGTAATTCTATTATGCTTGTTGTGGGCTGACTTTGTTGTGTATTTTTATTAATAAATGTTAGTTGTATAAAATGATATGTTTATCATATTTCCATACTTTAGTGCCCTCTGATCATATTTATCTGTTGGTCTCCTTTGTCCCTCTGCTTCTCTTCCTCTTCTGAGTTGAGGCTTCACTTTTAGCTGTTGGGATTTAGAATTCTCAGAGTCATTTGAGTAGCCCAGAGAGGAAAGCCCTGGCAGCATTTTGGAAATTAGCCCAGGAGTCCAAGGGTTATTGTTTTCTCTTGTTTTCTGCCATGCAAGAAGAATTTATTGATCAGAAGAGAAAGTTCTTCGTGTCAAGAGGAAACATAAGGCAATGATGCCCTCGGGGTATTCTTATTTGTTTTGCTTTGTTTCTGGTATGGATGCTGTGGTAGTTTTCATGTCCTTGTTTCCAGAAAAAAAATGAATAATAACAATGGACAGTCCTGATACCTATGTGTGGTCTTTTGTGTTATCGAAATGCTACGTGAAGATTCTTATTCTCACATGATACTCTATTTGCAACAAGCTTTTCATGCTCACTGTCTAAATGGCTAAGTATCTACTCACCTTCTAACCCCTGTGAAATCTGCCTTCCATCCCTCCACTGTACTAAAACTGAACTCTAAAAATTTAGTATTTCTTACAGTTTCTATATTGGCCATAATCCAAAAACTTGACAGCATCTTCTGTGCATAGCAACCAAAACCTTCATGACAGGTGCTATTTAGAAGTCATCTTGTTTCTTTATTAGAAATTTTAACTTGCATAAGTGACTCATGTGGGGCTCTCTTGCGCCCCCAAGTCTTTCTCTTCATATCAATATATGCTATCAAGAGGGCCATTTACCTATACTTTAAGGCACGTATTCTGCCTAAAATAGAGTGTCTTTTTTTTTTCTGACTTTTGGATCAGCTGTGTAAGGAGTCACCTTTGAGGTAATAGCCACTCCAAATTAAGTTGAAATTTTCCTTAATAATACAACAATAATTGAAATCTGGTAGAATTTCAAGTTCACTTATAAAACAGATTCAAATGGTAAGTTCCCTGGGTTTTCCTTATCTAACTGCATTGTTTGCTCTCTTACTCTGAGTATTAGACATCTGTTGTGTAGTAGCATAGGAGTAAGCTAGAGAAGATTCTGCATATTAACTAAGTTAGTGTGTTGCTTTTCATGATATGGAAACAGGACACGGTGTTACAATCCATCAATGAAATGAGTAGTTTCAAGATAGAATACGTACAAGTTGCAAATTGTTTTAAAAGGGGAAAATAGGTTAGGAAATATTGCTCAGAGTTAAGACCACTTATTGCTCTTCCAAGAGTTCCGTTTCCAGCACCCTTGACCATGACTTAGAACTGCCTGTAGCTCCATCCTCATGGGATCTGATGCTCTCTTCTGGCCTCCATAGGCGCTGTGCTTATATTCACCCTAGCAAACCCTCGCCAAACACACACTCATACCACACGCATGCTTATACATGTGGTTATAAGTAAAATATATATAAAAAAAATATATATAATATATATAAAATATATAGTTCTTCCTAAAGCAACTCCCTTTTATCTTCTCTCTGTTCACATCTCCTATTTTTTCCTTGCCTCTCCTAACCTTCTTCTTGCTGTCTCTCACAAAATTCATCGAATTTTTAAGTTGCTGTCAAATGAAAATCATGACATCTGTAATAAAAATAAAATGGAAATTACCTGATATGTGAATTACAAATTACTTCTGTTTGCTTCAGTTTCAGTGTTAAATGTAGTTCCTATGAAAATCTCTGAAGTAAGACATTATAAAGGCCATTTGGGTATAGATTATTCAGAATGACTTAAGTTACTTGTTAAGGAAGAATGACACTGAATATTAAGCAACATATTTTATATGAGCGGATTCATGAATTACTCCCTTTTGCATACTGGTGACCAAAACACCTGAGAAAATGTACTTACAGGGGGAAATGTCTATGTTGTCTCAAGATTCTAGAGGTTTCAATTCATGGTCCTCGGCTGCACTGATTAATGCCTTGTAGTGAAAGGAAAACATTATGGACTATGTGAAAACTAAGACTGTTTATTCCACTGTAGAACAGAAAGGTATAGTTACAGCAACCAGTGTCGGAATCCAGTGCCAGGCATATCTCTAAGCTATTCCACCCACTGGAAGTGCATGCTAACTGGAACCTGATATAGCTGTCTCCTTAGAGATCTGCCAGAGCCTGAAATATACAAAGGCAGATGCTCACAGTTAACCATTGAGCTGATCATGGAGGAGTACAAAAAGACTGAAGGAGCTGAAAGGGTTTAGAGCCCCATGGGGAGAGCAACAATGCCAACTAACCAGAGCTCCCAGGGTCTAAATCACCAGCCTGAGAGCACATAGGGAGGAACCCATAGCCCCAGCTGTATACATAGGGGAGGATGACATTGTCAGGCATAGGTGGGTGAGGAAGTCCTTGGTCCAGGGAAGGCTGGAGGCCCCAGTTGGGGATGTGGGAGTGGGACAGTGGGTGGGGGCATATCCTCATAGAAGCAGGAGGAAGAGGATGGGATAGGGGGTTTCTGGGTGGGGGGAAATGGGGAAAGGGGATTAAGTCTGGAATGTAAATAAAATATCCAATAAAAGAGAAAGAAAGAAAGAAAGAAAGAAAGAGAGAAAGAAAGAAAGAAAGACAATCTTGACTCAGAGACTGAATGAAAGTCATTCTCCTCAAGCCATGCATTTTACTTTGTCCCAGACAACTTACAGTTTATCTGTCAAAGCATATATTTTCTTTATACTTGTCTGTCTAAAAACTCTTACCAGCATGGTATTCTTCATAGGACTTCATGCATATCATCTCTTTTTTGTCACAAATATTATGTAAGAATGTAAAAGAAGGCCATATATGGCCAATTGGCAGAAACTCAAAATCAATACTCTGTTGTAAAAGTAACTTTAATTCACCTGATATATTTATCATCTCAGAGGCTGATTAATGAATAAGCTCATTCTTTCTAGCACTTTCTGAAATCTGGCATGTTGGTTTAACCCAGCTATTCTGTGCCAAACTCCTTTCAAAGCTGACTGATTCAAAATGGCTTTTCTTTTGGTATCTGATTGAATTGCTCTGCTTTCTTTGCCTTGAACTAATTATGAAAACCTGTTCTAATCTTTTCTCTCTGTCTCCCTGTCTCT
>JANHMN010000009.1:19731427-19742610 GCA_030674055.1 Rhabdomys pumilio
TCTCTCTCTCTCTCTCTCTCTCTCTCTCTCTCTCTCTCTCTCTCTCTCTGCACTAACTATACTCTTAACTCACCTCTCTGCCTTGTGCTGTTCTCTTAAGTGTTGGCCATATCTGACATCTGGCTCATTCTGTCAAATCTTTCTCTAATTCATCACTTTGTCTGTTCCTTGATTAGACTTCACTATCCAGCATATCTGTTTTTTTTTTTTTTTTAACAAACTGCTTTACCTACATTGTTATGGATTAATAATGTATACTAAAGGAATGTTTGTGTTCCATCCAGAGTAGCCGTGTTGCTGGATTAAAATTCCCCTACAAACTGTGATTGATATCCCAAAAAACTAGCAAATCTTATATATAATCAGCTGAGTATTCTTAGCTGGATAATCTCTCTTTTGTTCAGGGGTCTTAAATTCTCTACTTGGACCTCTTTTTCTTGAGATATCTTAACCTAACACTAACCATATAACTATACACCTTATATAAATATCCTGGTTGCATTATTATTTTCTGTCAACTTGACAAAAGCTAAAGTAATCACCTGAGAAAATGCCTCCATCAAGTTTGCATATAGGCAGATCTTTAGGCCATTTTCTTAAGTAATAAAGTGATGTGGGAGGACCCAGCCCAATGTGAGCTCTGTCACAATAGGCAGGTGGCCCTGGGGCTTAAAAGTAAGAAAGCTAAGCCAGCCATGAGGAGCAAATGAGTAAACAGCATTCTCTATGGTCACTGCTTCAGTTCCTGCCTCCAGGTTCCAGTGTCGATGTCCTTCAGTGATGGAGTGTGATTTGAGTGTTGTAAACAAAAACAAAACCTTGCCTCCACAAGTGGCCTTTGGTCACAGTGTTTATTATAGCAACAGAAGCTTTAACCAATAAGATGAATTAAATATTTACTCTTAATCATAAAGAAGTTTATTTTAAACTAATTTTTTAGTATGCATATAACATTAACAGTTGTTCAAGAACCAAACAAAATTTCACACTAATGAGATAGATTTTGTGGGTTTCTTATTACAAAAAATAATTAAGTAATAACTGAATTATTGGAACATAGAATATCTTTAGTGTTTTTCAGTTAATCAATATTCTAAATTTCTAATCATCAACTCTTAATTTTCATTTTGAATAAATATATAATACAAAGTGGCAGAAAAAAATTTTAAAGCCAACTTGGAAATTGTTGAAATATTTAATTTAATCAAGGAAAAGGTGCATTGATGATTTTTATAATAAAATTTAAAGTCAGAAACTCAAACATCATTTAAAATATTAATGAATGTGATTTAATTATCTATTATATTAATTAATTATAGCATTACATTGTGTCTTATAAATAATCATAAGCATAATTTATCCGCTAAAATGTAAAAAGTCATTACCATGGCTTAAAAAGTTTTACACAATTATGCTCTTGTTTATTTTTTGTTTTCTGTGTAATGTTTTTCCCCTTAATCCCTTAGTAGTGATTTGAATAACAAATGCCCTCATTGCCTTGGGCATTTGAATAGTTGTTCCTCAGTTGACAGAGCTTTTGGGGGCTGTTCAATGGTACAGCCTTACTGGCAGAAGAATAACAATAGAGGTGGGCTTTGAGATTCATAAGAAAACACTTCCTGTTAACTCTGTTGCTTTTGGTGACTGAAGCTGAAAACTCCCAGCTTCCTGCTTCTTCCATCAAGCCTGTTTCTTGCTACTATGCCTCACACAATGATGGATTCTGACTCCTCTAAAGCCATAAGCCATGATAAACTCTTCTGTAAGTTGCTTTTTCACAAGACGAGAACATTAACTCATATACCTCTCTTATCTCTTTTATAATGAGGCCATTCTTCTTGTGTTGCATGAATGAAACCATGCCTTATTGTTTTATAAAGGTGTGTGTGTGTGTGTGTCTGTGTGTGTGTGTGTGTGTGTGTCCATGTGCACGCATTGGTGTCATGGAGAACAAAACACAGCATTCATGTCCCAGACATTCAGTTGGAGGCTATTGTGAACCTCTCCATATATATACTGAACTCTGTCTGAAAGAGCACCAAGTTATCTTAACCACCAAGCCATCTGTCCAGCCCCCTGCCTCAGGGTCTTAAACAACCACTGTGTTCCTTTGCTTTGAATGCTTTTTCCTTGTCTTTCTATCTGGCCTGGAATCTCATGTCCTTCAAGCCTTTCCTTAAATGTAATCTCAGTGTATCCCTATCTAACCAACCTACTTACCATTCCAGCTCTTATCTCCACATTTCTCTTCTTTTCTCTCTCTCTGCATAGTCCTGGTCACCCAAGCACAGGATTTAAAAAAAAATGTTCTAACACAGTATAATCCTGAAGTAGATTAATTTAGTATTTATATACTGAGGGATGATGGGAGAAACCTATTAATAGGTTTTGTTTTTCAACAGTAAGTCACTGTTACTAGAAGAGTAGAAAACTTTATACATACAGTAGTAAACAAAACAAAATAAAAGAACTGGCATTCATAACATGGAAATGTCTGCGACCTGATATAAAGTCTGTCTGGCAGTGTTCATTAGAATTGCACCTTGTACTGTCATGCACAGTCCATAGTGTGCTCAGAGCCAAGTCTTGGTGTTATCCTCATCCTCAAAGATAAAGTGGCCATAGTTCTTCAGGTACGTCACTGGTAAGAAAATGATCAGACACTTGTCAGTGTCCAGGTAAAGCAATCCATATCCAAATTAAAGACATTGGTTGCTCAGCACCATAAAGGTAGACCCAGAGTCTTTTGAGATGGCTCTTCTTTGTCCAAGTTTAGTAATTCAGGCTATATAATTAAACTAGTTTAGAGAGCTATATATTACTTTGATGTTGGCCTTGTATGGAAGTTCCCAAACACATGTTCTGTAGAGTCCTAAAGTTGTTCTCTAGCTGTGTCCAGACTAAGTGCCCTGTCACTCCACAGACATGAAATTAGAGAAGAAAGTAAAGGATCAGATGCATGCTCAGAACCAAACTACTGTTTCTAGATAGCAGCATTAACTGGAAATCACTGAGTATTGTTCTTCTTCATTGGCTAGGTTCCTGCTTTAATGGCTGAATAATTCTCCTCAATCAGAAGTGTGAGAGCAGGCAACAGGACAATCTATTATGTATTCACTACTATAGACTGTTTCTGAGTCACAGAATGCTTATTCCATATTCAAAATGTCACTCATATATTCTTTGCTTTGCTCTGTTGCTTTATTCCCCATTCCTTTCCTCTCCTCCCCATGCCCTCCTGTCCCCTCTCCTCCTCGATCCCTCTCCACTCCCTTCTCTTACATCCCTTCCCACTTCATTTCTTTTCCTCTCTTTCTGTGTTTTTGTCTGGGTCTACTTCCATGTCTTAGTCCATGTTTGTTTTACTGTCTTTTCTTTCTTGCTATCTCCTTTTCTTGCTTCCATTTCTCCACCCACTTATCCCTTCCTCCCTTCTTTCTTCCATTCTTCTCCTCTCTCCTTTCTTTCCCTTATATTTTGAGACAGAGTCATATGTAGCACTGTTATCAAACTTTCTACATAGGGAGGGATGACTTTGAACTTCTGATCCTCATCTCTGAGATCCCTGATCCCCGGGGTTAAAGGCATGTTTTACCACATACCCAGTTTATTTAATTGTAAACATCAAACCCTCAAACTCCGGAGGGATCTGTGAATGCTAGACAAGTATACTACCAATTGAGCTTTGTCCAGAATTCTTATAACACTTTTTTAATAAACAAAGCAAAGTCACACACCAGTTCTTCTGTGTTGCCTTAAGCACCACTGAATTAAAATCATCCACAGAAAACTATGAAATAAAATGTCCTTTTTTTATTTTCCTTTAAACATTCCAGATCTGTCTGTAGAATTTTGCTTATTGCTACATTAATTCATGAAGCTCAGGATGGTTGTGTCATGTTTTTTTTTTCTTAATTTGAAATGGGAGATATTCAATTTCTTCTTTTTAAAGAATGAAATAAACAATTTTATTAGAGGAACTCATTTATTTGACATATTAAATTATCCAAAGAAAAAACATAGGCAACAGCCTCAAAAGAACCACAGTCCCACTTTACTAAACACTCAAAAGTGGCCAAAAATAATGAGTTGGAGAATAAAACCAAGGGGATATATATATATATGATAGATAGATAGATAGATAGATAGATAGATAGATAGATAGATAGATATGAGATAGAGATATAGCACATGAACAGAAAAATTTCAGGTTTCTAACTTTACTTAGTCCAGTACTACACATGTTTCTTTTTATCCCTCAGTTTTTTTTCAGGTCTTTTTCAATTTTTAGTATCTGCTGAAGATTGGTATAGGCAGCCTCTAATCTGCACTGGTAATCTGGGATCATCACTGAGGATGCTCCAGGATTCCAGCATCATGCAGTATCTTCACCTTTCGTTTTTTCACTTTACATCTAGATCACAGCCTCCCCTCCTTCCTTTCTTCCCAGTCTCCCCCTTACAAATCTGTAGTCCATTGCCCCCCATCCTTCTCCTCTGAGATGATGATTCCCCCACTGAGTACAACCCCAACCTAGAAGATCTAGTCTCAGTAGGTCTAAGCACATTATCTCCCACTGATGACGAGTGGGGAAGAGGATCCAATCAATGGCAGGCAACAGTCAGAGGCAGCCATTGTGCCACATTAGGAGACCGGCATAATGACCAAGCTGGACATTTGTTACAATTGCATAGGGTGTCTAGTTCTGGCTCCTGATTCCTCCCTGGTTAGAGACTTAGCCTCTGTGAGCCCATGGTCTCAGGTTAGTTGACTCTGTGGTTCTTATTGTGGTATCCTTGACCCCTCCAACTTGCTCGTTTCTGTCCCCCAGTCCTCTTTAAGACTCCCTGGCTCTGCCTGATGTTTGGTCTTGGATCTCTATCTGCTGGATGAAGTCTCATGAGACAGTTATATTAGGTTCCTGTCTACAAGCATAGCAGAGCACCATTAATAGTGCTAGGGTTGGATCTCTCACATGAGATGTGTCTCCATTTGGGGAAGTCATTGGCTAGCTTTTCCCAGAATCTGCTCCATCTTTATGCCTTCATATTTAATAGGCCAAACAAATTTTGGGTTTAAAAATTTGTGGGTAGATTGATGAGCCCCTTCTTCCTCTGGAAGACCTGCCTAGCTACAAGAGGTGGGCACTTCAGTCTCTATATCCCCCTGTGGAAGGAATCTAAGCTAAGGTCAACCCCATAGCCTCCCTGTATTTTCTCCAACCCTCCAGCTAGTCAAAAGATGTGCCAATCCCCACAAATTTCTATTCTCACCCCAAGCCTTCTCTTGTCTCCCTCTCTACTCACATCTGATTGCCATCCCAGTTCCCCTCCTCGCCTTCTCTCCTACCATGTTCCCTCTCTCCATCCATCTCCAATAACTATTCAGTTTTCCTTTCTGCATGAGATTTGCACTTCCTCCCTTGAGGCCTTCTTATTACCCAATTTCTTTAGGTCTCCGGGTTGTAGCATGATTATCCTACATTTTATGACTAACATCCATCTATATGTGAGTACATACTATATGTGTCTTTCCAGCTCTGGTTACCTCACACAGGATGATGTCCTTAAGTTCCATCCAATTGCTTACAAATTTTATGATGTCTTTGTTTTTAATAGCTGAATAGCATTCAATGGTGTAGATGGACCACATTTTCTTTATCCATTTTTCATTTGAGGGGCATGTAGGTCGCCCCTAATTTTTGGCTATTATGAATAAAGCTGCTATGAACATAGTGGAACAAATGTCCCTGTGGTATAATGGGTTATCTTTTGGGTATATTCACGGGAGTGGTATAGCTGGGTTTTAAGGTAGAACAATTCCCAGTTTTTCTAACAATTGCCAAATTGATTTTCAAAGAGGTTGTTCAATTTTTCATTTCCACTGAAAATAGAGGAGTGTTTTCCTTGCTCTACATCTTCATCATGTGCTACCACTTGAGGTTTTTGATTTTAGACATTCTGACACTTATAAAATGGAATCTCAGGGTCATTTTGATTAGCACTCCCATGATGACTAAGAATGCTGAACATTTCTTTAAGTGTGTCTCAGCCATTTTAGATTCCTATGTTGCGAATTCCATTTAGCACTATACCTAATTTTTTTAATTGGGTTGTTTGGATTCTTGGTGTCTAATTTTTTAATGTGTTTATGTGGATATTAGTCCAAAAGCTCAGAATACACAAGATACGATTCACAGACCACATGAAGCTCAAGAAGAAGGAAAACTAAAGTGTGGGTGCTTCAGTCCTTCTTAGAAGGGGAACAAAATAATTAGGAAGGAAATATGGAAACAAAGTGTGAAGCAGAGACTGAAGGAAAGGGCACCCAGAGACTACACTGCCTGGGGATTTATCCCATATACAGACACCAAACCCAGACACTATTGGGATGCCAAGAAATGCTTGCTGACAGGAGCCTGATATAGCTGTCCCCTGAGAGGCTCTGCCAGAGCCTGACAAATACAGAGGTGGATGCTCACTGCCAGCCATCGGACTGAGCACAGGGTCAACAATGAAGGAGTTAGAGAAAGTACTAAAACACCTGAAGTAATTTTCAACCCCATAGGAAGAACAATGTCAACCAACCAGACTCCCCAGACCCCCCAGGGAATAAACCATCAATCAAAGAGTACACATAAAAGGACTCATGGCTCCAGCTGCATATGTAGCAGATGATGGCCTTGTCAGGCATCAATGGGAGGAGAGGCCCTTAGTTCTGTGAAGGCTCGATGCCCCAATGTAGGGGAATGCCAGGGTGGTGAGGCGGAAGTGGATGAGTTGAGAGATCTTCCTCATAGAAGCAGGAAGGAAAGGGAAAGTATAGGGGCTTCCCAGAGGGAAAATTTGGAAAGAGAATAACATTTAAAACGTAAATAAATAAAATATCCAATATAAATAAATAAATAAATAAAATGTGGGTAGTAGCCCTATGTGAAATATAGGGTTGGTGAAGATCCCTTTTCCCATCTGTATGTTGCTGTTTTGTCTTATAAATGGTGTCCTTTGACTTACAAGAAGCTTTTCAGTTTTTTGAGGTCCCGTTTATCAATTGTTAATCTTACAGACTGAGCTATTGGTTTTCTATTCAGCAATTTGTCTTTTATATCAATGAGTTCAAGGCTATTTTTCACTTTATATTTTATTAGGTTTAGTAAATCCAGTTTTATGTTTAGGTCTCTGATCCATTTGGAGTTAAGTTTTGTGTAGGTTGATAGATATGGATCTATTTGCATTCTTCTACATGGAGCCACCCAATTAGACAATGAGCATCTTTGAAAATTCTATTTTTTCCTCTGTATGGTTTTGCCTTCTTTGTCTATAGGTGTCTAGTTTTATTTCTGCATCTTTAACTCAGTTCCGTTGATCAACCTGTCAGTTCTTGAACCAATACAATGCAGTTTTTTGTTACTACTGCTCTGTAGTAGAGCTTGAGGTCAGGGATGCTTCTTAACGGCACAGTTTTCTCCATATTCAGTCTTCATTTTTCCAGTCTTTTCTTCTTGGTGGTTGGCTTCTTTTTCATATATTGTATTTTCTTTGACCAATCACTCCACAACACCCGCCTTGATCTTGATCTTATTCATGCAAGGATCCTTTGTGGTCTCTAAAACACATGGTAAGGAGGGGTGAAGAAAGCTCAGTTTCCAACAGATATTTTTTTAACGTGCCGATTCTTATTTCTTCAATGTAAACAAGGTAAGTGTATGTTCATCTTCACATGTGTGTGCTTGTATCTTGAATGTCATTCAGGTGCTACCACCTTCTTCTTGAGACAGGGTCCCTTATCGAACAATAACTCACCAAATAGGCTAAGCTGCCAGGACAGCTAGTCCTAAGAATCTTCCTGTCTCTCTCTGCAGCACTCTATACTTCTCAGTAGTGGGGTTAAAGGTCTGTCTCTAAATAAATTGTCCCCAGCTCCTTTTGTATGATCTTAAGATTATTAGTTTGATATATTTCTTTCTGCCTTGCTATTAATTGCTTTCAATACTTTAATTTGATTTTGCCTGTTTATAATTTGTTTAATTTACAGCTTACATTATTTATCTTCTACAATTTAATTGAAAAGCCTTATAACTTAGTAGCTGGTCTGTTTAGTATGTGTCTTTCAATTTAATGCCATATTATCTTCTGAAAATATCCATGTGTATCTATCCATCACCTGTTCACATGTCTTTAATCAAATTCATTTTTATAGGCATGGGAAAGGTTCACCAATTATGTTGCATCATAAACATTTGTTTTAAGACTGTTCTTAATTTTCATAAATCTTTTTTAAAGCAATGAATATCAAATGACTGAAATCTTCTTAAACAAATGAAAATTTCATTAAATTTGAATTTACTACAATTTTGCTTTTATTTGTTACACTATTACAAAGATCTTTCCTTCGATGTCAATATTTAACAATTTTTACTGAAATTAGATTTTCCTTTCACATAACATATTATGATTTTTCTTCTTTCCACTCTTTCTATTTCCTCCACACCCCACACCCACCAAAATCCAAACTCTTCTTCTCTCATTAGAAAATTTAAAAATTTAAAAATATAAGTAATATAAGTAATTAAAATAAGATAAAAATAAAAGCAAGTCAGAATAATGCAAAACAAACATTTTAGTGACAAGTCAAGCTCATTGTTAACATTATTTAATTTCTCAGTTGAATGTATTTGTGTGTTAGGAAGGCAGATGTTCTGGTTTCCAAACTGACAGATGTTTAATCTTCCTATTTGCTAAAATTGCTGAGAGACTGACAAGAATCAGACAGAAAAGTTCCCATTTCTAGAGAATATATTCTAATTGATACCAATCAGTTATGTTAATGCTAATATCTGTCTCCAGTGAGTTTTAGAGACTATTATAATAAAAACTACCTTAAATAAAATAAAAGGGGAAGTGCTTACTGAATTCTAGGCAAACTGTTTTCTACTTGTTTCAGATAAATAGACTAAGGCCAGCCAAATGGCTTTGTGAAGAAGGCACTTGTGGCCAAGCTTGATGACTTGCTTTCAATCCCTAGGATCTCAAGTGGAAGGAGAACACTTGACGCCCACAATTGACTTCTGATCTCCACTTATAAACTCACTGTGACATTGAATGCACACAGAAAATAAATAAATGCAATTTTAAACATTATACCAATTAGCCTCATATTACTGGTGTCTTTAAGGTATGTCAAGACCTTTAAAAAATGTTTATTTTCTAGTAGTTATGGGGATTGACCCTGGAGCCTCGTGAATGGAACCAAGAACTTTATTGTCTAGCTACAGTTCTTCTTGGCCCTTTTAATAACTGACAATAACTCAATTGGCATAGATAGCACCCTTCTCCTAACCATATGAGGAAGTACACAAAAATCGTAATGAAACAGCTCAGTTGTCCTGAAATCATTGAATTACTCAATTTGATAAACTCCTGAGGTTATACACTTGAACCTACGGTAAGATTTTTATTCCACAGACACTTGGACCTCTGTTTTTTTCATTTGTTTGTTCATTTGTTTGTTTTTTAAAAAGTATTTATTTATTTTATGTGTGAGTACACTGGCGCTATCTACAGACACACCAGAAGAGGGCATCAAATCCCATTACAATGCTTGTGAGTCACCATCTGGTTGCAGGGAATTGAACTCAGAACCTTGGGAAGAGCAGTCAGTGCTCTAAACCACTGAGCCACCCCTCCAGTCTCCCATTACTTTCATTTGTATAAACAGAGTAACAACAGTTTCCTCCTTAGTGAAGTCTGCATGAGGAAAGAGTTCACTTGAAAATATTTTTAAGATATAAACAGTTCAAAGCATATCAGATACTATGAGATTTTTGTTGAAATAGTTTTAAATTCTTTTGTCAAATATGAAAGCGACAAATGTGTCTCCCCAAAATAAAACAAAAATCATGAAGACAAAAGAGAACAGTCATAGAAAAGGAGACTTTGATTGATAGTCTTGCATGAAGAGGAGTCTGGGGTAGACATGTTAGATGCTCAGGTCAGTTGCAGCAGAATATTTCCTGTCATATAGGTTTCATCCCCTATCTGTGTTCCTAATTAGCTGAGTGCTCCAGGTGCAGAACCTTACCTAAATGTCATCTAAGATTTATTAATACTTTATAGGATATCCTTCCTATCCTTTCAAACAGAACCTGCCACAAAGACTTCTCTGCTGGCTTCCTCCTCTCCTAGTATCTTGTTATTTAAGGGCCTCCCAGAAGCATAGACTTGGTCAAGTGAACATTCCATCCACGATTCTTCACTCTAAGATAACGATTCTGTTTGTGTGTTATGTGGCAAGGAGGGCTTCCGGTCTCCTGCTAACCTGTAACTTTGTAGTTTGTAAGCTGAAGCCTGAGGCACTTTTGTATTGAAAATGAACTACCCTATTTTATTCCCAAGAAAGTATTGTTACTTTTGGCCAGATATATATACTAGAAGTTATATGTAGTGTGTCTGTGGCTTACCTACCAAGATTACTTGACAGCAATTTCTCAGCCTACAAAGTCATGTGTGCTTAGATGGTATTATCCTCCAATTTTATTAAAGCTAATAATAGTGTCTACAAAGCTGCTCAACTTACAGGGGGGTATATATCATGGAATCTACAAACTGACAGAATCATAAAAATGATAAAATATATATATATATATATATATATATATATATATATATATATATATATATATATATATTGAGCATGGCAACTTAGCTTAACCAATGTAATAATCACAAAACATATTATCCTACAGATAGGCAAAATCATCTCACAATAAGTCTATTTTAAAACAATATATCAAAAGACTAGAAAGAGGGCTCTCCTCTGAAGAACACTTTGCTACTAATATGAGGACTAACATTCTGTTCCTTTCATTCAGGTCCTGCAACTCACAACAGCCTGTCAATCCATCTCTAAGGGCTTAGTGCTGTTTATTGGCCTCTATGGGTATCAACAGTTGTGTATCATGCTACACACAAACACATACATAAATAAAAATAATAATTTATACTACAGAGATGGATCAGTGGTTAAGAACATTTGCTTCTTGTAGATGACTTGGGTTCAGTTCCTTGTAACCCTCAGAGAGAAACACCCATTGTCTTTACTTGTGACCCTAAAGATGAGACCCCTATGCTCCAGTGGAGAGTTATCAACCTGTGGTCATACTGTCTTCTCTGATTAAACACAGA
>JANHMN010000009.1:19775897-19825303 GCA_030674055.1 Rhabdomys pumilio
CTCCTTCTCCTCCTCCTCCTCCTCCTCCTCCTCCTCCTCCTCCTCCTTCTCTTCTTCCTCCTCCTCCTCCTCCTCCTCCTCCTCCTCCTCCTCCTCCTCCTTCTTTTTGGTATGGGCTGCCACCAGAATATGTGGCACAGACTAAAGGTAAATCTTCTCAACTCAAAAGATTAAATCTCACCTCTGGATTAAAAGTGTATCTTCACATCTCAAAAATCTAAATTATAAGTGGGTCTTTCTACTTCAAAAGCTTTAATTAAGAAAAAAAGACCTTCACAGATGTGACCCACCATTTTGGTTTTAGTTAATTCCAGATGTAGTCAGGTTGACAACCAAGAATAGCCATTATACTACAGACATGCACATATGGATACACTATATACAACATACACATGCATCTAAGGAAGAATTAATTTTTTCTAGCTAGCTTGTATAAAGACACAAAAACCTGGTATTTTATTTACAAGTTGTAAGCCTAGATTAGGAAGATTCTATGCTATTCTCACCTGTATCCAAACCAGATATCCCATAGTAATTGCTGTTTGAGACTTGACTGGACTGAGTTTGCTTCATCAACCTGTCTTCAAGATGTATTTCTCTTGGGCACATGTTCCTGGTCTGTCTCCTCTGATGGTAACTGACCTTTGACCCTAAGACTTTTAAAATTATTAGCCAATTTACCTTAAATTGAAGAACAAGTTTCATACAACAATGGCCTGTGTACATGAGAATACACACCACTGGATGGCAACCAGATCTTGGAGTTCAAAATTTAAAATTTATGAAATAAAGCACCAGACCAACCCCCCAACATACATCACAAACATAAAGATACCACATCCAGCGTGCACATATCACACACACACACACACACACACACACACACACATACACACACACATCACTACACCTCACACAAACATATATATACCACTTACATATGTATACATAAACATATAATACTCAACATATACACACACATGCACACATGTATACATGCATATGCCACACCTAGTATACATTTACACTAAATATGTGATGTACACAGACATACAAAATAGCCAACAGACATGTGTATTATGGATTAATACACAATAATCAGCACACATATCACACACATGCAAAGATGTGTGTCATCAATTGGACTCAGTAGATTATTAACGATAAAAAAGGACATGAATACTTTTTAAAATGTGCTGTAAATAATTAAGGAATAAATAATACTAAAAAGGCATCATAGACTCTTTAAAAGCTTGGAATAGCTCATTTCTTATATAAGAGAAATACTTCATCCTTACAGAATGCTGAGGGACAAGCTCATTGCTTTGGGTTAAATGAACATCTAAGATGATTCTAAGAGAAAACACTTTCTTGATTTCTCAATTATTGTGAGAGTGGTTTGCAAAGATTTCCTTGGGAAATATCCATGAGAGAAAGAGGCCGTCCCTTAAAGAAATGTGACAGCTGCTAGGTGATGCTGGAGTTCAGACATCTGCCTTTGGATCACTCACTGTGTAAAGTTATGATTACCTACCTTCTACTAGGAGCAGAGAAGCATCCCTTAACAATGTCAAGAAACTTCAGAATCGCTGAAAAGTTAATGCATAATGAAGAATTATGCTTGCACTTTTTAGAGGAGCTGAAAATCAGCCCGGATCTTGCATGATTATATGTGTGTGCATATAAAATGTTTGTATAGTTGGGTGCATATTTGTTCACCTCTCTCTACCTCATTCATGAGTCAAGGTCTCTCACTGAATCCCAGAGCTCACTGACATAGCAGCTCTAGCCAGGTAGCTCCTGGATCTGCTGTCATCTCCTCAGACTATTTGTAGATTTTGATAGTTCAATGCACTGGCTTCAAGGAAGGAACAAGAGAGGAATACTTAGTCCGTTGTGTTTCATGGCACATTTTGTGTATAGTATCCTACAGTGAAAGATCTGGTCCCAGAAATCAATTAGGTAGAACTAGGTTATATGTTCACTGTATCAGTCATAACTTCAGCACTAGGATGACTTTTTTGTCAAATTGTTATTATTATTATTATTTATTATTATTATTATTATTATTATTATTATTTACATACCCGACTATCCACCTAGTTCTGAACTTTCTATTCTCTGTGGATTATAAAGTTAATATTATTCTGAGCAGTCATGAGCTCCCTTCTCATTTCCTTATTAGCTGATACTTGTTGGTCTGTGACATGGGGAACTATGTTACTTTAACTGGTGTGTGGTTGTCTGGTAATTTTATGTTGACCGCAAGTATCTCTGCACTAACTGAACTCAATTTCTTTACTGAACTATCTGGTCCATGTGCCACCACTCCCCTTTGCAGTTACAAGACATTCAAAATTGAACACATCTTAAGTTTAAGGTTTTTATTTTCATTTTTGAAATGGAATCAGTATTGAATGCCTGTGATTTTTATCATTCTGTAAATAAATACTTTCCATTTCTAAGTTACTTATTTCAAGTTTAATTGAAAAGGCTAATATTTTGTTGGCACTCTATGAGCCTGCAAATTTGTCTACACTAACACACTTTCCTAGACATAACTATCTTAAGGATCCTATTTAAATATTTTTATTTCATGATATCATGTAATTGAATTGCAAGTTCAGACAGGCATGAAGAGTAAGAAAGTCTCACAATGGAAAGAGATACAAGTTGCTTAAAAGTCTTTTATACTGTGAGGCATCAGCAGAGAAAAGTGGTGAGAAGTTAGACTAGAAGTACACGAAGCTCCCTTCGCTTATTCAGTTAATAACGACAAAGTTCAAGGTGCTGGGGACACAAACAGAAATACAAGTAAATAGGAAATTTGCCTGTGTCCTTCCTTTTGGTTTCAAACTCAATTATAATTTGAACTCTGCTCTCCTCCACCTCACCACCAGTCTAGTTTGCAGGTAATACTTAACCTTTGAGTACTTTTATTTTCTCCCATATAAAATGATGCAAAATCTCACATAACTGAGAATTGAAAAAGATTTTAGTCCTTTGGTTACAAGTAAATGAAACACTGTGTGGCAAATGACTTGGTTCCCAGAAATGTTACTTTATACAGGTTAAAAGACAAGAAAGGGAAAGAAAAGGCACCTGTCTGAGGAAAGCTGCAATACATATATTCAAATGCATAGGTTATAGGTATTGAGACTCAAGACTGAGGCCATAGTTGAGTTGGTAGATTGCTTTGCCTAGCATGCACAAAGGCCCAGTTCACTCCCTAATAAATCAAGAGTGAGAGCATACATCTACAATCCCAACACTTTGGTTGAGTATCTGGAGTTCAGGGTCATCCTCAGCTCCATGAGACACTAAGTTACGTGCTACATATTGATTATGTGGGCAAACCTAAGCTCCATAGTATAAGACCCAGAGTTCAGATTCCAGAACTCACTTAGAAGCAGAACAGACATTTGCAACCTGTTATAATCCTAGCTTTCAGGAAGCCAAGGCAGAGCTTCTCAAAAGTAAATTGACTAGAAACACTTGTCAAAGCAACAGCTCTGGATTTTAAAAGAGCCCCTGCCCCACTATGTAATGGGAAATCCTTCAGGAAGACACTAATAACAAGATGAACCCTCCGTACCCACTCACACTCATGTGCCCCTACACTCCTCAAAGCACGTGAAGGAGAGCTTATGTGCACAAACATATGAGGTTATTGTCAGGACTAGCAACTGTAACAGCTGGAGTTCAAGTTTTCGAGCGTAGAGCATAGAGGCTCAATGCCTAGGTAAATAACCACCTCTCTGAGGCTTTTAAATAGTGTTTGAACTGAGTTAAGTTTATGAGCAAGCTATAAAATTATAATTTGGTTCTGAAGAGGAAACCTCATTTACTGGCACTCAGCAAACTAATACAGTGACCCTAAATCCCAACCTGACTGTTCAGTTATTATAACACACCGCTAAGAAGACTATTAACATGCCTAATTAAGACATCCATCACCTATCAGACCCCCTATAACCTTACAATAAGTCTTTTTATGGAATTTTTAGCCATTTCTTCTAATGTACGATGCCATATACAAAGGAACTGGATGTTACGGAGGCTAATAATGCTTAACCATTTGGCTTGTGTCTGCAGGCTTAATTGTACATGCTTGCTGGGGTGTAGGCTAGAATTCCATTAAGAAGTGCATAGTAGATAGAGAACTTGTGTCTATTTAATATAACACTATGGGCTACTACATTGTTAGTTCCATAAAGGTAACTAAAAGGAGTAATAGATGATATTGGGCCTTTTCAACTCTATCAAGAGGAAACTCTTGAGAAAGTCAACTGTGACAGTTGATTTAATTACAAACTTGGCATAATCTAGAATAACCAAAAAGAAGAGCCTCTTAAAATGTCTGTGAAGGATTGTTTTAATTATGGTATGTGGTGGGGAGGGTGTCCTTTCTTAATATGGATGGGCAATGCCATTCCCTAGGCTTCAGATCTGAGACTGAGTAAAGGAGGAAAGAGCTAGTTGAGCACTGTTTATTAACCCTCTGCCATCTACCCTTAAGTGTGGATGCATTCTCTCAAGATCCTGCAGGTAATTTCCCTGCCACATGATCTGTAAACTGGAACTATGAGGTTGAATAAAATACTCCTGTTAGAGTAGTTTAGTTAGAGGAATCAAACATGGATTGGGAAAAAATTATAAATCCAGGTATCAGCAAACTCATTAAGTGTATAAAGATACTTACTGCCCAGCCTGATGACTTAAATCCAACCCTTAAACGCAACCCTTAAACCCTTAAATTAAAATAATTTTCATAAGTTACCTTCTGTCTTCCATGTAAGCACTGTGGCATGCATGTAATCCAAATGAAATGTAGTAAAAGTATTCAAAGTAATTTATTTATAAAATAATTTTTGTATGTGTACAATTTTATCAATTATTTAAGACTTCTTTAAGATTTATTAAGAAACTTTGAATACTAAGAGGCAGATATGCTCATTTATTAACACATAACAAATTGAATCTTGGCTGAATGTTTGATGCTGCAGGAAATTGAGCATCTTCTATACTTTTCAGAGTTGGTCGATATTTTGACATAATTCAGTGCTGAGTAAGTGTCTCCATACGAAACTGAGGGAAGATAGCAGAAGCTTGTTTTAGGGCTATGTCATGTTAGGAAACTGAACTTCTCCACTTAGTCATTTTTAAAATCAAGCATTTTAACACAATATGTGTTATGGTATATGGATTGGATACTTCCACAATGATAAACGGCAAGAGGAAAAAATTTAAAGTCTTTCTATTCTGTAATTAAACTATGATTTTTTTTTTGAGAGCAGAGACCTTTGCATACAGGGTAAAAACACTGCGATCTGTCATGTGCAACGTGTTCACATCTGAACCATGGTGTTTCAGGCAGCTTTGATGACATTGCGGTGTGACGGCATGCAAAAGTGCACGGTGCACATGCTGCGTGTTCAGAATTCAGACTGCGGCGAAGTCACGTGATGAAACACGGCTGAATGCTGCCAGAAATATTTCAAATTCACTACACATTGGATTTTGAATTAATTTGTGGCTACAGTGCTTTCAGCAATCTTTTCCAGCTGGTGTTTTTTAACCCCCATATTGAGTTACACAACCTCAAATAGGGCTGTGACTCACAGATTAAGAAGTAGTGCTCCCTGCACAGCTTCTGGGCAGTACAGTAGTACCAGCCCTGGTCAAGGGAGTAAGTTTAAGGACCAAGAGTGAGAGTGAAGAAGAGCTAGCCCCGCTACTCCACTGCCTTGAGCTGTCATGGGTGCAGGAGTGATGCTCTCTCCACATCACCCGAGGTAGTGAAGAGAACTGGCCCCGGCTGGAATGTTAGCCCTACCCCTTCACCGGCTATAGCACTTGGGAGAGCAGGCCCTATACCTGCCTTGGACAACAAAATGAAGCTGGCCCTCATGGTGAAGGCATGGGTGAGCAAGTCCCAAGCGTGAGAGTGAGAGAAGTGGTCTAACCCTTTGTGGATTGCAGCACTTGGGATAATATACTGGAAATGGCTCTCCAGGCCTGGGTATAATTGAGTGGGAGGGAGGGTAAGAGAGAGGAGAGCAGACCCTGTGGATCGGGACATTGAGTGGCATAGACAGAGCAGTTTTGAAGAGCTCGCCCTAGTGGTGCATTTAAGGAAGAGCCCGTACACTGGTTCTGCGTAGGTTCACCTCGAATCTATATTATCTGCGAGTGGTTGGGAGGGAGGAGTGAGATGGCTCTGAAAGCGCTGGTCCTACTGATGCAAAGCATGGATCTCCATGACACACAGCAGCAACTGAGTAATCAGGAGGAGTGCAGGTTAGGATCCAATATTGATGATGTCACAGAAGCCAAAGATATGGAACAATTGCAAGTGAGGATGTGTGGACTGGGGTATGCTGTGGACCACACTGTGTGTGACATACTACACCTTCTGTGATGCGATAACTTCTGTGCTTTGTTTTTTTTATTTTGAGAGGTTGCGAGGGTGAAGAGCAGATATGAGGGCACAGGGAGATGAGCTGGACTGGGGTGTGTACTGTGAAACTCACGAAGAATCAATAAACAGTTTGAAAAAATAGAAGTAGTGCTCTAGACTTACTGATGAGACTCATTTCAGGGAAAATATCCTGTGTTAAAGCTCAAAGGACTTCCGCTTCAAATATATCACCAATACAAGGGAGAGAAACTAAATTGTTTGGGGAGGGAAAGATGAAATATCTTTTCTAAGTTAAAAGACAAATTGTTGCATCTGCCTTTTCTACAGTCCACACACACATGCCCTTCACCTAAAGGTAATTTTTTTTTTTTTTATTATGGAGTGTCTTAGAGTTTCTATTGCTGTGATAAAACATGACCAAAAACTACCTGGGGAGGAAAGGTTTTACTTCAGCTTACAGTTCCTGGTAACAACACATCACTGAGGAAAAGCAGTCCAGTGTCTCAAGCAAGACAAGAACCCGGAGGTAAGAACTGAAGAAGAAACAGTGAAGGAATGTTTCTTACAGGCTTGTTCCTCATGGCATGTTTACCCTAATTTCTTTCATTTTAAAAGTATTATTTAAGCTTTTTATATAACCTTTATACCATAGTCTTTCCCTTTTCATAACTCCTCCTACATTTTCTTCACTTACCTACCTGCTCATCTTCCATTTTGTTTGTCTCTCCTCTTTTATTAAAAATATCAAAACATACAGACACCAGAAAAATAAAAACACCAAAGCAAAAATCAAGGAGCATTCCCTTTTTTACGTGCCATATATTCCTAGATGTGTTGGTTAGAGGTGGGACCCTGTGTCTGTTTTCCCTTTTCCTTGCTAGGGTTTTGTTTGCTTTGAGCTTGTGCAGGGCTTATGTATACTGTCATAGCCTCTTGAGTTCATATGTCCATCAGTCCTGTTGTTTTTGGATGGTCCTGTTTCTTTGGAGTTACCTATCATCTCCGGATCTTCCAATCTGGTCTTTTCCTTTATATATATCCTGAGTCTTGAAGAGAAGGTTTAATAGAAACCTCCATTTTGGGCTGAGTATTCAAAAGTTATTTACTCATTCCACGTTGTCTAGCCGTATGTGTATGTAAATTCCCATGTGCTGCAAGATGAAGGTTGACTTTTATACTGAGCCATAACAATATGGCATTAGGAGTTGTATTATTTCTGTGTTCATTTAGCACAATAATAGTAGTAGCTTTTCCCCTAGGCTTTATGACCTATTTAGTCTCTGGTTCTTGGCCATTTTAGCAGTGCCAAATTCCATCTTATGTAGTAGGCAGTATATATAATCAAAACATGGTTGGTTACTTGTGTAACATCTGTGCCATTATATCACCAGTACACCTTGTAGTTGGCCTGCTATTATAAAGTGGCTATTCATTTATTTGAAACGAGCAAAGAGGATACATTACAAAAATAAAAAGCTGACAATGATCACAAATATCAAATGAGCACTTTGGAGGACAAAAAGAGAAAAGGGGCTCCATGTGAACAGTTGGATTATTTATAGTACTTTAAAGTACTCTGCCAGAAATGATACTTTGCATAGTGAGCTGGGACAATCTGTAATAATCGTAAATTAGGAAATACACCACAGGCTTGCCCACAGGCCATTCTGGAGTGTGTGTGTGGCATTTTCTCAGTTGGGTTTTCCTCTTCTGAAATGACTCTATTTGTGTCAAGTTCACAACACTCTAGGCAGCACACAAACATATTCTGTTGTGCCCTCATATGGTTTATTCAGATCTGTCTACCAAATTATTTTAAAAAGGTGTTCATATCTTTTCCAATGTTTGAAGCATGAGTATATACAATGCCGTTTACTACTGTGTCTTTTAACAAAATCATGCATGCTCGTAGGATCCATGAGATCCCAAACACAGTTTCTTAGATGTATATGTAGTACAAGGCATGAGTTCCTTCTGAAGAGTCGGCCTCAAGTCTAAATAGAAAGTTGTTGGTTGCCCACATCACATCAATGCCACTGCCACACCAGTGGACAGAGCTGACTGGGTGGGTCATTACTGCAACTTACAGAGTTTACACTGCATAAGACTGTGAGGGACTTTTCCCCCTGAAAAGCATACAAAGTGCCTTCTGGTACTATGAGAGCTACACAAAGGCTATTTTATGTGAAGCCCAGAATAAAAGGCTCTGTAGAAAGTCCAGGATGCTCTGACAGCCAAACTACACCACAGTACAGCAGATCCACAAGGGCTTGAAGTAATTACCCCAAGGAGATGGTATTTGACCCCTAGGTGACCCCTAAGTGAAGTAAGTACCACAGGGAGATGGTGCTTGATTACAGTATGTATCCTGAGGAATTATTATTTAAAAAAAAAAATCCTATCAATGTCTATGGATAACCTGCTTTTCAGTAAAAATATTCTATTTTCCATTATTTTAAATTGGACCTCAAGAGAACCTAGAAAGTAATTCCTAGCCATTAATTTTCCATGTAATCTGAATACCATACTCACTATGAAATGTTTTATATCTGAGCCGTGAGTCCATAAAGCTGAGTGCACAGGAATGTATCATCCTCAAGGGAAGAAACTTGTATGAAATTTGGCTCTATCATACACTAAAAGCCCAACTTAGTCACTCGAGGTCAATTGAGATGCTCATGACTCTGCTCCAACACATTCCTCCTTCCAGCTCCCCGTGGCCAGACTAGGAATGCCTTACAATGAGTTGTCTGTGAATGAGGAGCTATGGACCTTGTTTATAGATGGCTCCATAAAATATAGACCACACTTAGAAATGAGCATCTGAAAAACTACAGGCTCCTTCTGAGATTTTCTTCAAGTCTTGCTGGATAAAGTAGATCACTGGGCATGACCTGTGAAGTTTTATACCCTGGCTATACTTTCTGCTTTCCCTCTGCTTCTTGACTGTGGGTACACTATGGCCAGCCAACTTCTGACTCTACCCTCTTAGACTTCTCCAACATTATTGACTTTGTGTTAGTTATTTTTCTAGTGCTGTGATAAAAGACTATGACCAAAACAACCTACAAAAAGAATGATTTATTAGAGTTTAAAATTCCAGTGCTGTAAAAGTCTGTCATCATGATGACAGGCACATATTTCAGCAGGCAGGAATATTGGCTGGATCCAACAAATAAGAGCTCCAACTGTCCCCTAAGATGGTAATGCTGTTGGCTTTGACTTAAACAGAAGACTTCATCTGGGTAAACAGAAGTACTGTTATTAGGTAAAGAGCCCTAACAATTTCATATCTGTTTACCAGCGAAGCAAATCTCCTAAGACTGGTTGTTATCTGCCATGAACCACTTCAGGAAGTTCTCTTAACCTTCCCCCAAAATCAACAGCATTGGGCAAGAATGCCTGCTTTCCAGTCAATCAGATAGTCTGTATCAACTCAGATCTCCACCCTGCTGGCTGCCATAAAAAAGTTTTGGTTGCTTTTCCACTATTTTGCTCTTTTCTCTATTCTCTGAGAGGAGAAGACCTTGACAATTTGACCACCAATAAGTCTTTCTGCCCATGGAATAGTCTAGTTTGGTGATTTCCTTGTGCCATCACTATTGAACTACAAGAGGTGATATTGAAATGGAAATAGTATGAGACCTTGAAACCTAAAAACCATTCCCCAATGACACTCCTCCTTCAACAAGGCCTTATGTCTTAAGCATCACCGCTAGGGACTAAGCAGTCAATGCCTGAGAATAGGAAAGCCATTTCATTAAGACCACTGCATCATGTGTCCCTTTGGACTGTGAAACAGAATAAATCTGTCCAAATTGCTTCTTCTTACTAGATATTTTGTCACAGAAATGAGAAAAATAACCAATAATTTGTTTGGTAGAAAGTTCCAGGTCTCCATACCAAAAACATGAAAATGTATGCTATTTGAGAATTTGTCAAAAGGTGACTGATTACAGGAAGAATTTAATTGTCACTTTGTGGCTGTTGTTCAGTCTATTTCTACAGTCACCCGCACCTGTCGTTCCCTACCTGAATCCTGAACAAAGTGGCCATAATGTTGGAGATGAGAGACCAGAGCGTACTCTGTCTATACCATCACTCCTTGGAGAGATTATCCGGTGGAGCCATAGAAGGTTGATTACACTGGGTTACTTACATTGAGAAAGGTATACTTCTGGCCAACAGAGACTCTGGGTAACAAGTTTACTTTTCTCCACCCCATGTTTCTGCCAAGTATGTTAGCTCCTGCAGCTGTTGCTATACCATTAGGCTAACCCACACAGCTGGACTTTGGTCTCTTTTGTCAACTCACTTTGTTTGAGTTTTGGTGCTTTGTGGTTTGTGAAGATTTGAAACATTCTTGTGAATTTGCAAGTCTGTGAACATAGGTCTTTAAAAGTATTCTCTTTTCGTGTTTCAGTAGTGCAAGCTCTCTAGTGATCTATACATTCCTTTGTCTTTGTGTTTTTGCATTTGTCAGTATTGTATGAGATTAACTATTTTGTTTTATTGTGAAAAAAAACTTATTTCTGTTTTACCACATTTTCTCTGTTGTTTTGTTATTCTTAATTTTGTTAACCTTGATTCTATGTCATGTTTCTTATCTGCTATATTTTGCACCACCCTTGCCAGTTTCGTGTGTTAGAAAACTTGATTAGTTATTTGATTTTTATCTTCCTTTCAATGTACGCATTCAATGTCAGTAATTTTCTTATCGCTTTATTAGCAAAATCCCTCTGTACCTTTGACCAGTCTTATTTTATGTTATGTAATTTATACTTTGTTATTTTATGTATTTTATTTTGTGACTTTTATATCTTTATACACTTAAAGCATGTTCTAGTATACATGTGTGTTTTTAAAAATTTTTATGATTTTTTCTTTTACTATTTATTATTGGAGAGGGTGACTACATGTGTTTGTCAGTTCTCTCTGCCATGTGCATCTGGAGGATTGACCTCAATTCGTTTGACTTCATGGTAAGCACCTTTACCTACTGAGTCATGTTCCCATCCATACATATACATAAACAAATTATTATCCCCCTAAAAGCAGTTAAATGGCTTTGTGTTATATAATTACCTTTTTGGAGAAGCACATAAAATTTTTCTTAGTTAATTTCTACTGTTCAGTGTCATTTTCCATAGATAACAGGCTGTACTCTAGTTGTCTGGACTATTCTTTCTATGTACATACCTGGTCATTCCTACCCTTAGCTCAGCCTCTGAGTACTGGCTAAGAACTCTATGTATATAGTCTCCATTTCTTAGATTTGACATATAAGAGTATATAGTCTCCATTTCTTAGATTCAGCATATAAGAGATGAAATATTTTTGTGAAATCTCTGGCACACTTTGTTTAATACAATAACTTTAAGGTTTTTTTTTGGAAAAGTACAAGATATTCATTTTTTTCTTTGAGATTGCGTGTGTGTGTTTGTGTGTGTGTGTGTGTGTGTGTGTGTGTGTGTGTATGTGTGTGTGTGTATTTCTGAGTCTTCAGTTCTATTCCATTAATCAATTCGTCTGTCTAGGTACCAATACCATGTAGTTTTTTAAATTTCTATTGCTCTATAGTGTAGCTTAAGGTCAAGGATAATGAATCCTCCAGAAGTCCTTTTATTGTTGAAAACTGGTTTTGCTATCCTGGGTTATTTGTTTTTCAAAGAAGAAGGTGAGAATTGTTCTTTCTATCCCTGTTAAAAATTGAGTTAGAATTTTGATGGAGATTGAATTGAATCTGTAGATTGCTTTTGATAAGATGGCCATTTTTCCTAAGTTAATACTGCCAATCAATGAATGAACATGGGAGATCTTTCCATCTTCTGAGTTCTTCTTTTATTTCTTTCTTCATGGACTTGAAGTTCTTGTCATAGCGGTCTTTCACTTGCTTATCTAGAGTTATACCAAGATATTTTGTAATATGTGTGACTATTGTTAAGGGTATTGTTTCCCTAACTTCAATCTCAGCCAATTTATCCTTTGTGTAGAGGTAGGCTACTCATTAATTTTATATCCAGCTACTTTTCTGAAGTTGTTTATCATGTATATGAGTTCTCTGGTAGAATTTTTGAGTTTGCTTATATATACACTATCATATCATCTGCGAATAATAATACCATGATTTCTTCCTTTCCCATTTGTATCTCCCGCATCATGCTTTTGCTGTGTAATTGCTCTAGCTAGAACTTTGAGTATTATATTGAATAAATTTGGAAAGAGTGGACAGCCTTGTGGCATTGCATTTAATTTTATATTGGCTGTTGGTTTGCTGTATTTTGTTTTTATGTTTAGATATATACTTAGAATTCTTGATTTCTCTCAATCTTTTAACATGAAGGGGTGCTGTATTTTGTCAAAGGCTTTATCAGCATCTAAACAGATGACCATGTCATTTTTTTCTTTGGGTTTGTGTACATCATGAATTACATTGGTATATTTGTGTATATCAAACCATCTCCACATTTCTGAGATGAAGCCTGTTTGATCATGTTGAATGATCATATGTGCTGTTAAGTTTCTAGCATAAGATCTCTCCTATTACTTTAAGGAGACACTCAGTACTACTTCTGCTGTTTGGGTGTGCTGTGCCTTTACTTTTATTAAATTCTAGAAAGTCTTTTATTTCTTTCTTTATTTCTTCCATCACCAAGTTATTATTGAATAGAGAGCTATCCGGTTTCCATGAGTATGTAGGATTTCTGTTGTTTTTTGTTGTTATTGAAGACCAGTCTTATTCCGTGGTGGTTATCTGATAGAATACATGTGATTATTCCAATGTTCTTGTATATGTTGAGTCTTCTTTTGTGTCCTTTGGAGAAGGTACCATAAGGTACTGAGAAGAATGTATATTCTATTCTCTTAGGGTGAAATGTTCTGTAGATATCTGTTAAATCAACTTGGTTTCATAACTTCTGTTAGCTTTACTGTGCCTCTGTTTAGTTTCTGTTTCAATGACCTTTCCATTGGTGAAAGTAGGGTGCTGAAGTTTTCCACTAATATTGTGTGAAGTTTCATGAATGTTTTGAGCTATAGAAAACTTTCCTTTACAAACAAAAAAAAAATGCCCTTGCATTTGATGTTCAGAATAGACTTCATCTTGGTGGATTTTTCCTTTGATGAGTATGAAGTGTCCTTCCCATCTCTTTTGATTGGTATTCTATTTTATTAGATATTGAAATGGTTACTCCAGCCTGTTTCTTGGGAACATTTTATTGGAAGATATTTTCCAGTCTTTTCTTCTCAGGTAGTATCTGTCTTTGTCACTGAGGTATGTTTCTTGTATACAGCAAAATGCTGACTCCTGTTTACATATCCATCCTTTTAGCTTATGTCTTTTTATTAGGGTATTAAGCACACTAATATCAAGAGATATTAAAGAACAATAATTGCTAGTTCCTGTTATTTTTGATGTTAGAAGTGGTATTATGTTTGTGTGGTTCTCTTCTTTTTGGTTTGTTGTGAGATGATTAATTTCTTGTGTTTTCTTAGGGGTAAGTTACCCTCTTGGCATTGAAGTTTTCCGTATAGTATCCTCTGTAGGGATGGATTAATACAAAGATACAGTTTCAATTTGGTTTCGTCATAAAATATATTGGTTTTGCTGGGTATAGTAACCTGGGCTGGCTTTTGTGTTCTCTTAGGGTTTTCATGACATCTGTCCAGGATCATGTGGCTTTTAGTGTCTCTGTTGAGAAGCCTGGTGTAATTCTGATAGGTCTGACTTTATATGTTACTTGGCCTTTTTTTCACTTACCTCTTTTAATACTATTTCTTTGTTCTATGCATTTGGTGTTTTCATTATTATGTGATGGGAGGATTTTCTTTACTGATCCAATCTACTTGGTGTTCTGTAGAATTCTTGTATGTTAATGGCCATCTCTTTTTTTAGGTTAAAGAGTTCTATGATTTTTGTTGAAGATGTTTTCTATCCCTTTGAATTGGGAATCTTCACTCTTTTCTGTTCCTATTATTCTTAAGTTTGATCTTTTCACTGTGTCCTGTATTTCCTGGATGTTTTGGGTTAAGAGCTCTTTGTACTTTGTATTTTCTTTGGCCATTGTGTTAATATCTTCTACAGTATCTTCTAAGCCTGAGATTCTCTCTCCTATCTCTTTTATTCTGTTGATGGTGGTTACATCTGTAACTCTTGATCTCTTTTCTAGGTTTTCCATGTTGAGAGTTGCCTTCATTTGTAATTTCTTTATTCTTTCTATTTCCATTTTTAGGTCCTAGATTGTTTTGTTCAATTTCTTGACATGTTTGATTTATTTTCCTTTATTTCTATTTACTTGTTTCCTTTTTAAGGACTTCTACCTGTTTACCTGTGTTCTCCTGTATTTTCTTAAGGGAGTTATATATACCCTCCTTAAAGTCCTCTATCATCTTCATGAGATAGAATTTTTGGTCAGAATCTTGCTGTTCAGGTGGGTTAGGGTATCCAAGGCTTACTGTGGTGGGAGAACTGTGTTCTGATGATGCCAAGTTACATTGGTTTTAGATGCTTACATTCTTGTGTTTGCCCTTCACAATCTGGTTATCTCTGGTGTTAACTGGCTTGGATTTCTCTAACTAGAGCCTGTCCCTCCTTGTAGGTAGGGTAGAGTTCTGTGAGTGGGTTCGAGCAGACCTCTTGTTAGGCAGACCTTGCTGTCTCTTGTTAGGGGACCCTCCTTTGTCCCTGGTTATGAAAGACCTCCTGGGAGACAGACTCTCTCTAGGGTGTGGGAGAGGGACAGGAATGCCCTATCTGCCCAGGTGGAATTGCAGACCAGAAGGAAGAAATGTCTCCAGCAGGGTTCAGTGGGGTACCCAGCTGGGACAGGTATTGGGGTGAGGATCTCACCTCTGACCCTTTTTATGAGAAACAGACTTTCTCTTGGGTGTGGGAGGAGTAGGAATGCCTGATCTGACCTGGGCAAAGTTGCAGACTGGAAGAGTTTATTCAGTTTTCAAAGCTGACTTTATTAAGAAACTATTGGTTTCTGTGTTGAGTCATTTTTATAAATTTATCATAGATTAATTAACTATACTATGTATACTGCATATACTGTGTTTCCTCCTGTCTGTTCTCTTCCATTGTTTATTAAAATCTGACAAGCCTGCATCATACTGTTTTAATCACTATAGATTTATAATGCAACTTTATATCAGGTACTGAGATTCTTTTATTTTTCTTTTAGTCTATTCCATTGACTATGAAGTCTTTTTTGTGTTTGAATTAGAAATTATGATTTGTATTCATGAAATACATCATTGGGCATTTAATAAGGAGTTCACTGAGCTTGCCATATGGCATTAGGCAAATGTGATATCTTAACAATATCCATTTCCCAATCAGGTTTAATCTTTTTTAAATATATGAAACTTATGAGTGATTTAGAGAGTCTTTTCTTTAGGGTCTCCATTTCTCTCTTTACTTTCTTCTTTCCATATGTATATACTTGTTGTGTGCATGAGTACTCGCATGCTCATGTGGGTGTACATGTGGAAGCCCAAGTTTGACAGTGGAAGCCTTTCCCAATCACTTTCCTCCTGCTTTACTGAGAATGGCTCTCTCTACTGAACAAATAGGGCATCAGTATGAATAGTCTTATTAACCAGTTTCCACTGAATACCTATCTCATGCCTATCTCCACCTCCTGAATCCTGGGATTACAGGTAACAGACAAACCTAACCGTCATTTCTGTGCTTTCTGGGGATGGGAACTCATATTCATGCTTATACCGCAAGTTTTCCCACCATTCAGCATCTCGCTTGCTTTCATTTCCGTGTATTTTCTACACAAATTAGACTACTGGTTATCTTCAGATTGCTACTATCGTCATAAGAAAAAGATGCATTGTGTCAGATTTAATATTTTTGTTGTTGTTGTTTTTTAATTTTATTGAGGATACTTTGTGTCTGCCTATATGGACTGTCTTGGTGAATGTCACTTCATGGTTATCTAATGACTAAGGCATGTTTGCTCCGTGTGTTTGTTAATCTGTTCTGCCACTCAGATCTCTATTCTTGATGAGTTTCTAGTCATCTGATCACTACATAAGAAAAGGTGGAAGTCTGCTATGATGATGGTGATGTTTGCGTCCTTACAGTATTATATTTTCTCTTCATGTACTTTGTATTTTTAATGTTGAGCAGGTGCTCACTTAGGGTTGTTATATCTTCCTGTTATAGCTATGGACTTACGATTGTATAATATAAACATTGTCTTAACTACTTTCTCTGCCTTAAAAGTGCTGGGATGACAGGAGACCACCCTGTTTCTGACTTTCCAACAAGTTAAGAGAAACAGGATTTATTTGGACTTATTCATCCACAGGGATATAGCCTGTTATCAGGGAAATACATGGGAACAGCCACTGAGGGAAACTTATGGGAACCAATAACTGGATGATTACATTAATTCTCATAAAGAGGGTGTGTAAGAGAGAACAGGAAATGGGGCTAGACTATAAAACTCAGTCTTGAGTGATATACTTCCTCCAACAATTCTCCATCTTCTAAAGCTTCTATAACCTTCACAAACAGTGCCACTGATAGCAGTCAAGTGTTCTAACAGGTAAGACTAGGAGAGGAACTTCACAGTCCAACCAGGACACATTGTTTGGATGGTTTGATCTGGTGCTCACGTGGCAAACAGTTCACCAACTAAGCAATCTCCCTAGTCCCACCTTGCCAACTGTTAAATATTACTATCTTGTCTCCACCTAAGATACTTTTCTCTCTGCTTGTCCTGCAACCTTCCAACAAATAATGTTTTGGGATTAATCCATTTTCATTGAATGTCTGAATGAATCTGGAATCCGACTAGCAGTATGTTTGGCTGCCAAACCTATTTGGACCACATGCCAGTGAGGAATAGAGTGTCTGGTCTGCTTTTTATCTGCTCATAAGTGAAAATTTCAGAAGCTAAGTGCAAGTGCACAAGGGAATGTGTGCTTTCTCCCTCTGGCTCTTACTGTGCAGTTCATACTAAAACACATTCAATGATCCCTTGGTATTTAGAATGATTAAGAGCTCATAGGAACATAAATTACTAGCTATTCACATACCCCTTTTAGGAGTAATTTCTCAAAACTATAATGGGGTCCCGAGAGAATAGAGTTTCTCCGGAGGGGTGCACACTAATCACTTTCACCCCCCCCCCAAAAAAAATTCCAAATTAGCTACAACCACATATATGGGAAAACAAGACAAAAATTATGGTCTTGCTCACAAAAAGAAATCAGTTTCTCTGTTTAGCTAAATTAAACAATATCAGAATCAGTAAAGATCCATTCTCACCTCTTCTGAGGGTGAACAAAAAAAGATTGTTTTCATCTCTTTCCAACCTAACAATTCTGTCCTGTGTGGCCACTGCCACTAGCAACAGCATGTTGCTGAACACTACTGAACAGCATGCCACTAGCAACACATAGATACTGAAAAGTTTGGCTGTCAAGTTTGTTTTGACTACACAGCAGTAAAAACTGTATGAAAACTGTATGTCAGGACTGTTTCTCAGCTATGCATAAATCCAGAGAGAGAGAGAGATAGAGAGAAAGAGAGAGAGAGAGACAGAAAGAGAGAGAGAGAGAGAGAGATCTTCCTATTGCTCAGAAGAAATCAGTCTCAGTCGTATATTTTTTTTAAATTGTCTTATACAATACATTCTGACCACAGTTACTTCTCACTCCAGTTCTCACAGTTCCCACTAGCATCCCTCTCTCCAGACATGCCTCTCACATCTCATCTTTCTCCAGAAATAAGCTGGCTTCCCAGAGGCATCAACTTAACATGGCGCAATAAGATACAATAAGAACAGGACAAACCGTCACATCAAGCCTGGGCAAGGGAACCCAATATGAAGAGAACGGTCTCAATATTAGAAAAAGATTCAGAAACACCTTCACTCTACTGTCAGGAGTCCTACAAAAATACCAAGCCAAAAACTATAACATAGATGCAGAGGACCTAATACAAAGCGAGTCAGACTCCATAATTGCTACTTCAGTATTTATGAATGAAAAAATGAGCGTTGCTTAGTTGATTTATAGCTTAGTATCTGTTTAGCAGGATGCTCTCTCCTGGTGTCCTGAACTATTCTGCACCCCACAATTTTTTCTGTTCTTCCTCAGGGTTTCCTGAGCTCAATGGGGAGGGTCCCAGTAGAGACCTCCAACCTAGCCAAATGTTTGGCTGGGGATTTCTGCATCACCATCAGCCTCTCTGATGATGTCACCAGTACTAATCTGAAAAATATCATGGTTCTTTCCTCTATGACCCACAACATCCTCCCAGTCAGTCTGTAAAAAGTATATTGCATAGGTCTAGGTTTTATACAAATGAAATTTGAGTCACCCACCAAATGTTGTATTCATGTCAGTTATTTCTTATTACAATATATTTGGCATCGAGTGACTAGTATAAAAATACAATCTTGGAGAATCTCTTTTCAAACTTACAGAGTTAGTTGTATTTTGCATACAAAAAGACAAAAATGCATTACCTCTTTTCTTTCTAACTATCAGGGAGAATCTGAGTATAGGAATCATAATGACCCTCAGGAACATCTTTTAAAAATAAATATTGCTAAACTCAGAACTGGGGATGGAGTTCAGTTGGTAGGGTGTTTGCCTAGCGTGCACGAAACCCTATCCCCAGCACTACATAAACTTTGATGGCATAGGCTATAATCTTAGCATTCAGAGGTTAGACACAGGAAGGTCGAAAGTTCAAGGTCAACTTAAACTATTTAGCTGGAGGTCATTAATTTTTATGAGATGATTTTCTGTTTTGTTAACAATGACCTTAAATTACCAGTTTTTGGCCCTTTGTCCGATCTTACGAAAATCCTTACTGAATGAGTGATAGTTTTAAAGAATATACATGGATGTGGCGGGTATTGCCATAATTTACCTAACCTTCATCTAAATTTAACTTCCACGATTCCTAATGTTCCTTTTGACCTCCAAAAGTGCTCAAGGGCCTGTAAGTGTGCATGTTTGCGCATACACATATGGAAGTAAAAATAAATACAATAATATTTGGTTTTTCAATTTAAATTCTACACACACTGCTAGCACATGCAATATGCTTCTGCTTACTGCTATTGGGGACTCAGGATCACAAAAATTGCCAAGTATTTGCACTAGAAGGCCTTTTTGCCTACCCGCAGTTCTTACTCAAGTAGACACAAGTAGTACTGATGTCTGATTGGTAAAATAATGAGAGGCAGATGCCAAGAAGAATTAAGAATTGGGAGAGGTAAAGTTTTAGTTTTAAGCTAGTCTCAACCATTTCTTTTATCACCAAGGAGACCAGATGTTTGAAGTGAGGACCAGTCACTCAAATCTCATTACACAAAAGACAGATATGATCCCCTGTAGCTCTGCTCTCAGCCTGGCTCAGTGTGACAGAGCTGTTCACCTGAAGCAAGTCTTGTTTCTTTTTTACCATGTTCCTTCCACTTGTGTGAAATGAAGACTATGATTTGTGTCTTACAAAGTTAGAGCATTGAGTGAGTTTCTAATTCAGAGAACGTGTAACTGTCGCTGTTGCTGGCTGCATGTGAATGCCAGTTGCTTCTACATGCCACTGACCTCCCATTATTATTATTCTCTGTACTCTCTGACTCTTATGCCCACTTGAGTACATGAGGCACACCCACTTTCCATTATCCAAATCAGCAGTTATCTTCATTTGAAGAAGTTCTGAACTCATATTATTTCTTCAAAATCAAACTAAATGCTACTACATCAGACAACTCTTCTGAGGAATATCTCTGAACTCTGCACAAGGGAGCTAAAATGAGAAGCCTTGGGATCCCATCTTGATAAAGATGTATGGGAATGAGTTTAGTAGCCAGTCATTGGGAATGCTGTATTGATGTCTGCTTGACCCAGGTTAGATATGTGGCTGGTTGTTGCAATGTAATACCAGTCTTTGTAAATAACTTATGATATCTATTATCAGGAAACCCCACATCATGAGCCTGATGAGAAAGTATCCCACTGGGTGGTGGCAAACACTCTTTAATTTAGAGGATTGTGTTGCTTGAAGAATTCAGGGCATCAAAGAAGAGGAAAGCCGTCTGCACAGTCACTACTCACCAGGAAAATCATGAAGATTCAATTTAGAGGATCCTGAAATCTCAAGCAATTATTGCAATGACACAAACGCCCTGTCGACACATTTTCATTAAGTACTGAGAACAGAAACCAGCATGCTTTCTGTTCTTCCACTCTTAAGAATTCTAGTAGGAATCATTTTCTGTTTCGGTGCTAAGTGACACCAGATCCAACAGAAATAGATCATGTACAAGGAAATTCCTGTGCCTGACCAATATGGTTACTCAGGTGTCACAACATTGAGTTGCTGGTGATTCATGTTCAAAGCCCTATTTCCCTTAGCTATGTCATTCATCTGAAGTCCCTGGTCATACTTTGAATGCCTAACTTGCAGAATCTTCTCTATAAGACCTGGTGTTGATCACATGTTCTCTTAAGAGCTGCTCTAGTATCTGTTTCAGAGGCAATGAGAAGGGTTAGTTATAGGCATTCAGACCTCTTTTCCATTTGTTAAGATGTGGCAAGAAACTGAAGAACTCTTATAAATAAGAAAAAGAGTCAGAAATTAGTGAAATAATTTGAAATTATTTCTAAAATGCAAAGAAAAAATGAAATTATTCACAAACTAGGAATGAAAAATGTTTCTGACTAGATTTTTAAAGGTATTATGGAAACATCTGGTTACATATTATGGAAAATATTATGTATTTTAATCCTTCTAGAAAATGTTTGAGTATAAAAGAGGAAAGGTTAAATTGCTTTAGAATCAGAAACATTAAATGACATGTAATTATTTTACTTTGTCACATTTAGAATACATATTCTGCACCTTGCTATTGTAGATTCTTAAATCAATGATAAAACAGCTAATTAACGTACCATGACTTCTATTTCTTTTCTCTGACAACATTTTATTTTTATCATTAATGCCTATAAATTTAAAATTATTTAAAGCACATCTGATGAGGTTTTTTTTTTTTAATTCAAAATCATCTTCATTTCCAGATTTCAGAGAAACACTGTCTTGTCACCAACAGCATTGTCTCATAGGAACACACTAAGCCTACGACCTCACTAGGATTTTAAACTCTGTAGTCCAAATATATTCTCAGACTGTCAAAAATAATAGTCATAGAAATAGGGAGTGATATCAGTTCTGAAGTGCTCGCTGTTCAAGCTTGAGTATCTTTAATATATCCCAAGAACCCATGTAGAAAAGTAGCCAGGTGAGATGGTGTACATCTGTAAGCCTGGCCCTGGGGAGGCAGAAACAGACATAGGCAGAAACTTAGGGCTATCAAACCAACCACCCTAGCTGATTGGTGAGTTGCAGAACAATGAGAGAATCAGTCTCAAAAACACTGTTACTCACTTTAAGATGAAGACAGATTTTGTTTCATCCTCCATGTGCAAATGCACATACCTGTCAACACATATATACACAAATAACTCACATGTGCCCACAAAAGTATGTACACACACACAAACACCCACCCCCCCACCCCACACACACTTATGTACCCATGCACATACATCACATACATACATACATGCACGTGAGTTCATGCAACCTCCTACACACACACACACACACACACACACACACACACACACACACACACACCTAGGAGGGGGGAGGAGGTTGGTTAGAGTGGTGGTTTCTCTTAATGCTTATTTTTACTCGAACAATGATTTGATCAGATGTATTTGGGAGAACTGACATTTAATGGCATTGATAAACACACCAGGAGTAACAATCAGGTGTGCTAAGTTTGTCAGTTAATCTTTGGTGGCCACTACACATCTTCTTATCTAAACTTAGAAGATAGCATGGTTTATGGCCCCAGGCACTCAGTGAATATTCTGCTATGAGTGAAAGAGAAAACTGAATCTTTGGATGTCAAATGAACAGTCAACTTTAATACCTGGAAAGAGAGTCAGGGCTAGATTAGAGGCTTGTGCTTTCAAAATTAATTTTTCTTTTCCATTAACATAGCATGTCTCTCTAAAGATCTCACACTCCAGCTGTTGCTTTTATTCTCTTTCTTTCCCACTCACCCCTGACGTGTCTTGCTCTTCATCTGTTTATATATGCATTTAAAAACAAACATCAAAACTATTCTTTGAGGTTTTTTATATATTTTCTCAGGTGCTTTTAATTTAATAACTAAAATATAATTTATTTAGGACCACATATTAGAATCACTTTCATAGGAGGATAGGTATAAGATTCTGAAACAGAATTTCATAAATATATTGCAAGGAGAATTTGATATAATTCTTTTTAGGACCATGCATGCTTGGGCCCTCTGAAATCAACTGAATGTGTTATTGGTGCCTAGGAAATGGCTTTATTTTAATGCTGAAGTGTAAGGTGTTTTTTAATCTAAGGCTAGTGGGTTGCCATTTTTGTACCACCTGAGAAGCAATTATGAAACATTAATGCCAGGGCACACCCTAGACAATTTGACTTAAAATATTTTGGCAAGAGACCCCCCCAAAATGTATTTTTCTTTAATTATGATTTTTGTGTATGAGTGTATATGTTGCGGTAAGTATATAAATACCACCAGATAAGTCCATTTGGTATTGCTCTCATCTAAATATTTTTAAGGCTAATTATTTGATATTAGATAACCAAGTAGGTAGATTTTTCCTGAGAAAGACTGACTCTTCCTCTTTACATTGTCATTAATTGTCAATAACTCTTCATCTAGAGGTAGAGCCTTATGAAATTTGCCCCATCCAGGTTTGGATATCAACAGGTATTGTCATTTTTATAGGTCTACTTTAAGTATTATTAAGATGCCACGGGTACAGCTCCCTGTCATATGTAGAGAATATCATCTCACAGATGTGTGGTCCTCTGATTCTTAGAAAATGTACATCCCTTCTTCAGTGTTGCCAGAACCTTAACTATAGCTGTTTTATTGCAGACGTGTCACTTGTGGCTAGGCACCCCAGAGAGCATTGTTCTCTGCATTTTGACAAGTTGTGGATTTCTGTAATTATCTTCATCTATTGCAAAAACAGCTTTGTTGATGAAGAAATGGACTACACTTATTTGTGGTATAAAGATAAGTATTTGGAGTGTGGTTAGGAATTATATTAGTTTAGAAAAGTGGGAATACTAGGTTATCTAGATTCACTGGCTTCGTTGGCCACAGGTAGTTTGCTAAGTTTATAGTGCTAGGCATGAACTTCCTCCTATTGAATGGTCCTGTGCTGGCTAGTGTTATGTCAGTTGGACACAAACCAGAGTTATCAGAAAGGACTTAGCTATGAGGTGTTTTTTAAATTACTGATTGGGGGAGAAAGCCCAGTTCATCTTAGTTAAGATGATGGTCCTTTGAGTTATTTAGGGAAGCTGGATGAGCAAACCAGTAAGCAGCAACCCTCCAAGTCCTCTACATCTGTTCTTGCCTCCAGGTTCCAGGTATGCATGAGTTCCTATCTTGACTTCTTTCTGTGATCTCAAAATATAACTCTTTTCTTCCCATCTTGCTTTTGGTCATAGTGTTTCATTACAGTAACCTTAACTAATAATACAAGTTGGTACCAGGATAGTGGTTTATTGCTATGACAGTCCTGACCATATTATCTTAGGGAGAACTTTGGGAGGGTATTGGAACTTTGAATTATAAAAGTCATTAAGTGTTCAGAGCTCAGTGAGCTATTCTTTAAAATATCTGATGATGAGAATGTGAGAACAATTCATAGAATGTAGATCTGGCTTTTAAAGTTTCAGAGGAGAGCAGAGAATCTACAGGGCCACTTGAGTTATGAATCTCTGTGGCTGGTTGGTTGAAATGTAAGAATAAGTTGAGATGAACAAGATACCAGAACCACGAATGTAAAAAATCCTTTGCTTTCTTGGGACAGTGGATGCTAGTCAGCTGGGACTGGAGGATCAGCTGGTGGGGCTCGAGTCCCAGAAAAGAAAAGACTATTGGGGAAAGTACAGCCAAGTTGCAGCAAAGGACCCCAGCAGTTTTGGAAAAACCAGTACCATGCGATAATAGCCAAGAACGGTAGCGGTGATGAAATGGAGCCAACTCTAGACTAGAGGAAAAACTTTGTATGCTGTAAAGTGCTGAGGCACTGAAGGAACTCAAGCCTTTTGAAGGAGTTCAGAAGACCATAAGTGTATCCAAAATAATTAGTCATCAAGTTACTTACACTGTCAGAGTTTGGACTTGCTTATTAATGACTATACCCTGGTTCTTCGTTCTCAAAGTAAGAACAGATTTTAATTAATTTGCTTTTACAGGAGCCCACAGGTAAGAGACATAGAATTTAAAAAAAGAAGTTTGGATTTTAAAGAGACTAAATTTTTAAGTGTTTGAATTTTTAAAAACTATGGGACTTTTAAAATTTGCAATGTTTTTATTGTTATGTTGACATTAATGTCTGGTTTTGGCGAATAACAAGGAAAGCACGGTTATGACTTAACAATCTAGTATTTATGTGTTAAGCTCACAAAGTGTTAATTGTGCTGGCTAGTGTCATGTCAACTCAACACAAGCTAGAGTTATCTCCAATGAGGAAAGATCCATTGAGAAAATGCTTCTATATAAGGCGTGATTGTGAGACTTTTTTTAGTGATTGATGCAGGAACCCAGCAAAATATAGGTGTTGACATCTCTGAGCTGTTGGTCCTGGGCTCTATAAAAAGCCAGACTAAGCAAGCAAGTAAGCAACACTACTGCAACTTCTCTGAAACAGTTCCTGCCTCCAGGTTCCAACCCTGCTTGAATTTCAGTCCAGACTTCCTTCAGTGATGAACTACAATGTGGAAGTATAAGCTAAATAAATCCTTTTCTCCACAACTCACTTTTTGGTCACAATATTTCATTATAGCAATAGTGATCCTAATTAATACAGGGTCTTAAGCCCAATTAAATAGCTATTTGTTACGGTACATTTGGTGATATCTTCCTTTATTGGTATTGTTGTGATTAGTAGGTGTCTTAGTTAGGGTTTTATTGCTGTGAAGAGACACCTTAACCAAAGCAACATTTGTAAAAGCAAATGTTTAATTGGGTTGACTAAAGCAACATTTATAAAGGCAAATGTTTAACTGGGACTGGCTTACAGTTTCAGAGGTTCAGTCCATTATCATCATAGTGGAATGCATGCTGTAGGAGGTGGAACTATGTGCTCCCAATAGAATATACAGTGCGTTTTGTGAAGAAACACCACAGTTCCAGTTACTCTGAAAGATTAAATAGCAGACAAGAACATATAAAAGCTGAATAGAGCAGAGAAGGGAGAGAGCAGGTTGGGAAAAATTTTATATCACAGAGACTAAGTTCCCCAACTCTAAAGTCACAATGAAGGACTATTGCATCGTGAGAACAAACCATGACACTATTATTATCACTAATAACTTAAACAGTGATTAAAATATTTAATATTAAAAATTTAAATTATGTGTGGGAACAGGATGGAGAATGGGGGTGAGAGGCCAAGGAATCAAATGATGAATCCTGGGAAATCCTACTCCAGAGACTAGCATAAGGCTGAAGATCTGAGTTTATTATTTAGCACATAAGCTTATATAAAGTCTTTGAGCTAGTCCAAGCCCCTAAATCATTGGCCAATCTTATCTCACCACAACTTCAGCATGCTCCAATGAAAGCCCTGCCTAATGAAGTAATGTAGAAGGAATAATGGCAGTACCATCACTTGTTAGGACTTCTGTGATGATAGGGGAAGTGGTCACTGCCCTGACCTCGGTTCCATTTTGCTGTCTCACTGATATGCTGGGGGCCGATTTAGATCTAATGATACGTGAGACAGATCAGGATTCTTCAAGGAGTCACAGGAGCCTGTGGCTCTTTCCTCTCCATCACACTTTTTCCTTCACAAGGTTGACCTTCACATTCCCCACAAATATGTTTCTAAGAAAACAAGTAACACTCTACAAAATACTATCTATATATTAAAAGAGAATATAAAATGTGAGACATTTTCTGGGGAGAAGTAAACAAATATCTACTCACTCATCAGCAGACAAGAGCAAAGTTTCCACTAAAGTCTAACTTAGTGAATCAGTGAGTATATCATATTGCTATAGGTGCATAGGTGACTAGAAGGTAGTTGCACTCTGAGATCAATCAATACACAACTTTCAGGCAGCTCTACTGAAGAGCCCCCTGCCCCAGCCATTGCTCACTGTTGACGGAACTTTGAAGAGAGTTCTTGTGTGCCTTGTTTACTCCTTAAGCTCTGTAAATTTCATTTCTTTCCTGAGTCCTGGCTAGTTTCCTCCAGGAGGGAATACTTTCTTGCAGAAGAAGTAGCTACACAATAAATGTCAGAAAAATTTCAAGGACTTTTAACAGTTTTAGTAACTTTTATGTAAAATAGCACCTAAGAAGTCTTAGAGATTCAGATACTAATGTTTCGATAATTTTGATATTTTGCTACATTTATCTTAGTTTCTTATCCTCAGTAACAGAACCATAAAGTATCAAGATATTATACATCAGTGTCAAAAGATTATACATGTTCAACCTTCATTTGCACACATTCTGAATTTACAAGTTGCTTTGTGACTATAAATTAATTGATTAATTATGTAAAGGATACAGAATAATCATTTTAATATTTAGAAATTATAGTGAAGAACCAGTGTTCCTGAATTAAATAGAGGGCTGGAGAAGAGTGCCAGGAAAATATTACTTAAGTGTTGTGTTTTATATTTATGTATATGTCTATGGGTGTCTGTGTGTCTACCTGCGAATACACAAACATGTGTGTGAGTGTCGTTGGAGGCAAATAGAGAGGGTCAACTCCCTTCAACGTAGCACTACAGGCAACTGTGTGTCACTGATGTGGGTGCTAGGACTAAAACTCAGTTCTTCTCATGAGAAGCAAGTGGTTTTTTTTTTTTTTTTTTTTTTTTTTGGTTGTTTTTTTTTTTACCACAGAAACATCAGTTGTTTTATATTGTTCTTTTTGGTTCTTTGGGAAGTTTCCAATATGTTTCGATTATAGTCACCTCTCCCTAATCTTTTGGACACACCTCTTCCCCTACTCAACCAAATTGGTGTCTTTTTTTTTTTTTTTTTCACTCACCAAGTCCAATTTGTGTGGTTTCCCATTTTTTCTTGGATGGATGACCTTCCACTGGAGTGTGGTCTACTAACCAGAGGCAACTGTCTTAAATAAAATTAATTCTTCTCTTAGCAGCAATCAGCTTCAAATAGCTTCTAAGCTGTTCATGCCCACTTCTCTCTATGCTGAGGTTTGATCTGATTTGAATCTGAATGTCTCTGGATAATGAACTACCACACAGGACTTGATGACCTAAGTCTTATAGAGCAAAAGGTAGGGAATATATCTGAACGTAAAGGCATAAGAGAAGACTTCCTGTAGACAACCCTAGTAATGAAGGCCATAAGACCAAAATCCACAAACAGGACCATGTGAAACTCAAAAGCTTCTGTACAGCAAAGGACCGCAAAGGGAAACCCTACAAAATGGGGAAAATATTTGCCAGCTATATGGCTGACAGGATGTTTGTGTGTGGAATACTTGAAGAATTTCCACAATGAAGCACCAAAAAAATGACAAACCCAATTGAAAAATGGGGCAGGGAACAGAACAGAAAGGTCACAAAAGATGATATATAAATGGCTGAGAGACATTTTAAAAATTTACTTAGCCATGTTTAAAATGCATGTGTTACTATCACTTTCTAATTTTTTGAGAATGAGATGATGGCATCAAGAATTTGCCAAGTCTATAAGCATCCATTTAGAATGATTGCCAGGCCTGAGATAAAGAATGAGCCACTGTTGTGTGGTTAGCTAAAATATGGACCGGATTGCCAAGCAGTGATAGGCAAAGAGATGTTTCTGTACTTTGTTTTTCTAAGTAAAGGTTTTGAAATCACACCCTCGATTTTAGAATTAATTTTGATGTTTAACGATTTCATACATAGATATCTATGTGTTTATGTTCTGATTACTGTCTCCCCATTTTCTCTTTTCTCCTTCTCTTTGCTACTTAGAGGCCAAACCAACTCTATCATGGGTTCAGCCTTCATCTTAGAGAACCTGACCTAAAGCTGAACTTGAGCTGACCAACAAACCTGCACCTAGTACTAGTTTCCAGGTTACCCCCCAACAAGCCTGCATCTAACACTAATTTCCACATTACTCCTCAACAAGCCTGTACCTAGCACTAGTTTCCAAGTCACTCTCCAATCAGGAGGGAAGCAGGAGTTAAGTTTACATTTTGGCTTCCAGGCTCACCCAGTCATTTTAAAGGGCAATGATAGCGCCCCCGATCAGATGTGTGCCAAGCTGACAAAACCTTTGCTTGTTTGCTTGCCTTGATAAATGCTTATCTGAAACTGCCCTGGGGCTGTACCCTCCAGACCTGCTGCACTAGTGCACAACTGCATCAGAATCAGCTCTTTGGTGGTCTTTTGGGGGTTGAGATACCGAACAGGCACAACACTAGCATTCCCTCACCTAGTCCTTACCAGGCTTTTCCCCAGGTTCATAGTTTTGAGTCTTTGTTTTGTGGTCCATTGAGTAGATATTGCCAATTATATATACATGCTCTAAGTTTAACTCTGGGATCATGAGGGGTTTGTTTGTTGGTTTGTTTGGTTTGGTTTGATTTAGTTTGGTTTAGTCTGGTTTTCCCTTCATCTTTTGTGAGAAAGTGCCATTCCTAGTAAGACAGACTGGATTAGATTCTCATCTGTCCCTACCTGAACTTGAATCAGGGGCTCTGAAAGGTGTTATACTTTGTTTTGTTTGTTTGCTTTCTGCATTGCTCTCTGGTTTAAGTAATGTTTGCTTGACTCTATAGTGTGGCTCTATGATTTTTTAATTAAAAATTTTCTGCTACTATTACATTATCAAAAGAAGAAATGGCATATAAACTTTAAACAGTAGCTCTTTGTGGGATGGTGGCTTCCTGAGACAAATCATAGAGCCCCCCAAGGAGAAAAAGTCAGGTTACTGTGTTAATTAATCATCCCTTTAATTCATGCCTTGTGGAGAAGTGGGTGTGGTATATGCAAGTATGTGTATATGTTTAAGTGCTCATGCCTGTGAGTGCGAGCAAGTACGTATAATGCAGAGTCTAGAAATCAACTTTGGGTGGCTCTGTTCCTTGCTTTTTGTGATAGTCTGTAGGGCGGTGTGCTGTGAGAAGCAGCTGGGTGCCTGGTTGAGCACAGACCTCAAACCCCAGAACTTTACCTGACTGCAGGTGTTCGGCTCTGCTCCCTGGCCCTGGTTCTTTTCATTCAGCTTCAGCCCTCCACAACTACTCCCACAGAGAGGTCTATGGCCATCAGTCAAGAGGAACAGTGCCTCACCCTCTCCCACATGTAGATGAGGTATCTCCAAGCTCTCAGACCAAGCCAATAGGCGTTATCTGCTGCCAGACCTTAACCCACGCCGAATCTGTATATAAGAGATCTATTCAGGAGAAGTAAAAAGTGTGCGAGAGTAATCACTGTGTCCCAGAGTTTCTGTTGCAAGAGCTGTAACACTTGGGAAGAGATCTACTCTTCGGAACCTGCCTGGGACTCCAAGCTGCCTCCTTCTTATTAGCCCAGCCCAGGCAGGCTCAGCAGGGAGAGACAGGTACAGCACCTGGGAGTGACTGGGCAGCAACAGCTGAGAAGCAAGAAGAGACAGCAGCGAAGGCAGGCGGTCTGGTCTCCCCTTCCTGCTCCCACTCTGTCCCCTTGGCCTGGATCCCGCACCAGGCCAGGCGGAAGATCCTCATGGGATGCCCTCCAGAACAAGGACCCCCAGGATTTCAGATAAACTGGATATCAAGCATGCCCCAGGGATTCTCATGTCTCAAGATCTCCAGCACTGGGTTTACAGATTTACACCTTAAGGTCTACCCTTAATACCCCAGCTCTCAGGATCAAATTCCTCTTCAAATAGCTGCACAGCAAGTCCTTTCTTGATGGAGCCACTCCCTGAGCTGTTTCCATGTCTGTCTGGCATCTGCTGAATCAGTCTGTGCTTAAGTTGCAGCAACGTGGAGGTGAGGCCTTTGCTTCCTCTTTCAGCCTTTGCATATCACTGCTTTTCTGGCCTTCAGACAGGCGAGCTTGTTTGGTCTTCACAGTGCCTTTAAATTGTCCATTTTTTTTTCAAGTTGAATATTCCCCAGCTAGCTGTGACTGACTCTCGTGGCTCTTCTGCAGTTTGATGGACTGGTCTATATTTTATCATCAAGGCGGCTGGGGAAATGCAGAGGAATGCGGATGTGCAGGCTTCCCTAGGTCTGAACTACTTTCATACTTCTCTCAGAATGTACTTCCTCTGACCTAGGAAACACTCCGCAAATCATTATAGAAGATAAACTAAGGGAAAGACTGCCGTCTTTTCAATTTAATGGGACATTTTAACCCTTAGATGTTAAATGGGTGGTTCCATTGTCAAAGTAAGTCAGTTTCCTGCAGAGGAGACTGGATTCAACAAATGCAGGGGCTTGCTCCCAGAATTAATTCTCATCTCTGGGATTTTGAAAAATCATGAAATATAGAGATTTAGAATTTTTGCTGTACTGTGATAAGCTGAAAAGGCTTAATCATTCCAATGCAGCAAGCATACCTCAATATAACATCTACCAACTACCTCTAATTGTAATTTCAGAATATCTGATGCCTTCTTCTGGTTTCCATAAATACCTGTATGCACATGAACATGTCCTTCAGTCCCAACACATAAATTAAAAAAAATGCAATAGTACCTTTGGCAGTTTATCATATAACTCATAACAAAGCCTAGATCAACAATAAAAAGACCACGAAGAACACTGTCACGAGAGTTTTCAGTTCATATTTTGTCTTGCTTCTAGACACATGGAGCAGGGAGAAAGTCCTTGCAAAGTGCAGGTGACTTCTGTGCTTGCAGACAGGGTCTCTGCTTCTCACTTCACTTGCATGAAAGACACAGTGTTAGGCACTTTCCATAAATTACCTCTGACTGCAGTGGGGAAAGAATGCTCCTGTCTCAGCAAATATGCTTTCCATGATTGGGGTAAAGTCTCCCTCCTGGTCCAGTCCCTGCTCCCCATTGACTTCTAACTGAAATGCATCCTGCTTCAGAATGAGTGTCACTCAAAGGTAGACTTTGACTTCCACATGCTCACACATGTGTGCACACCCCATATGTGTGCAGCTGCATACACAGACTCACAAAAAAGTCAGTGTGGGAATTCATTTGGGCAGATAGTTCTGGAAAAACAGTTCAATCACAATCCACCAGGAAAGGATGTTTGTCAGAGTGAGAATATCATGCTCTGATTTTAGCACTAAAGCCTTTTTGGACTTTGGAAAAGAGCACCTGGGTACAGTCATGGGTATAAACCCATCCATCGAGTTCAAACCCAAGCATCTTGGTGTGTCGACACTGGCCAGCAATGCCAGTGCTGTGAAGTGTGGAGACAAGAGGACCTCAGCTGCCAACCTAGTTCCAAATCCAACGAGAGATTCTTTTTCAAACACTAGAGTGAAGAGTGTTAGAGCAGGATACCCCAGTTGGTACGTACATACAAAGAAGTTTGTGTGAGTTTTATTGTCTTAACTAAGCTATAACATGGGACGTTTTAAATGTATAAAATGTGAGAATCTAGAGAAATGGCTCAGCAGTTAAAGGAGTGGATCCTGCCCTAGCAGAGAACCCAGGTTAATTTTCCAGTATCCACCAGCCCACAACTGCCTGTAACTTCAGCTCTAGGGATATCTTAACTCTCCTGACCCCCACAGTGTCTACTACCTATGTGTGCATGTGTGCGCGTGCACACGCTCGCGCGCGCGCGCGCACACACACACACACACACACACACACACACACACACACACACACACACACACAAAACCACTGTGATGGCTGATCTTGGCTCTCACTTGACTACATCTGGAATTAACTAAAACCAAATTGGATAGCCACACTTGTGAGAATATCGTGCTCTGATTTTAGCACTAAAGCCTTTTTGGACTTTGGAAAAGAGCACCTGAGTACAGTCATGGGTATAAACCCATCCATCGAGTTCAAACCCAAGCATCTTGGTGTGTCAACACTGGCCAGCAATGCCAGTGCTGTGAAGTGTGGAGACAAGAGGACCTCGGCTGCCAACCTAGTTCCAAATCCAATGAGAGGTTCTTTTTCAAACATTATGAAATCATTTGAAACACACTTATGAAATCATTTGAAGTGGAAAGACTCACCTTAAATCTGAATCTTTTGAGGTGGAAAGATCCATCTTTAATATAGGCCACACCTTCTGCAGCTAGCCTGTACAAATGACTTGAAAGAGGGGAGCTTTTGCTTTTTCCTGCTTGCCTTCTCTTCTCTGGCTAGTCCATTCCTTCACTGGCATCATAGTCTACTCCAGGATTCCGCTGTATATTAATGCCTAGGTGACACATCCACACCCATAGAACAACTACTGGATTATTGGACTTCTTGTTGGTAGACAGCCACAGTTGAACTAGTTTGACCACACCCTATAAAAACATTTTAATACTTTTGTATATAATATACTTATTACTCTAGTTCGTTTTATATATAATGGTAACTTTAATTTTTTTTCAAAATCTATTTTTAACAAAATCTCTTAAATGCTCTAACCTCCCTTTTAGCCCACCTCCTACCCAAAGTAAAAGAGAAAATGATATGGGGCAGCAGACTTGTTTAGAAAGATTCTTTGGAGCAACCCTTCTCTGTGCTGTCTGGAAATCGGCAGTTCAGTTCACAGGTTAGCCATGGCAGTTGGATCCACTCATAAGCATTTCATTAGCATAGAAAACTTCATCACCTGTCCTTTCATGTGCTTGCTTTTAGCAGACCATCCTTTCTCCTGTGTCTGCTTCAGCAAAATGTTTCTTCACTTTGCCATTGCCTTTCAGCTGTGCCCACTTCAGGAAAATGTTCCTTTACATATATGCTCCAGCAAAATACCATCCAACACAATTAACTTTCAAAGAGTCCCTACGTTTCCATTTCGTATAATTATACATGCTTGGAAATATTTTGTATATTTCTCCTTAAAATTTATGAAATTTAGAAGTATAGTGAATCGGTTGAACCTATTTTGAAAAAAAAAAAAACATCATGTATATCAACTTATTTCTGATACCCAATTTCACATTTGAATTTCCATTAAAAATAAACATGTAATACAAATAAGACATACTAATACAGGTAACCTATTCTCTCCATCAGTTCTGCTCTGCTAGAGAACTCCAATCCACACATATATACAAATATTAAAACATAAAATTTAATATATGTATTCAAAATGTGGAACCATGGCAAAATATTTCAAAGGCCATTTCTGCTCCTATGATGAGCATTTATTATCATTTTTAGCATTCACACATTAGAATGACTTTCTGCACCAAAGAAGTATGGGCAAATATTTGCAGAAGTAATTGTAGAAAAGCCTGGGTTCATTAACTCACCAGTATATAGAGACAGTTCTGTGTTATGCATTTTGGGCATTGATTAGTTACTGACTGGACATAAGAGAAAAACGATGAATAATGACTGCAGAAATAACTGTGAAATAAAAAGTCCAAACAATCTCACATACGTGTATGCAGTATCTCTTCCTTATTTAACACATAATGAGCCAAATATTTCATACTTGTGCTCTCGACTTTTCTCTTGACTCAAATAAATACTGTATTCCATAGATGTAAAAAGAATTTTTTTAACCTTTCAAAAAGAGTTTTCAAGGTTCCAAGGCCTGGCTTTTCAGGTGAAGAAAATGTCTTTTTCTTCAGATGATTTTGAGTAGAGAGCAGTTAAATTGAAATGACATTTTAAAATTTTAAATTAGTTTTAGAATATCCAATATTGGCAGTTCATTCCTTTGTGGTACATGTTGCTTGGAAGATCAGAGGTCTGTTTTTCTTTGGAGAAATCCTATTTTAAAGAAGGAAATTTGGTCAAGGGCAGTGTTTGTATTGGTAATTCACACATGAAATCAAGAATCAGAAGTAAGTTGATAGACATGGTATCATGCTTATTTGTTTCAGATTTTTCAAAAGAGTTTTGATTATTAATTATACTTATAAATTTGTGAAATTATAAAATTATAAGAACACATACTTTTTGATGAGTGTTTCTGCGTGTTTGTGTGTGTGCATGTGTGTGTGTGATTACATGAAGCTTTGTGTAGGCACATAAGCCAGAGAAGGGCATCTCTTCTTATTTTATCAGTTTCTTCCTGTATCTAGCAACAGGGTCTATCCTTGGATCTGTAGCGAGGCTGGCAACTAGTAAAGCACAGCACACTGGGATACCACTATAGGAGCATTGCTGTGACATTTCTGGACACTCTGGATTTTTGACCTGGATACTGAAGATTTGGGCTCATGTCCTCATACTTGCACAGCAAGCTCTCTTACCCACTGAGCCATCTTCCCAGCTGTAATGTTAAAAATATAGTTAACAATGTAAAACTTATCTGGGTAAAAGGAGATTAGCATTAAGGAAACTTCAAATATTTCAGCAAATTGATTTCTTTTAGGGCTGGCAGTGATTAAGACTTTACCAAGATAGACTGCTTAGGTTTTTAACTTTCTAAAGGGGATTACATTGCTTATTTCATTAAATGATGCATCTACAAAATTTATCCATGGTGTTTATTATATTAACATGGACAAGTTCTATATTCAGTCACTGTATAATGTTGATCTAAACAGCTCAACACAGTGTGGCCATCCTACCAACTCTGTGCAGTTAGAATGCTCCTATCAACACATCTCTCAGCAGCATTCATACAGGTTGAAGACTTGAGAAACTAGCATAATTCTTCATGTTCAATTTCAGCAGTTATTTCTATAATCTTGCCAGAACAGTGGTTGGTATACTAACTTATGAGCTGAAGCCATTTTTATATTAAAAATGTGTTCTTTGACAATCTCACCTGTGTATACAATACATTTCGATGACTCCATTTCCAACCTGCATCATTCTGTTTGAATAGTTACGTCTCATACTACTGTCTACAATGGCTGACTGGCACCCCTCCCTACCAATACCATGACACACTCTCTATTTTCTCCATATTTGCTACCACTCGGTAGTTTTGGCTTTTATTTCAAATGGAGTCCTAAGTGATCATGAGTCAACTGATGTGGATACTGGGATTGGAACTCAGGTCCCCTGGGAGAGCAGTACAAAATCTCAACTGCTGAAATGCCTCTCCAAGGCTTCTTTGCTCTTTTTTGCTAATAACAATTATATCCAGGGTTAACTGATGACTTCTTGGTATTATGTTCACTTCCCTGATGATGAGTGATATTCTTTTGAAAACTATCTTTCAACCATTTTAATTGGATGATCTGTTTTCCTGTTGGGCTTTAAAGACTCTTGTCTATTCTGGACAACAACTATTCCCAAGGTGTGTGGTTGGCAGATACAAGTAGTGTTTCACAACACGAAGGTCATTATTTTATTCTGATTTCTTTTCTTTCCTTTTTCCCTTTCTTCACTGGAACTTAATTTAAGAAATATATTTTTATTATTTTTTCTTGGTTTCTCATCATTTGTAGTGGGGTAATTTACTCATACAAAGTAAATACTGCTAACTTAATTGTCCTGACATTTTTGCCTTTTTTCTAAGAGTTTTATGTTTTAGGTTCTATGTGTCAGCCTTTAAGTCACTTTGCACTTTCTAAAAGAATTATTTGTACTATTTCTTAACTTTGTCTGCCTCCCTTCCTTCATCCTCCATCCATCCTCCTCCACTTTCTCTCTCTCTCTCTCTCTCTCTCTCTCTCTCTCTCTCTCTCTCTCTCTCTCTCTGTGTGTGTGTGTGTGTGTGTATGTGTGTGTGTGTGTGTGTGTATGTGGGTGTATGTATATGTGTACACTTACAAGTGTTCCAGAAAAACTTAGAAGAATATATTGGATCATTTGGAGCTGAAATTACAGATAGGTTGTTGTGAATTACCCAACATGGATGGTAGACATCAAATTTCAGTTCTCTGCAAGAGCAATGCTCATTCTTAACACTCTTAAGCCCTAAGCTACCCAGCCCACAATGGTTAACTGTTAAGATGCAGGCTTCCAGCTTCATTCTTCTACATTTAGATACCCGTCTTCCCAATACCGTTTACTAGAATGGTTGGCTTCCTCCAATGTCTGGGCCAGCATTTTTGTCAAAAATTCTCTGGGCTGTGTATATGTGGCTTTCCTCTTTATTCTGGCTCATAGTTCTATTTGTATGATTATATTCCAGTGCTGAACAATTTTATCATAGCTTTGCAGTACAATTAGAGATAAAGTGACAACGTCTTCCTCTATTTCATCTGTCTTTCTGTCCATCTCTCTGTCTATTTACTTGCTTACTTATTCACGCATCATAGTCTCACTGGCTGTTCAAGTCTCTGCTTCCCAATGCTGGATCAAAGGCAATCAGCACCAAGCCCAGCCTCCTGGTTCTCTTTATTCAGTGTTGCTTAGGTATTTGGTGGTGTTTTTATGTGCACATTCCATATAATGATAGGGCTGCCGTTTCTAGTACTGTGAAGTATGTTGTTAGTATTGTGATGAGATTCCACTGACGACATAGATCACCCATGTTATATAGACAACTTGACAACATTGATCCTTCAGCCAATAAACACAAAACTGCTAGTTTTTTCTAGCCTCTTCAATGCCTTACATCATTATTTTCAAATTTCCACTATAGTAAACTTTAACTTCTTTGATTAAATGTATTCCTTCATTATAATTTTTACAGCTATTATATTGGATTGCTTTGTCAATTCCTACTGCAGATCATTAGCTACTACTCTTGGGCAAGAGCTCCCTTCAGACATTCCCCTCCTTCAACAGTACCAACATAGCCAGTCCCGATTTCTAACTTCTTTGAAGGAAAGCTGCCAAAATAATTTCTTTGGTTTCCAGACCCCCCAAAACCTGTCAGGATAGAATTAGACCAGGTAGAAATCAGTGATTCATAACCTTCCTAATGTTTCTACCCTTTAATATTGTACCTCAAGTTGAGTGACCCACAACCAGAAAATAATTTTTTGCTTCTTCAGAACTGTAATTTTGCTACTGTTATCAATCAAAATGTAAATCTCTGATATGTCTGATATGCAGAATATCTGATATACAACCCATGTGGAGATGTGGAGGTTGCTACTCACAGGTTGAAAACCACTAGTCTAAATAAGTGTGCTACTAATTTCAGACTCGCTTATTAAAAAAAAAAAAACAGTCTTGTGGAGGTAGGCAAGGTAATATGTAAGAGTACACATATAGGGAGGGTGGAGGTTTGTATCACATATGTATGCACATATGGGGTATGTGTCAGATTGCACACATAGTGTGGGGAGCTGTGTCACAGTGTACGTACAGGTCAGATGGTAACCCCAAATTTTGATCCTCACCTCTCAACTTGTTTAGAGCATTGTCTCTTGTCATTTACCTCTGAGAATACCAGGCTATCTGTGCCTTGAGCTTCTAGGCTTTCTCCTGATCTGTGCAGTTCTGGTTGGCCTGGGCCTCATTATGTAGATCAGGCTATTGTCGAACTCATGGAGATCTACCTACTTGTTTCTACAAGCACTGAGATTGAAGGAATGAGCTACTGTGAACAGTATCCTCTTTCAGGCACATGGCTCTGATACTTTTATCTACTCAAGCCTTACCAACATGAGAGATCTGTTTCTAAACCATGTCCTCAGTTCTGGTTCAATGTTCATGGCTCTTCAGTTTCCCATGGCTTCTCTTTCCATAAAACATTTTCCCCCACCATGACACATCAAAGCTTTACCAGATTAGGGGATCCTTTCCCACTGAGGCCAGACAGAGCAGCCATGAAGATTGAGCTGCCTGTCTGCTACTTATGTGCCTGAAGGCCTCATTCCAGCCCATGTATGTTTGGTTGATGGCTCAGATTTGGGAAGCTTTCAGGAGTCTAGGTTTGTTGACTCTGTTGATTTTCCTGTGGACTTTCTATCCACTTATCAGTCTTTGATGCTTCTCCCAATTCTTCTGTAGGTGTCCCTGACCTTCTTCTAAGTCTAATGTTTGTCTGTAGGTATCTGCTTCAGTTTCCTTCTGCTGTTGGGTATAGTCACTCAGAGGACAGTTATGTTAGGCTCCTGTTTGCAAGCATAACAGAGTATCATTGATAAAGTCAGGGATTGGTACTTGCCCATGGGATAGGTTTTGAGTTAGGCCAGGTATTGGCTTGCTTTTCCTTCACTCTCTGACCCATCCCTGCATTCTTTTTAAATGGGACAAATTTGGGTCAAAAGATTAGTGGGTAGATTGGTGTCCTTGTCTTTCCAGTGGGAGGTCCTGTTTAGCTATAGGAAGTGTTCTCTTCATTTTCCATGTTCCCACTGTTAGGAATCTTGGCTAAGGTTACATGTATTGACTCCTGGGAGCCTCCCCTATCCCAGGTCTCTAGGGCTACATAGAAATTCTTCTCTGACCCAACCCCATGCAGCTGCATATTTTCATTTATTCTCCTGGTCCACTTGGCCTCTCTCCTGTCTATACCCACACCTGATCCTGCCAAGCCATTCTCCTACCCCTCCTCTTGCTCTTCCCCCAAGTTTGCTCCCTCCCTCTACCTTCTATGACTATTTGGTTTCTTCTTCCAAGTATAGTTGAACATCCTTGCTTGAGCTTTCCATCTTAACTTCTTTGGGTCTGTGGGGTGTATCATGGGTATTCTGTACTTGGTGGCTAATATCCACTTATCAGTGAATATGTACCATGCATATCCTTTTTAAATCTGGATTACCTCACTCAGGATATTTTCTAGTTCCACCCATTTGCTTGCAAAATTCATGAAGTCCTTGTTTTTAATGGCTGTATAATATTCCAGGGTGTAAATGAACCACATTTTCTGTATCCACTCATCAATTTTGTTATATCTGGTTTGTTTCTAGTTTCTAGCTATTACAAATAAAGCTGTTGTAAACATAGTCGAGCATTGCCGTTGGGGTGTAGTGTGTACTGGGACATCTTTTGGGTATAGTGGGACATCCAGGAGTAGCATAGCTGGGTCTTTGAGTAGAACTATTGCCAACTTTCTGAGAAACTCCAATACTGATTTCCAGAGTAGTTGTACAAGTTTGAATTTCCACTAGCAATGAAGGAGTCTTTCTCTTGATCCACATACTCACCAGCATGTGCTGCCTTTGAGCTTTTGATCTTAGCCATTCTAACTGCTCTAAGGTAGGATCTCAGAGACACTTTGGTTTGCATTTCCTTAATGACTAAGGATTCTAAGCATTTCTTTAAGTGCTTCTTGTCCTTTTGAGGTTTCTCTTTTGAGAATTCTGTTTAGTTCTGTGCCTCTTATTCATTTGCTTTATTTGGTTTGTTAGAGTATAACTTCCTGAGTTCTTTATGCATTTTGTATATTAACCCTCTGTAGGATGTAGAATTAGTGAAGATCATTTCCCAATCTATAGGCTGCTGTTTGTCATGTTGACAGTGTCTTTTGCCTTACAGAAGCTTTCAGTCTCATGAAGTCCCACTTATTAATTATTGACCTTAGGGCCTGAGCCATTGGTTCAGGAAATTGTCCCCTGTACAGATGAGTTCACAGCTATTCTCCACCTTTTGTTCTATTACATTAAGTGTATTTGGTTTTATGTTGAGGTCTTTGATACATTTGGAGTTGAGTTTTGTACAAGGTAATAAATATTAATCTATTTGCCTTCTATTACATGTAGACATCCAGTTATACCAGCATGATTTGTCAAAGACTATTTTTTTCCATTATATGGTTTTGTCCTTTTTGTCAAAATTAACTGTCTATATGAGTTTATTTCTGGGACTTTGATTCTATTGTATTGTTCAACCTGTATGTTTCTATGTTAATATCATGGAGTTTTTAATAAGGTTTTGGTAGTTCTACCTTGAACATATAACTCAACCAGTAAAGTACTCATGTAAGAAGACAAGAATTCAAATTTCTAGTATCCACATGAACACAGAACATAGGCCTCAGCAGGAATACTTTCCCTAGAGTTGTACCTAAGTTCGCTTTTTGTCAAGTGTCATTTCTTCCTATGTAGAATTCACAATACTCCCTCCTTATCTTTGTAATTGTTATGTCATACACGGTAGACAATTTTCTACATATATTCTCTTGATGTTCTATTTCATGCAAGGCATTTATGAGATCTGTAATGCTTTCAAAAATTAAAATTTTACAACAAAATTTAACATTTTTTAATTGTGTATATGTTGGTGCACATGTGTGTACTATGTCATGTGTGAGGAGGTCAAAGGACAACATCTTAGAGTCTGTTCTTTCTTTACAGCATGTGAATATCAGGACACCAGAGATTCAGGTCATCAGGCTTGGTGCCAAGCACCTCTGCCTGCTCAGCTCTCCCAAGAGTACTAGAATTTTAAATTCTCATGAAAGACAAGAATGAGAAATTGAGAATTTCTCAAACACTGAAACTGAAAAGCTGTGTTGTTCAGTCTTGAATGGAACTAATGGTTTAGTGAAACAGACCCTGCCCATTCAATATAGAGGTCTTATGGTTCTTGTGCAAGAAAATGAATGTTTTCGACAAAAAATGATCTCTTTACTGTTCTCTCTCACATTTGATGAATGAGCCATTGTTGAACTATCGCATCAGGATAGATACTCTCTCAATTTAATTTTCAGCACTATTTTCAAGAAATTACTTGCACTATCTTGGTAGCTGAAGAATTTTAAAAGCTGGACCTATGTCTGGGTTTTCAAGACTTTATTCAGAACATCCTGCTAATAGAATCACAAATGGTTTCACTAGCAGACTGAAAAGACTGACTAAAAAAAAAATCTATGAAATAAATGAGGATACTCATGTCAAATATGTGGAGCTGGTGTCACTGGTAGTCATAGAAACGGGTATAGTGGCTGGTACAGCCCCTCATGTGGTAACTAGATTATAATGATTCTCATTTCCCAATAACCGATTTTTCTACAGATAGTCTAGTATTTTGTAGATTTGAGTCATTAATTTTTGAATTATCATACCAATTTCTATTTTTTCCTGAACCTAGTTAAAATGTACATGTGATTTTTGCAAAAATTGAGCTCTCTATTCACTAACGGCTTCCTTTCTTAGCACAAAATAATGGGCCAAATTGTGCTAAAGAAATTTTCAGAACATAGGACTCAGCAAAAACTTTTTTCTTTGCATCATATGTTTGTTCAAAGCTTGCTATTTCATAGGTTTGTTAATTTAAAGAGAGAGGGTGATTCACATAATTGCTATGAGTTTTATTGTATTTTTTGAAAAAAATATTCTTAGACATGATCACCTGTAATGTGCTATTATTCTGTCACAGAATAGGGGTTTATTTTTAAGTATTGGTAATTTCCCGAAATGAGTCATCTTATTTAGCTTAAAATTCAGAATAGATCAAAAATTTTAAAAATCATATTGGGAGAGTGGTATGAGAAGAAATGGCTCAGCAGTTAAGAATATTAACAGCTCTTCTGGAGATCCATGGTTCAGCTCCTGGATTTCATGTTTGTCAGCTCACAACTGCCTATAAATCCAGCTCCAGAGGCTCTGGCTTCCTCCCTTGGCCCCTGAAAGCATCTGCAGATGTGTAGCAGACACATACACAAACATACATTTTTATAATAAGAGTAAGGACTAACATTAAATCTTGAGTATTCTTTTTTTTTTTTTTTTATGACTGTAAGTACTTTAAGGAAAGAATTGAGAAAAAAAGCAGAGGGTATAGATTTGTGCTAGGTTATGTGAGTAAATGTTGCTTCAGTGGGTGAAGCAGATTGTCTCATTTAGTTTTTTAAAAGTGACACAGTCTCAGAAAGACCAAGTAGCCATGGAACTAACTAGTGGAACACCATCTTGAACTTCTGATTCTCTCTCTCTCTCTTTTTTTTTTCATCTTTCCAGGGCTGGGATTACAGTTGTGTGGGGATGATTAGCTTGCATGTGGTCGTGGGCTTGGGATCCTGGTGGGTTTTGCGTGTCTTCTATTTCAGGCTGTTCAAGGAGGTGTGCCTCCAGAGAGAAGCAGAAGCACAGGATTTTGACCGAGCCACTTCCACATAGTGCAGGGCAGGTGCTGGGCTGTGAAAAGCCGCTGGGGCACCCCCAGGGGGGGATAGAACTCAGTCTGAAGTTCCGAAGGGCAGAGCTTTTGGATTGGGAACCCCCCCCCCAACAAGAAGGCTTGCAGGGATCGACTGATCTCAGACTCCTGGGCTCCCAGGCACTGTTGAAAGCCACTGAAGAGTTGAGACTGCGGGCATGCAGGCTGGATCAGCCTGTAGCCAAGAGGGGCAAGAGAGAGAGAGAGGCTAGCTTGTTTGGATCTATGGCCTCGTGTTTGTAATGCACAGAGGTCCTCCATTTGGGAAGATAGGCAGGGCTGGGCTACAGCAGTTCCTCAAAGGCCTTCTCCACTTTTCCTCACAGAGGGACCCAAAAAACACAAGGAAGTCCATGGTTTTTACAGGCTTTATTTTCATGATGGATGGTAGTTAAATCTGAATGCACCCCCATAAAACTCAGGGCAGACCTTAGTTAAATAGAGAAGGCGGAGAGAAGAAGGTCTGGGGAAGAATGATTAATTGGCTATGCCCTCTGGCCTTCAGGTATCTCATTAGTATATAAATCTCTTGAGGCTGAGGCCTGTAGTCACGCTCTATACCTGTGCTGGGTGATGTAAACCTCTCTTAGGGAGGGGCTCTATTGCCCTACATGACTGAAAATTGTGTGTCAACGGCATGCCAGGAGCCTGGGGTCTGGGGGTGTGGCCGAACACCTGTCTCACTAGGGTCTGGGGTTTGAGGTCTGTGCCCAGCCAGGAACCAAGCTATCCTTCATGACCCCACACAGTTGTGCAGCAGCACCCAATATATGAAGTGTCGAGGATCAAACCCAGGGTTTTGTGCATGTTAGCTGAGCATTCTAAAAATAACATCACAGTTTAGTCCTAATAATTGTAATTATCTTATGGATACCAAATGTACAGGTGTGTTTGTAGTTCAGTGTCAGCTACTCCAAAGTAATTTCTTTTTTTATTATTCATTTTTTAAAAATTTAATATTTTATTTACATTTCATATGCTATCCCCTTTACCCTTTCCCTCCCCCCAGAAACTCCCATCCCATTCCCCCTCCTCCTGCTTCTATGAGAGTATATTCCCATCCACCCACTCCCACCTCCCCACCCACCAATTCACGCACACTGGGGCATCCATCCTTAATGGGACCAAGGACCACCTCTCCCACCTATGCCCTACAAGCACCAGCCCATATGGGACCTCAGACTGGGATCTTTCCACACCTGGAGTGGAGGTCGGTGGCTTCCCATAGCCTGCATTTGCCAGGCACCACATAGAGTGAACTCAGTCAAATACCTGCACTTCTGCCCTCTGAACCATGGTTCTAGCAGCTTGGGGTGGCAGACACATGGGACCCACAACTCAGACTGATAAAACTCACACCTGAGCATGTGAGCCACAGCCCCGCAGTATCTTGTGTATTCTTAGCTTTTAGACTAATATCCACTTATCAGTGAGTGCATACCATGTGTGTGTTCTTTTGTGATTGGGTTACATCACCCAGGATGATATTTTCTAGTTTCATCCATTTGCCTGGGAATTTCATGAATTCATTGTTTTTAATAGCTGAGTAATGCTCCATTGTGTAAATGTACTACATATTCTGTATCCATTCCTTCATTGAATGACATCTGGGTTCTTTCCAGTTCTGGCTATTATAAATGAGGCTGTTATGAACCTACTGGATCATGTATCCTTGTTATATGTTGCAGCATATACCAGGAGTGGTATAGCTGGGTCCTCAGGTAATACTATGTTCAATTTTCTGAGGAACCACCAGACTGATTTCTAGAGTGATTGTATCAGCTCTCAATCCCACCAACAATGGAGGTGTATTCCTCTTTTTCCTTTTTTTTTTTTTTTTTTGATCTTAGCCATTCTATCTGGTGTGAGGTGGTTTCTTGGGGTTGTTTTGATTTACATTTTCCTGATGACTAAAGATGTTGAACATTTCATTAGGTGCTTCTAGGCCATTCAATATTACTCAGTTGAGAATTCTTTGTTGAACTCTGTACCCCATTTTAATAGGTTTATTTGATTTTGTGGAGTCTAATTTCTCGAGTTCTTTGTATATATTGAATATAAGCCCTCGATCAGATGTAGAATTGGTAAAGACCTTTTCCCAGTCTATTGATTGCCATTTTGTCTTATTGACAGTGTCCTTTACTTTACAGAAGTTTTGCAATTTTATGAGGTCCATTTGTCAATTCTTGATCTTAGAGCATAGGCCATTGGTGTTCTATTCCTCTGTGTCCAAACATTCAAGGCTTTCCCCAACTTTCTCTTCTATTAGATTCAGTGTATCTGGTATTCATAAAGACCCTTTATCAACTTACACTTGAGCTTTGTACAAGAAGAAAAGAATGGATCAATTTGTATTCTTCTATATGGTGACCTTCAGTTGAACTAGCACCATTTGTTGAAAATGCTGTACTTTTTATTACTGGATGATTTTAGCTCCTTTGTCAAATATCAAGTGACCATAGGCATGTGAGTTCATTTCTAGGTCATCAATTTTATTCCATTGATCTTCCTGCCTGTCTCTGTACCAATACTATGTAGTTTTTTATCACTATTGCTCTGTAGTACAGCTTGAGGTCAGTAATGGTGATTCCCCTAGAAGTTCTTTTATTATTGAGAATAATTTTTGCTATCCTGGGTTATTTGTTATTCCAAATGAATTTGCAAATTGTTCTTTCTGTCTCTATGAAGAATTGAGTTGGAATTTTGATGGGGATTGCATTGAATCTGTAGATTGGTTTCGGCAAGATGGCCATTTTTGCTATATTAATCCTGCCAATCCATGAATATGGGAGATCTTTCCATTTTCTGAGAACTTTTTCAATTTTTTTCTTCAGACACTTGGAGTTCTTGTCATAGAGATCTTTCACTTGCTTGGTTATATTCACACCAAGGTATTTTATATTATTTTTGACTATTGTGAAGGGTGTCATTTCCCTAATTTCTTTCTCAGCCTGTTTATCCTTTGAGTAGAGGAAGGTTACTGATTCGTTTGAATTAATTTTACATGCATCCACTTGGCTGAAGTTTTTTATTAGGTTTAAGAGTTCTCTGGTGGAAGTTTTGGATTCACTTAAGTATACTATTATATCATCTGCAAATTGGGATATTTTGACTTCTTTCTTTCCTATTTGTGTCCCTTTGATTTCCTTTTGAGGTCTAATTGCTCTGGCTAAGACTTCCAGTACTGTATTAGATTGGTAAAAAGAGAGTGGGCAACCTTGTCTAGTCCCTAATTTTAGTGGGATTGCTTCAAATTTCGCTCTATTAATTTGATGTCGGCTACTGACTTGCTGTATATTGCTTTTACTATGTTTAGGTATGGGCCTTGAATTTTTGTTCTTTCCAAGATTTTTTACCATGAAGAGGTGTTAAATTTTGTCAAATGCTTTCTCAGGATCTAGTAAGATGATCATTTTTTTTTCTTTGAGTTTGATTATATAGTGGATTATCTTGACAGATTTTCATATATTGACCCATACCTGCATTCCCAGGATAAAGCTTACTTGATCATGTTGGATGATTGTTTTGTTGTGTTCTTAGATTTGGTTTGGGAAAATTTTATTGATTTTTTTCATCGATATTCACAAGGGACATTGGTCTGAAGTTCTCTTTCTTTGTTGTGTTTTTGTGTGGTTTAGGTATAAGTATAATTGTGGCTTCATAGAACAAATTGGGTAGTGTTCCTTCTGTTTCTATTTTGTGGAATAGTTTGAAGAGAATTGGTATTAAATCTTCCTTGAAGGTCTGATAGAATTCTGCACTAAAACCATCTGGTCCTGAGCTCATTTGGTGGGGAGATATTTAATGACTTCTGCTATGTCTTTAGGGGTTATGGGACTGCTTAGATATTTTTTCTGATACTGATTTACATTTGGTACCTGGTATCTGTGCAGAAAATTGTCTGCTTCATCCAGATTTCTAGTTTTGTTGAGTGCAGGCTTTTGTAGTAGAATCTGATAATTTTTTTTTAATTTCCTCAGTTTGTTGTTATGTGTACTTTTTAAAATTCTGATTATATTCATTTGGATAATGTCTCTGTGCCCTCTGGTTAGTCTGACTAATGTCTTATCTATCTTGTTGATTTTCTTAAAGAAACAACTCCTGATTTTTTTGATACTTCATATAGTTCTTTTTGTTTTTACTTGGTTGATTCTAGTCCTGAGTTTAATTATTTCCTGTCATCTATTCCTTTTGAGTGTATTTGCTTCTTTGTGTTCTAGAGATTTCAGGTGTGCTGTCAAGCTGCTAGTGTATGCTCTCTCCAGTTTCTTTTTGTAGACACTCAGAGTTATGAATTTTTCTCTTAGCAATGCTTTCATTGTGTCCCATAAGTTTTGCTATAATGAGCTTTCATTTTCATTAAATTCTAAAAAGTCTTTAATTTCTTTATTTCTTCCTTTACTAAGCTATTATTGAGTAGAGCATTTTTTTAGTTTTCAATTGTATATGGGCTTTTCATTGTTTTTGTTATTATTAAAGACCAGCCTTAGTCTGTGGTTATCTGATAGGATGCAAAGGATTATTTCAGTCTTTTTGTATCTGTTGAGGCCAGTTTTATGACCAATTATATGATCTATTTTGGAGAATGTACTATGAGATACTGAGAAATAGGTAATATTTTTGTTGTTTTAGGAAGAAATGTTCTATAGATATCTGTTAAATCCATTTGTTTCATAACTTCTCTTAGTTTCGCTGTGTCTCTGTTTATTTTCTGTTTCCCATGATCTGTGCATTGATGAGATTGGGGTGTTAAAGTCCCTTTCTATTATTTTGTGAGGTGCAATGTGTGCTTCGATCTTCAGTAAGGTTCCTTTTATGAATGTATGTACCCTAGCCTTTGGAGTATAAATATACAGAATTGAAAGTTCATTTTGGTAGATTTTTCTTTTGATAACTATTAAGTGTCCTTCCTTATTTTTTTGATAACTTTTGGTTAGACATCGATTTTCTTTGGTATTAGAATGGATATTCCAGCTTGATTCTTATGACCATTTGCTTGGAAAATTGTTTGCCAGCTTTTTACTCTGAGGTAGTGTCAGTCTTTATCACTGAGTTGTGTTTCCTGTATGCAGCAAAATTCTGTGACTTGTTTACATATCCAATCTGTATGTCTTTTTAGTTGTGCATTGAGTCCATTGATGCTAAAAGATTTTAAGCAAAGCTGATTGTTGCTTCCTGTTATTTTTTTTATTAGAGGTGGAATTAGTTTTGTGTGGCTATCTTCTTTTGGGTTTGATGGAAGATTACTTTCCTGCTTTTTCTAGGGTTTAATTTCCTTAATTGTGTTGGAGATTTCCCTCTATTATTTTTTGTAGGGCTGGATTTGTGGAAAGATATTGTGTAAATTTGTTTTTGTCATGGAATATCTTGGTTTCTCCATCTATAGTAATTGAGAGTTTTGCTGAGTATAGTAGTCTTGCTGGCATTTGTGTTCTCGTAGGGTCTGTATGACATCAGTCCAGGAACTTCTGGCTTTTATAATCTCTAGTGAGAAGTCTGGTGTGATTGTTATAGGTCTTCCTTTATATGTTATTTGATATGTTTACCTCACTTCTTTTATTATTCTTTCTTTGTTCTGTGCATTTGATGTTTGATGTTTTATTATTATGTGATAGGAGGAATTTCTTTTCTGGTCCAGTCTATATGGAATTTTATAGGCTCTAAAGTAATTTCTATTGACAATTAAATCCTTAGACTTTTTGATTCTGGGGTGAAGAGAAGAACTGGCATTATGTTCAACTGAATGTCCTCATTCTCCTGAGTGCAGCAGGTAATAAAGTGTCATCCCTGACATGGTGGCATGTAGATGTCAGACTCTAGTGAAGAAATATGATCATGAAGCTGAAGTCTACATAAGAAGATCAGTGCCCTTAAGTGGCAGTAGCTCTCTTTCCTTATGTGTCAATGAGGTGACATCAAAGACTCATTTGCGCACTCTATATGCAGGCATTTCTTCTTGGTCTGAAGAGAAAATACCTTGTGTCTATATGGATGTGGCATCTGCCAATAATACATTTGATGGCCTATAGTTTATGCAGGAAATAGGAGGTGAGACATCCTTCAGACAGAAAGGATTCTGGACTATTGCCAGGCACAGTAGATTCCCCTAGGAAGATGTGAGAAGTACAGATGCGTGGTGCTTGAGCACAGGTAAGCAGTCACATGGCAGAATGTAATAAATGGTTTTTGTTTGTTTGGTTGGTTGATTTTTTGTGACAAATGAGTCAGAGAAGAGCCAAGTTCTGTGTCTAAGGTCTTTGCAAATATATTTTGAGTCTTATTTATGGGGGTATGAAGCTGAGAAGAACCAGACCTTACTTTTATATTGGTCTTCCTTCCTAGCTTCTAGAACAGTGGCTTCTTAACCTATGAGTTATTACCCCTTTGGGGGTCAAAGATGCTTTCCCAGGAATCACCTAAGACCACTGAAAAATACAAATATTTACTTTAAAACTCTAACTTTAGCAAGATTCCGCTCCTGAAGTAGCAACAAAATAATTCTATGGTTGAGGGTCACCACAACATGAGGAATTGTATCAAAGGGTTACAGCCATAGGAAGGTTGTAGAATTGATCTAGGATTATTATAAATTAACATTTACCTTTTAAGATGCCTATCCTGGGGCTTGGGTGGCTCATTGAGTAAGAGCACTTCTGGCTATGCAGAAGACTTCATTCCTAGCATCCATGTAGGTCAGTATATAACTATCTGTAACACTAGTTCCTGGAGATATGACCCTGCAAAACCTCAGTGGGGACCCAAATGTCCATGCACACACACACACACACACACACACACACACACACACACACACACAC
>JANHMN010000009.1:19825313-19898393 GCA_030674055.1 Rhabdomys pumilio
CACACACACACACACACACACACACACACACACACACACACACACACACATATACTCTCAAACATATGAGCCTACATATAAATAAACCTAAAATTCAATCTTAAAAAGAATTTTCAGTTGGTGGTATTCTTTTACAAGTCTTTATTGACTGGTAGTGTTGTTTAAAAAACTTATTATCTCTAGCAGATTAGTTCATATCTGTTACCAGAAATTAATTTAGTAGGATAGATTATCAGTAACAGTCTTTTGAAAAATTAAATAAGAAACCAGATCACATAACTCTGTAACTGACAGATTTTACTGCCCTTAAAAGTTCATCATTCTTGGATGTGTTATGGAACTCTGAGTAGAGTGCTTGTGTAGTATACAGAAAGTCCTGGGTTTCATCTATAATGCTAAACATACCAGTGTAATGGTGCAAACCTTCTGTCCAGCACTGTGTATTTGGAGGCAGGTGAAGGTGTCCTTGCACCATGGGGTGTTCCCTTCCACAACCAGAGTTAGGTTCAGACCACACTCAAACATCAATTTATAACACAAAACGATTTATTCTTAAGGAACACAGAGAGACAGACTGAGTGAATCTGAATCCTACAGTAACAGAGACACGTTGCTCTGCAGGAGTGATTCAAAAAAAAGAAGTAAAATTTTTCAAAAAAAAAGAGGAAGTCCAAGGTAAGATAAATTGATAAAGTTTAATTGAACATTTTAGTCAGTGTAGCCAAATAAGAAATTCCAATAGCTTGATCATGCCTCAGGAATGAGTCAGTCATGTGGAAGTGGCCAAATAAGGAGTCTAGTGGTTCAGCAAAAGAGAAAGCAGCTAGGGTTGGGGTGGAGGCAGGACCCTCTGGGGCCATGCTTGGGCCTGTTAGAAAGTCCTTTAGTAGGGAAATCAGAAGTTCAAGGACATTCTCAGATATATAACAAGTTTGGGAACTGTCTAGAATATAGTCTATCCTGTCTAAAAACAAACTTATCTTTTCTGAAATGAAAAACATAAGTAACAAAGGCATTGATTACTTCAGTATTCAGTCATGAATTAAGAATGCACTTAAAATCATCATCAGAAGGTTTTAACATGGAAACTACCTAAAAGAAGGAGGCTGTTTCTTTGTATGTTTGTTTGGTTTGAGAGAGGTTCTTGAAAATAGAGAGCCCAAACTAACTGTGACTCCACTCCAGTCTCCTGTGTTGTAGGATAATGTCCATGTGCACTTGGTTTGTGAAAGTTTTTATAAAAATTATTTAAGAACACAGCTGTGGTAAAGAAACTTGAGTCTAAATTATAGTCTAACTTAATAATGAAAGTTTAATTGATGAATGGCCCTTTTTAGGTCCTGTCAATATTTATTCTTATTATATATACCCTGGTAAGCTATATATAAAAGCTTTTTCCATGCTGAATACAATTTTTCTTTATTAACAAATAATCACTGTACCAGAGGGCTGGGCACATAGGTCTGTTAGTAGAGCATTTTTTTCTGACAAGCACAATTTTCTTATCCTCAATACCACATAATCCTTGCATGGTTGCCTAAACTTATAACGCTATCTCTTGGGGAAGTGAGGCAGAAGGATAAAGAATTCAAGGTAATTCTTTACTACATAGTGAGTTCTGGTCATCCTGGGCTATATGAGGCACTGCTCAGAAATATAGAAATACATGTTAATAGCAAATAGATTATAATTATGTTCCAATAAAACATGTAAGTCTCTGACCAGTCTTAGCTTACCATGGACCCCTTGAGTGAAAAACCGCGTAGTCAGGGATCAATGCAAAAGCAAGAAGAATTTTATTATTCCAGCATGCTGGGGTCATCCTGCATCCAAAATGAGAGTTAGTCCCATGCAGCTCATTCAGTTAGCTTTTATACAGTTTCTAAAAAAAAAACAAAAACAAAAACAAAAAAAAACCAGCAACTAGGCACAATATGATTGGCAGAACAGTGTGAATTTTAAACTGATAGAAGTAGAAGCAGAGGGGATGGGATAAGGGGTTTCAGGAGGGGGTAATGGGGAAAAATTCCCTTTTGAGATGAGTTATTTGTTGTAGGAAATGAGATAGCACACATACATTAACATTATCTTGATTTTCCTTTTAATTTTAATCATGAACATACCTTTCCATGTATAAATATCTGAGCTGAAGGGTTTTAAACCTCTCTATGATTGATAACTCCCTGGAAGTAGATTGTATACACATGGCTTGCTGAGCTAGAACTGAGCCTCTAAGTAGATAAGCATTCTTGTTTTCTGACTTAATTATCAAAGTAAAAATTTATTGAAAAAACTTTCAAAGATAAAATCTATTTTATCACTTTAATTAGAGTGTAAACTTTTCACAATATCTCATACTTATTCTAAACTTTATAAGAAAGCATGATAAACTTTGTAGTTTACATCAAATCAGTCAAAATAAAATTATCATTCTTTTTAGCATTCAACTAATAATTCTGTACATGGTTAATATAATGTATATTCATTTCATTTTGTTAGTTTTTGTATTAGAATCTTATTTAAAAATCAGATAATAATTACTATTGTTATTGCTGTTATTTGCACGCTTATGTGTGTGTGTGTGTGTATTTGGAGGGGAATGAGTGTGATATGGCATTTCTGTGGAGGTTAGAGGGCAACTTTCAAAAGAGTTTCTCTTTTGACCATATGAGTTCAGGGGATTGAACACAGATCATCAGGCTAGGTGGTAAGCATCCTTATCTGTTGAGCCATACTATCAGTCCAGATGTTTATGTTAGAGGTTTTCTTCTACATAGTTGTAACTCTGAGTGTATGAGGTGGCTAAGTCTACTTAACTGAGAAGTGGCTGCATTGACATAACCTACCTTGTTTAATTGTGCAAAGGTCTCCATAAAAATTCTGTTGCTGTTATTGCTTGTCTTCCTAATACTTACCAAAAGATACTCATTCATTTTTCATTATTCATATAAATGATTACTTCCTTCCTCCTGTTATTTTTTTTATTATATTTTTCCAGGATGTTATGGTTTGAATGTGAATTCTCCTAAGAGGTGCAGTGTTAGAACACTAAAACTTGAGTTTCTATTGCTGTCTGGTGAGGCTGTGGAACATGTAGGAGGTGGAGCCTTGTTGGAGAAAGTGGAGCACTAAAGAAACATTGGCCTTACTTTCTGTAAGCATAGCCCCATTTCCTGCTCATGTTTGCCTTTCTTACTGAAGATATAATGTGATCAGTTCCTTCCTACCCCTGCCTCCATGCCTAATTTAGCATGATGAATTATATTCCTTTAAACTTAGACTAATAAAACTCTCCTAAGAGTTGTTTTGATCTAGTTGTATTTTAAATATCATCTGACTATTCTTACTTCCACACTCTTCACACACTTAGAAGGTAAAAGGACCTACCCCTCATTTTTCAATTACTATGTACTGGAGTGATTTAGAATAGAATATATTATTTATTTATCCTAAAGTATTTGAGAATCATTCATTTAAAAGGTGATTAGTAACTCTTAGAAGATAACATTAATTTATTGAGAATGAAGAGGATGTGAAATGATTTTTGATTGAATATGACTGTAGGCTTATATTTTTTCAAAACTTACTTTAATAAGTGAACATAAATGCTTTAACTTCTTTTCTCGCCCACCACTCACCAGAGATAGTGGATTGTATAGGGCAAAGAGAAATGCAGATTTGTTTAGAAATAGTTTTTTGGGGGTGAATCCAATCTGCATTGTCAAGATATCAACAGTTCAGTTTTCATAAATCAGCATCAGAAGCTCAGTTCACTAGCAAACACCATTCATAAATTAGCAATAGCAGTTCAATCCAAAAGAAACCTGGAGGCTTGGCCAATCAGCCTAAGTTCACTGAATTAGCAAGAAGCTGCTGGAATACCACCAGAAGCTCACTGGTTTGTTTCTATCTGTGCAGTCAAGACAATCAATTTTCAGCAAAGAAGGAAAGGTGAAACAATATCAGACAGTATCATCAGTGGAGACCAGCATCAGGAAAGCCCAATGAAGACCAGCAAAGAGTGGCAAGGTAAATCAATACCACATAGCATAGTCTACTGTTTGTTGGGTTATATTTATACCCTTTCCAAACATCATGTATTTTCTCAAGCCTCTGCTCTAGCAAAATATCACATACTCTTTTTACAGGCAGCTTCCAGAAAAATGCTACATGTCTGTTCTTAGCAAAAATCCGCCCATGGCTTTGCTTCAGAAAAAAAAAAATCCTTTCATAAGACAGTTTCCAGAAAAACATCATATGACACAACTGAGTCTAAAAAGAAACCAGAAATTTCTATGTCACATGACCTCCTCACAATCATAGAAGCTTGGAAAATATAGAGTGTTTATAGAAGATGAGTTTTATCTGACTGAACAGGGGTGGGATTGTTCCCTTTTCACAACAAGGGACCATGAAGGAAATGGCATAGACAATTACAGATGTATGCTTGCATGGGACAAATTAATTAAACGCTTCTATTGACATTCTTCTCTGAAACTGGTTATTTGACAATTGAGTTTCTTATTAATTGTTCTGGGAACACATTAATGAATTCATAGTAGTTAGTAGATAAATATGAGAACAAAATATACTTTTAAGAGCAGGGACATTCTCCAAGCTAGAAAAAAATCTTTGAAAATAAATCAGTGAAAGCAGACACATAAAAACACATGAATGGGCTGAAAAGACATACATCAGTGGCTAAAAGCACATTATTGTTCTTTCAGAGAACCAGATGTCCTGCATTCATGTTGGGTAGCTCACAAGTACCCATAACTGCAGTTCCAGAGAATCTGATGCCCTCTTTAGGCCTCAAGGTGCACTTGCATGCACACAGACACACAGACACACACACACACACACACACACACACATACACACACACACACAGACAGATAAATACACACATAGACATACAAACATACATACACAAATACACAAATGTAATTAAAAATAAAATAAATATATTTTAAAATGACTAAACTGTTCAGTTGGTAAAGTACTTGCCATATAAACATAGGTAGTTGAGCTGAGCTCAGATGTCCAGCACCCATGTAAAATTGGATGCTGTAGTGAAATCAGTAATTATAGAGCCCATGCTGTGAGATGGGTCAAGAAAAGGTCCAGAATGTTGTTTGACAGCTACCCCACTACACAAAACAGTAAAACTCTGCCTATGTAAAGACCATGCCTCATGAAAGATAGATGATGACAACTGACAACCAGATTGTCCTCAGTACTTCACAGGCATGTTGTGAAATTCTCTGTCTACACTAAACCTGAAAACATACATCATACAAACACAAACACACATATAAAATCCAGATTTATGTGATGTCAACCTTTAGCCAACAAATCAGTACTCTATGAACTGGTTAAGCACAGTAGCTGATTACAGTTAAGTTGCTCCAGTGAAATTATTGTCAGTATAATTTTAATTGATATACTTTTTCTTAATCTATGCAATTTTTTTTTCTGTCAATTCCTCTTCCTGGTGAAATTTTTTACTTTTTAAAAGATGTGTTGTCTCTCTATTCCCTTCTGAATATAAAAGAACATGAAGTTATCACCTACTCCTTAGAATTTCTCAATAAAGGGGCACTTTGGGCTGGTAGGTATGCTTCTTGTTTATCCCATATGAACCTGTAGCACCTAATTAAATCACATCTTTCAGGCTCTAAATAGAGTTAACTGATAGTGCTTACTGTGATAAGAGTCTTATGGTGCTGAAAATCCCCATTGCAACAGTGAATAAAAGTCACTTCGTAACAAGATCGTGAGATATACAGGCAGACTTATTTCAGTAAGATTTATTTCAGATTCTCATCTTTAAATAGAGTACTGATGTCTTCTAAATGAAAATGTATTCATATATATGCATATGTATGTACATAAATGCATATATGCATATGTGTTAGTAAAATAGACAAAGAAGAACAGGTATAAAAACCTCAATATTAGACATGTTTCATTAAAGGGAAAATACAAGAAAATATTTCATTAATATAGAAACATAAGACTGGAGAAATAGTTCAGCAGCTTAGAACACTTGTTGTTTTTCTAGAGGACCAAGGTTCAATTCCCAGCTTCCATAACTGTCTTTAACTCCAGCTTTATGGGAGTTGATATACTTTTCTGGGGATACCAGACATACATGTGGTGCCAAGATCTACTAAGAGGCAAAATAAGCATGCGTATAAAATAAAAATAAATTTTTAAAGGGATATCACTCCTTAATTATCAGTGAAATTATATTACAACATCCACATTCCATTGTTGAATTAGATAACAAGTAAATATACATAAGCCTAGAAGTAATTTTTCTTCCTTTTTTTCATTAGTTTTTGCATGTGTATATGAGCACGTGAAAGTTAAACATTGATACTGTGTACTCCTTATTTATTCTTTTCATCCCTTGAGGCAGGATCTCTCCCTTCATATAGAACTCACCTATTTGGCTAGACTTTGTAGCAAGCTTTCTCTGTAGATACCATCTCTGCCTTCTAAGTGCCAAGCTTATAGGTGAACCACCAGGATCACCTGGGATTTGTTTAGGTGATGGTGATCTGAATTCTGATACTCATATTTATGAAGCAAGTACTTTTTCCACTGAGATATGCCTCTAGCTTCTAAAGTAATTATTCTTGTGTGAGAAATTACCCAGCATTTAGCACCATCAACAGTGTTTCATAGTCCTCATGGCCAGCTAATGAGAACATATCACTCCAGAAGGAACCCCTGCTCCATTTATGTAGATTCCACCCAATGCTGCCCCATTTTAGTCTGAGCCCTGGAGGTTGTCAAACTTCTTGCTTAGTAGTTTCTGATTCTTTTACTTCATAGCTCACATAAAAGAATCTTTAAATTTTATCATGCTGAATCTGGCTTCTTTTGATAGCTTTGCCTTTTAAACACAGCTGTAGGCGTGTGTCTATTGCTGAGATTTTAATTTGAATTTCACTTATAACTGGTGACATTGACTATCTTTTTATGTAACTGTTGGCTATTCACATATTTGGCTGGCCAGTCTAGCTACTGAATGAGCTCCAGGTTTAGTGAGACAAATTAAATTAAAAATAAAGTTACTATATGACCTAGCTGTATGCCCAGGGAATACCATGCTATACCATAGGGATACTCGCATTCTCCTGGTTATTGCTGCTTTATCCACTGTAGCAAAGAATTAGAATCAGATAATAAACAGAATCAACAGTTGAATGAATAATGAAAACTTGGCACATATATGAAATAAAATAATATTCAACAATACAGAAAGTTAAATCACAAAAATTTGCCTGAACATGAGTAGACTTAGAATGTACAGTAATAAGCAGGTTAAGTCTATTGTATCTGTATTTGTATGTATATGTATATATGTGTGTTTATTAAATATTATATACTATAAAATATGGAAAATTATACATATAATATGCATATTAACAAATGTACATATAAGTACAGAATAATGTAACAAAGAGAACAAAAAAGACTAACTATTAAGAGATGATGAAGGACTGAATGCCAGCAATGGACAAGGTCATAAGTCATAAAAGAGGAAATAAAGTTTATTGCTTTATAATTACAACTCTGTAATAAATACTTCACTTGTGGTGGTATGCCACCACTTTCAAATATATTTAATAATTTTATTAAAGTATAAATATAAGTGCAAAATATAATAAAGTATAAAACTAGGCATGAAACTGCACAGCTTCAGAATGGTTATAGACGTATAGGCTTTGTGTCTGCTTAATTTTGGTGCAAGATTAGGTGAGTGGGTGTTTCTTTTAGTGTTTCCTGCTTCATTATAATAAAGCTTTAATTAAGACAAATACTACACATAGGTAAAACTAAATAAGAAAGAAATGAAAAGCTATGTGCAGAGTGGGCAAGAGGTGACTTTGTAGCCAAGAGAAAATCAAAGGGACCTGAAGCTATAACATCTGAAACAACACAAATTAGATGCACAGAGATTAGGAGACAAAATGGTTTATGATTTTTTATCATTGCCTTTTCATTCAACTAAATATTTTTGTTGTTCCAGGAGATTGGCTTTACAGCCAAAGCTGGCTTTATATCCTTGCTAACCTCAAACTTGAAGTTTTCTTGTGTCAGTGTCTTGAGTACTGAAATCAAAGCCCTATAAATGGCTATCAATACTTTTGTAATACTGAATACTGACTGTATAGCCCATAAAATAGTTTGTCCTTAGTTTAGTCATTGTGTTCTTCTGTTTATGGTTTTATCTTTACCGATGATGATGATGATGATGATGATGATGATGATGATGATGATGATGATTGTGGTGGTGGTGATTTCATAATTTTATTTTTTGTTGTGTGTCATGTGTATATAAAGGTGCTCATGAATGCTAGAAAAAAGTGTCAAATGCCAGGAACTGGAGTTATAAGCATTTGTGAGCTGCACTGCATGAGTGCTCTGAACTGAACTCTGATCCTCTGGAAGAGCAGGGAGTGCTGGGAAGTAAACTCTGATTCTCTGAAAGAACAGTTAGTGTTCCTAACCACTAAACAATCTCTTCAGACTAGTGATTGGTTTTGAGATTCAATAGGCCATAATTCTGATGAAATTTACTTTCTCTAGGCTATGCTTTTTTTTGTAGACCCAAAAATGCCTTTTCTTAATCCAAGTTGTTGAAGATTTTCCTTTAATGCAGAGGCCTCTAGGAGACATTCAAATTTCAACTGTAAAAGCTCACTATCATTGTAAAGTTGATAATAGCATATATTTGACCATATGTTTTATTCTATTTCTGGACTCCATTCTATTTAAATAATTTACCTGCAATTAAGTACTATTATGAACCAACATAGCTTTATAGCTTTCTTTTTTTTTCCTTTCTTTGGCTTTCCTTTCTTCATTATCTTTTGTCCTTCTTCTTCTTCTTCTTCTTCTTCTTCTTCTTCTTCTTCTTCTTCTTCTTCTTCTTCTTCTTCTTTTTCTCTTTCTCCTTCTTTCTCTTGAAACAGAATCTCACTATAGATCTCTGGCTGTCCTGGAACTCATTATATAGACAAGGCTGGCCTTGAACTCAGAGTAATCTGGCTGCCAATAGTTCTCAAGTGCTAGGAATAAAGGTGTTTGCCATTATTAGCTTCTGTTATTCTAAGAGTTTAACAGTTTTCATATAAAAATCATACTAATTATTTTTTTTAATTTCTTTCTCAACTTGAATACCTTTTTATTATCTATTTCATATTTAATTGAAATTTAATTTCTTTCATATTAATTTTATATTTAATCATCTTTGCAATATTATTGCAACACTGAAGAGAATTTTAAGTAAAAATATACAACTTTAACTTCTTATCAACATTAGTAGATATTACCTTTCAGTAGTCAACTATGACTTTAGCTGTATAATTTTGTTTGCAAATGTTGTTTATTAGGCTTAATAATCTTTATATCATATTTTTAACATCTTTAGTTATGAGGAAATATGGAACTCTACAAAACCCTTCTCTATAATTTGAAGGCTCTTCTGTATTTGGGTTTTGCTTATTGATAAAATGAATTATGCTAATGTTCAAGTGTTTTTACCCAATTTCTCACTGAAGCAAACTGCATATTATTATTCTAGGGAGTCATGAAAAGATTAAAAATCAAAGTGCACCAAATAGTTAAAAAAAATTAAACCAGGATATTTCTAGTTTAAGAAAAGTATTTACAAATATATAAATGATTTATTTCAATTTTATTTATGTGAGTGTGTGTGTGTGTGTGTGTACTATGTTTGTGTGTGTGTGCTCAATGAGGCCAAAATAAAGTGTCTGATCCCTTAAGGCTAATGTTAAAGGTACTGTGATGCTGGGAACTGAACTTGAATTCTTCCCAAGAGCAATTAACTCATCATTTTTCTCTGTAGCTGGTTTTGGTTTTTTGTTTTGTTTTGTTTTTTGTTTTTGTTTTGTTTGTTTGTTTGTTTGTTTTTTCTGCTGGTACACTGCACCATGCTATATTCTATATTTCTAAGATGTGTGGTTAGGTGAGCAGGTGAAAAGTAACATGACACACATGGTATTATGCTTCTATGTGGTCTCTTGGTGCCTGTTATAGAGCTCAGAGGAGAACAATGACATCTTCAAAGTTCTATTCAACAGCATCACCATGCAAAATCTTAGCACTGAGAAATAGGAGGAGAATGTTGCAAGCAAGTATCAGCCATGGAAACTCACAATATAAACAGCAGGTGTAGGTGTGCATTTGAGCAGCATGGCTAATTATATGATATAGGAGAGGCTGTATGAAAATCTAAGAGAATTACCCAGAAATCAGCACACTCTAGGTTCTAAACATTTTCAGAGGAAGCAACTGGCATCAAATGAAGCAACATACAGAAAAATAAAATATTTGATTTAAACTTAATTTCAATGACTCTAGCCATAGAGATTCAATATATTGTCTTGGACCATTGTAAAATAAAACTGAAAATGACTGTGATACCAGATTTGTATGAATGCTATCAGAATAATTTTCTCAGGTGGCAGAGGATGTATTTTGTTGGCCCAGATTATGGGCCTTAAAGTTTGAGTTAGCCTCAGAATTATGCAGAAAATAATTGACACTGAGCCCTGGGTCCAACCTTAGAGTATGTGATGCATAGGTCTGCAGAGATGCCTAAGAATGTACAATTCTTAGAGTGTTTCAGACTCTTCTGTTCCTGAGATCAGCATTGCTTAGCACTGGTCAATCCTGGGTCTTTCAATTATAATGGTGCTCAAAATGTAGGATAACCAGGAACCCAGTCCCTGGATTCTGCTGTAGCTCTCTCCTTACATAGGCAAAGTGACTATTTCATACCATGTTGCATTTTTTATGCATAAAACATAAGTATGACTCAGTGACCTTTAATAGCCACCTTTCCTTTTAAACTAGATTGTTTTTTTTTTCTCTTGGATCTCCTAAGTCCAAATTATTCCTATACCTCCTTTTACCACTGGGTACATACATACTCATGTATCTATTCATCTGTAACATACGCAGTTCTAAGACCTCTGTTTTGGTCCTTACATTGAAAGATAAAGATAATATCCATGATTTGGAGAAACTCTTCTATAAGATGCAACTCAAATCTCACAATGTATTAGGAGAGTGTTGTTAGCCTCAGTAGGAGAGGATGCATCTAGTCCTGCGAGACTTGATGTGGTATAACAGGACAATAGCTGGGGGTGACCCATCCTCTCAGAGGAGAAGGAAAGCGGGTCAGGTAAGGGATTGTGTGGCAGGGGACAGAGGACAGCAATCAGGATGTAAAATGAATAAATAAATAAATAAATAAATAAATGTTAAAAAACCACACTAACTCAAAGGGGAAAAGGTAAAGGCAACTGGGCATTTTTCCTGGGCCACAGAAATGGAAAACTAACATATGAGTATTAAGAAAGATTTATTTTTATGATTTTAACATTGTATGTAAGTAAACATTTTTATATGTGTGTCTATAGAGACAAGATACATCAGATCCCCCGGAACTGCATATACAGCTAGTTAAGAGCCAATATATGTGAGTACGAGGATCCCAACTTGGGTCCTGTAAAAATCAGTCCGAGTTCCTAAGCCCCGAGGCATATATGGTCTTGTAAATGGTTATTATGACAACCAGTATTAAGCAGTAAAAACTCAGTGAAGAAGAAAGATAAGAGAGAGAGAGAGAGAGAGAGAGAGAGAGAGAGAGAGAGAGAGAGAGAAGATATCAAAAGATCACAAACAGAAGCTGTATAGTGACACTTTGAGCTTTTGAGTTGGTAGAAACCAGGAACCTGTTAATGTAATCCAAAGAATTTTACCAACTAGTCATAAGACTGCTGGGTCAGACACAGAGGTAGGCAATGGATGGCCATTAAATGGGGCTAAGAAGAGCTCGAGATAATTTGTTTCTGAAGCTTTCACTCTACAATTCTCCATAATAATGGAAGTTCTAACCAGTCAATTAGCTGTGCAGAATCTTTACCGGAGACTGACTATTTCTGAAAACCTCATTCTGTAAAACTAATCTTACCTTCCTTTAATTCTCTGTAGGGTCCTAAAAATACTGTCCTTCTTCCAAAGGTTCAGTTACTTACATCTGAGAAATAAGAGCATAGGAATCCTGGACTCTTGTTGGATGTTCTTGTCTTCTCATATCTGGTATGTCCTCTTAGGATACAGGCAGACTGAGTAACTGTGCCAGATGGTTCCTTCTATTGACTAGGTTTTTTGAGATGTATCCAAGGTGGCTTTGTTTCGACAGTTTTCTTATTACAGTAAGTATTTCAGGGGTAGGAGACAGCTGGCCAACCAGTGCCTTCTTGCTCAGTTTTGTTAAAACGCACTGATTACTGCTTTTTTTAGTGTAGAATACTATTCTTGATTCTGTATGTGGCCACAGTACAATCTCTCCCTTGTAGAGCTCCTAAATAATCAAGTGATCCCTTTCAGTGTAAGTGTCCCAAGGATCTTCGTGCTGGGCAAAGACATTTATATATAAGAGAAATCAGTCTGAAGCCACTTACATAGAGACCTGTGTTGAGAAATCTAAAACTCAGAAGGCTACAACCAATGTGTAAGCTGATAATTCAACTTAAATAGGAAAATCTTCCTCTTTTATCAAAAAGAAATATAGAAATAAAGACAGAAAGACAGACAGACAGGAAGGGAGAGAGGGAGGGAGATAGGGAGAGAGAAAGAGAGAGAGAGAGAGAGAGAGAGAGAGAGAGAGAGAGAGAGAGGAAATTCAGTGCATGCTAACCACTTCTTAAGGTACTTATTTGTGAGTACTTAACATCTCTAACAGAACATTTTGTGCATGAAGTTAAGAGCACAAGCCAGATTTTTCAACATAATTTTCTTTCCATAATAATAGAGACAAGCATTGTGCATTTCTTAAAGCCTTGAATAGTTTAATGAAAAGCAATATATTCTAATTTCTCCTTTGCCTTTCAAAAACAGGCTCATATATTTGGTTAAAAAAACAATGATAATTTTAAATTGATTTTGAGGCTGGCATTGGTTAAATAAAGGAAAAGAAACAAGGAAAGAAAGGTAAAAGCAAACAGAAGAGAAGGAAGGAAAGAGAAAGAACACAAATTATATAGGGTTTGTCTGCTTCTGGTTCTACTCCCAGTGAAATTTTACACTGATGTATTAAAAGGAATATGAGTGACTAATATATCTAAAAAGTAGTTAACATTTTCATTGTGCTTGCTGATAACACCTTCAGAATGACTGACTATCCAGTTGAAGATCAGTTTTCTGTTCATGTTACAGTTCTAACTGTCAAGGGAACAGAACTCATTGCAATTGTTTTAAAGAAATAGTTTAGGAGACATGCCATCCTTGTAACCACAGATAAGCACTGGGGAATGCAGGAATGTTAAACATAGAGAGTTGTCTCTTCAGAGGGAGAGAAGACTGAAAACAGAGGTGATTAATAACCCGGAGACCTCTGTACTATCTGTCTGTCCAGACCTCACTGGCTCCCCAAGACTTTTATTTTTGACTCAGTAAATCTTTAGAGCTTTCTTTTCTTAGACCCTTATCATAGCATAGTTTACCTTGAGCCTGTTTTCCCAGTTTATCTCTAGAACCTATGTTTATATAAGAGGTTGTTTGTACTTTACAAGAGTTTCAATGTTTCTCAGATGGATAGTTTCATGTCAACTTGACACAAGCTAGAGTTATCTGAAAGGAGGGAAACTCAATTGGAAAAAAAAATGTCTCTATAAGACATGGCAATATGACATTTTCTGAATTAGTGGTTGATGGGAGAGGGCCAAGGCCATTGTGGGTAGTGTCATTCCTGAGCTGGTAGCCATGAGTTCTAAGATAAAGAAGGCTAAACAAGTCTCAGGAAACAAGCCAATAAGCAGCACCACCCACATAAATTTTGCATCAGCTTCTGCCTCAAGGTTTTAGCCCTATTTGGTTCCTTTTTTTTGATTTTCACCAATGATGTGGAAGTATGATCCAGATAAATCCTTTCCTCCCTAACTTTCTTTTGGTCATGGTGTTTTCTTGCAGCAATAAAAACCCATCTAAGATAGTAATCATGCCTTAAACTTTGTTCTACTCATATGATTGAGTTAATTATCACTAGGAATTTCTCTCCCCTGCTCTGGGCTCCCTGGCCCCTGCCGAGTTGTACTGTGCCTAACTGTAGAGAGGTGATTCTGATGCTTTGATCAGGAATCTGTTTATGAACACTAAAGGTCCTGTTCCCTAATTGGCTCTTGATCAATCAATAAAGATGCCAGCAGTCAATGGTTAGGGGAAAGAGGAGGGATTTCCAGGTTCCCGCAGGCAGGCTAGGAGACGCAGGACAAAAACAGGAATTTGCCATACTTTGGAGGGAAAGAAAGTCAGCAGCCATGTGAGATCACAGGTAGTATGGACATTGATCGGTTCCCCAGGCAGGAGATTCGGAATGCAACTAAGATGAGGATAGATGTAAGGTGTTGAGCAAGGAGAAGGTAACTGGGGAACTAAGCTAATGGAAAATTTAGAATGCTGAGCAAGGAGTAAAGGAATAGGCATGCTAGCCATGGGAGGCTTAGAAGAGCCTATCCACTGAGCCATAAGGCAGGTTAAAAATTAGATGTGTGTGTGAGGGTGTGTGTATGTGTATTGTATCTTTCATTGCAGAACCAAGGGAACCAGGGCAGTGGGTGGTGGTACAGTCCACCTGGAGCATAAAGCAGGGTAGTAGAAACTATAGGCTATACTTTATGCCTAAAACTGTCCAGTGTCTGACTCTAGAAGTATGAACCAATACCTGCTACTGAGTTGTATTGAACCAAACTTCCTTCTCTCATGCAGATCAATAGTCTTTCTGCATTGATGTTTGCAGAGACCCCACAAAAGAGACTGAAGCTTATGTGATTGAAATTCTTCACTTAAGGTCATAAAGGATTTAATCAAGATTCACCTTGAATTCTCCTGTTTGCAATTACTTCAGTCTAAGTTCTCTGACCCTTTTCTAGGAAGTCCTCAGACTCAGGTACAGTGGGAATGATGTAAATCTTCACTGGTCAACCTTGCCGATAAATAGTTTACCAGAGGTCTTAGGTCTTGGGTTTAAGGGGCACACTAAGGTGGAGTATTCTTTCAAAGATTTATTAGAGGATTTACTAATGTGTATGACAGGTAGTCACAGTGTGGCAGGATCTCTGAGCAGAGCTCAGACCTACCATGAAAGAATTACATCATGTATAAATTTCAGGAGGAAAGGTGTTCTATGTTCTGTGAAGATAGGCAGTCCACTATACAGCTTAAAGTTTGACTATCTCTGAATGCTGGCTGGTTTCAGAGAGGTAGAAAATCTACTATTCTGGAAGCAATAACGCATTCTCAACTCTATCAGTTTGGAGGGCAAGAATTCAAACAAACAATTCATTTTAGATCTGGAAGCCAAGTTGCTTTCATTTGGGAAACTATCATTATTCATCCCAATTCAAGCAGCTTCATAAACTGTTAGCTGATCATTGTAAATAAAACTAAGAACATGAATGATTTTTTTCACACATTGAGGACAATGTCCATCAGGGCTCTTAAACATTCATGCTTTAGCCAGAAAAAGAGCCTAGCAGGGAATGTTTTCCTACCAGCAAAGCAGGGAAAGTTTCCTGGAACTTTTAAGGATTTCTTTGAGTCTATGGTTTAGCTGCCAATCATGTACAGATGTGCAACAACAACTGTGTTGCACTGTGTTGCCAGTCTAACAAAGAATTCTCAGTGGCTGCATTAAAAGGAGTACATGTCTTGCTGACTCACTGCTGGAGCCCATGATACCTTTCTTACATAGTTTCCCTTACTCCCATAGATGACATGATTCTTCAGTGGGTTTTAATAGGGGCTCTTAATACCTCTCAAGGCACCTTGAAGATTCCAGCTTTATAGCTTCAACAGTATGCGGAAAATAGAACATAGTGTTACTGAGCTTAGGATCACAAATTAAGCCATGTTAGGTCACCCATTCTTCAAAAAGCAATTAAAACCACAAAATGGATAGTGTAAAATTAAAAAAGAAAGAAACGAATTGAATTAGAGCTGACTACATTAGGAAGAGGAACAAAAAAAAATCTATTGAACACCCCCAAACACAAATCTACCTTGAGGGTCCTGAAGTGGGGTTCATTTTAAGTTAATTTTAATTTTTGTCTCTTCTGTAAGATGATTTAAAAATTTGTGAATATCTTTCCATTTTCCCTGTAGAGGGTTTAGGTTTTATATTTTGTCTCCTCCCTCTCATGAGAGAGTCTAGTTTATTGAGATATGTTATTTTAATAGTCTGATATCCAAAATAAGGGATATAAATGTCTTTTTCAAACCACCTTCATTCCTGTCAGGTCTGTCTCAGTGGCATGTCAAGCTTTCCTTCCAAAGTTTCCAGTGGATGCTGGTGATTCTAACTCTTTGGTATTAGCCGCTTATCACCCAATTACATTGATGATTTCATAGGTTCCTCCAGCCTTTTCCTTCTTTCTTGTGTTTCCTCTTTTGAGCTCTTGCTTGGAGCCTTAGCTCTTCTCTCTGTTCAGACTGACGTTCCTAGACCCACACATGGGTAAACTCACCCTTTTGTGATAGAAAGACAAACAGAATCTGCTATGGACATGAAAAAGGAAAAAAGCTAGTACTTACTTGGGGATCTTGTTGAAACCTCTTGTTCAGCTGAAAATCAAGAATTACAACACAGTGCATTGCTCCAACTCTTTCCCTTCCAATGTAAAACCTTTCACTCTCTAGGAATCTCACCATAAACTCTTCTTACAGGGAAATGGCATGTCCTATGCCTTTGTGCAACCCTGTGGGATTCTAGCTCCAACTTGGCAGATTATAGCCCTTCTTAAATCACCTCCTGCACTGCCCTATAATCTCACTTCTCAAAAAAAGAAAGAAAAAAAAACAAAACAAGATTCTTAGCAGACTTTGAAATAAAGCTGCATCCGTTAAAATGGTCTATGCGTCTAACGTTAAGGCTGCTTCTTGCCAAGAAGCTTGCATCTACTCTGTATCTTTCTGTGTCTTAATTGCTGTGCTTACCATCTCTGTTAGAAAGGATTTTCGATATACCATCACTCCCATGTTTTCTGGTATGCTTTATTCTTCCCTCAAGCACCTTTATGTTTTTAACACATTCAAACTTTGCTTCATCCTGGCTCATCTTGAAGTGTGGTTTTTGTTTGTTTGTTTGTTTGTTTGTTTATACAAACTTCAAAAGATCTGGTTTTACCAGATAGAAGTTTCTAAAAGGCTAAGAGAATCTCAAGCAACAGTGTGGATCTATGGTTATGTTTTTTGACACTTAGGTGTTTATCTGACATCTGGGCCACAAATAACTCTGTTTTCAATTGAAATATGAGGTTGGAGAGGTAACTTTGAGAGTGAAGAGCAATCGCTGCTCTTGCAAAGAATGGTTGTTCCATCCTGGTACCCATGTAGGACAGCTTGCAAACACCTGTGACTCTAACACTACGGGATCTTATGCTCCTTTCTGGATGTAACAGACACTGCACTCATATGTATGCGTATGAAAATGCACATAAACACAAAGGCATAAACAAAACTAAATTTTTATAAACAGAAAACAATACCTTCCATTTGAGATGCTACTGCTGTCAGAATACACAGTGACAGTTCCAAGAACATTTGTGCCAAGAGAAACAGAGGTCCCATCAAACTCTTTTTCTCTCTTGACTATATTTCTTGAGAAAGTTCTTATTTTCTTTTTTTTAACTTTATTTGACAATTGTGTCTATCTCTTCTAGGTTATCTTCTACACCTGAGAGTCTCTCTTCTATCTCCTGTATCCTGTTGGTGATACTTAAATCTGTAATCCCTGACCTTTTTCCTAGGTTTTCAATTTTCAGGTTTACCTCCATTTGTGTTATCTTTATTGGTTCTTGTTTTAGGTCTTGGACCACTTTATTCAAGTCTTCACCTGTTTGTGTTTTCCTGTATTTTTTAAGGGATTTATTTGTTTCCTCTTTAAAGGCTTCTGCCTATTTACCTGTGTTTTCCTGTATTTCTTTCAGTGAGTTATCTCTATCCTCCTTAAAGGATGATATTATCTTCATGAGATAGGATTTTAGGTCAGCTTCCTGATTTTCAGGTGTGTTGGTATATTCAGAGCTTGCTGTAGTGGAAGAACTGGGCTCTGATGATGCTCACATACATTGGCTTCTGTTGCTTATCTCTCTCCATCTGGTTATCCCTGGTGTTTGCTGGTCTGGGCGACTCTGTCTGGAGTCTGCCTCCTTTGTTCATGAGTTGCTTCAGGTCTTCCAGTAGGCCTGTGGTCATGGCTATAGCAGACCACCTGTGGTTCCTTCCAACTGGAGCTCTTCAAAGGGACAGAGAAGCTGCTGATCTGTTGACCTGGCTACAGTAGTTCTCCTAAGAGGTCTTTAGACAGTGAGTCTCCAGAGGAGTAGTCAAACTGTTGTCCTGTGTAAAGATGTTCTCCTTGGGGAAGGGCGAGGGTACTACGGACTATGGTTTCTGTTTCTGTGTTCAGCAGAATGCCAAGGAGGCTTTTAGTCTGTCAGGTCAGTTGACCTGCATGTCACAGAGCCCCAGGAGACCTTCAAACTGTAATGTCTGTTGCCCAGTTGCTCTGTGTACAGAGGAGTTCCTGAGATAACTTCAAGCTGTGGTGTCTTCAGGGGAGCAGACAAACGTGATCAGTTGCTCAGTTGCCCTGTCTGCAGCAGATCTCCTGGGATGCCTCAGGCTATGATATCAGTTTCCCCACTTCTCTGAGTGCAGTGGATCTTCTGGGATGGCTCAGGATATGGGGTCTTCAGGGGAACAGACTGACTAGCTGTCTGCCCCAGAAAAAAGGATTGGACAGAAGGGAAGTGGTATTTGGAGGGCAGGGTTTTGGGAGATGATGGGTTCTGAGTCCACTGGGATCCCAGTAGCAACTGTGGGACTTCAGGGGAGGGGGTTCTTATCAACTACTCTGAGTGCAGCGGGTCTTCTGGGATGGCTCAGGATATGGTATGTTCACCCCTGTGGTTGAATTAGGAAAAAGCTGGAAGAAGCTGAGAAGAAGGGCTACCCTGTAGGAGGACCAGCAGCCTCAATTAACCTGGACCCCCAAGATCTCTCAAACACTAGACCAACAACCAGGCAACAGACACCAGCCTGATATGAGGCCCCCAACACATATACAGCAGAGGATTTACAGGTCTGGGTTCAGTCAGAGAAGATTTACCTAACCCTCAAGAAATTGGAGGCCACAGGGAATTTAGAGGTCTGGTGGCTACCGGGGTATGGAGGAGAAATGTAGGATGTGGAACAATCAGAGGGTGAATTAGGAGAGTAATAAAATCTTGGGTGTAAAAAAAAATAAATAAATTTTTAAAAAAGAAAACAAGAATATTCTTGTTTGGGGGCTTCACTCAGATGTTTTGCACTTTGCTACTCATTTATAGTTTTAAATAATTAAATATGCTATTTAATTTATCATTTGTGCTTGGTCTTTATTTTGTAGAATCATATACCTGGGGGCACATAATTCCCTCAATACTTGTTTGTGATGTGAATGAGTACATTTAGGCTGTTCTGTGTAGTTCCAGACACTATCCTTTGTCAGACTGAAGAGCAACAAAATCAATACTAGAGCTAACAATCTGAGGTAAGACACCAATATTCAAAGATATTATGTAGCCATGATAAATACAACATTCTGTCATTAGGCATTATATACCGACAAGAAATTTGGTTTTGTTTTGGGAGTCACATCTCTGTTTACAGTTCTAACCATAGGAATGTGGCACACAAAAGTTGACATCTTGGAGTATTGTTTAGGATCCCGAACTGACTTCCGGATACAGATCTTGTAGATTTGAGGGTAACTGCCCTTCATGATTTCTCATCTGGGGATGTGGAGCTTTGTTACCAGACAGGCATGAGAAATGGTAAGGTTTAATGAGCTAAAATTCCAGGAATCCCAGAAATGAGAATGGTAGAAGTAGAGTAATTTCCTATCTACCACTACCTGCTCTGGGACACAAAACCATGGCACCCCACTGACAACCATGCAGTCACTCATGTAGCATAAAAACCTAAAGTCCTCTATGCTAATAATGTATCTAGGTATGTCCTGAGAATTCAGGTTCCCAACCTGGGCATTCCTTCCCACAAAAGATATTTAATCCCTGGTTCTCCCTGAGTGAGATGTTTCATTCACATCCACCATCAAAAGCATTATGAACAAGCAAATATCATCTCTTCATCAAGGATCGACATGGGAGGCCTTGGTCATGGTGTCATGGTCACAGTAGGCACTGTATTAAGCCATGGCCTGCCGCAAGCCTCACAAACAAGGACGATGCTAAGAAATATCGTCAAGACAGAAAAACAGTTTGACAGAGCATGGTGGCATCTTTGTTTCTTTTAGCACAAATGTTACTGAAACTGCCACTATGCACACTGACACACTGACAGCACCAGCATCTCAAATGGATAGTCAGTACTGTGCACATCAAGCCAATCTACACTTAATGGTGGGAGAAAGTAAATGGCTGTCCATGTGTCTGAGTAGTGGTGCTATTAAGTTCCATTTTCTCCAGGAAAATGCTAAGCACAAATGTTGAATTCTTAATCTGGACCCATCCTTCCCAGCTACAATGTGAATTCTCAAAAAAGATAGCAAGAAAGATGCTTAGATCAATACTGTGCACACAGTAGTGACTACACGCCTATTACTGAACCCGGATAGCAGGTTAAAGTACGTGTTTCAGTGCTTTCAGCTGATATTCAGTAAGAAATATTGTATCCAGTCCCATTCTTGTGTTTATACTAGGAAAACAAATCAGGCCTAGAATTTCTGGATAGAATTCAATGAATATTTTCAGGGATTTTGAAATATATTTTCACATTTTTCTTCCAAGAAAAATAAAGCAATTCAACCAAAGGAGATGAAAAGTTTATGTTCACACATTTTCTGCATTGATCTCTGAGGTGTGCAGCCAAAATGTTGGTGAGTCACGTAAAACTACACAGTAGGCACATATGCAAAGCAATATCTTGGATGAAAGTCTCCCTCTACTCTTTCTGCAATCAGAGCACTAGATAATAACTTTTTGCAAAGGATGTTCAGCTTATTATTTTGCCTGTGTGTATTTTAATACATACATAAAAGAGATATTTGATACTCATCTTTAAATAATATTTGATTGTGAGATAGTGAGAGCTCTGGAGAGTAAAAGTGCAAACGCGAGTGCATGCGTGCCAGGGCATAACACATGTGGGTTGTGAAAGTCAATTCTCTCCTTCCACTGCATGAATCTCAGGAGTGGGGATGGAGAAGAGATCAGATTGTTTATTGTCCTCTCTGTACCATATGCCTAACGTATTTCCTTATTCTAGTGGTATATATCCAAGTGGATTGCAGTACTTTATTATTAAAAATAATTTAATATAAACACATTCCTATTTCAGGCAGAAATTCATATTATTAGGTGTGCATAATATCACATTGCATCTAAATGAACCCATTTATTATCACATGATGATAGTATATAAAACTGTCAATTATTTTTCATACCTGATTAGTTACTAAATGGTTCATTTTGCTTCATGTTTACAATATCTGTTGAGGATAAATGGAATTCCAAGCATTTTATAATAAAGTAACATATTTGGTGCATGTTATGGATAAGTTAAGATTATCACAGCATGCATGTGAAGGCCAGAGGAAACCTGAGCAAATATGTGCTTTCTACTTATTTCCCCTACATGCTCATAGGAAGGGTCCCTACTGGGTGTGGCCTTGTTGGAGTAGGTGCAGCCTTGTTAGAGAAACTGTGTCAGAGGGGGTAGGCCTTTGTGTTTTCAGAAGCCCAAACCAGGCTAGTAGTTCTCTCTCTTCCTGCTGCTAGCAGATCCAGTTGTGGAACAATCAAGCCCCTTCTCAATCACCATGTCTGTCTATGTGCTACCATGCTTCAAAATATGACAATAATTTATTAAATAATTAACTAAACCTGTAAACTGTAAGCTAGCTACAATGAAATGTTTTTTGTTTCTTGTTTTTTTTTTTATAAAAGTTGCTATTGTCATGGTGTCTCTTCCAAGCAATAAAACTCTAACTAAGTGAACTTTTCTGTGTGTATTCAGGCTTGTCAGACTTGGCAATAGATACATTTACCCACTGAGTCATCTTCATGGCCTAGATCTCACATTCTATTCCTAGCTCCTTTCTTTTTCATCTAGGTCTGTTTAAATGTAATACCATCTTGCCTGTTCTAAAATGTAGAGATCGATTAAACCCAGCTGATGAGGCCTGTTGAGGGTTAATATAAAATCCTAGACAAATGTCTATCTGGTACCTTCATCTCTGCCCCCATACCAGTCATTTTATTTTGCTATTTTAGATCCAGTGTTTTGTATTTCTTTGGACCTTTGGTCTATATTTTTTTGAGATCATTTTTCTTTGCTTATTGGCTTGTAATAGGTAAATCTCTATATTATGTTCCCCATGTTATAAAAGTATTTTAGCCTTTTCTAATATGTCACTTGATTTAAATTTGATAGATTTCCTACATGGGAGATTTTAATGTTCATATACTTAAATCCATTATTTTCTCTTATGGTTTCTGAATTTTAACTAACAGAGTTCTAATACATTTCTTAATGCCCACATACAAAACATTCCATCTTAATAATGTTATCTGCTTCTTGGGTTACAATAGTAATGTTGATTTATTTAAATAGTTTGTCATATACTGGATAACCCAACTCTTACTAAATTTAACACCCATGCTATCATGTTAAAATTTAGCATTTAGGCCTTGGAGACTTGCTTCAGTAGTTACGAGCATTTACTATTCTTATAGAAGACCTGAGTTCCTTTCTAAACACCCACATCAGCTGGCACAAAATCACTTCCAGTTCTAGGGAATCTGACCCCCTCTTCTAGTCTCAGAGTGATACCATAAACTCACAGGAGCATAGTACACATAAACAAAAATGAGACTGTCTTCACTCAGGTTTTAGGGGAAAAATCTCTAATACAAGCCAAAATAGACATAAAAGAACTCATATCAAAATAGTTTTCATTTTATGTATAGATTTGTGCAAGCCCACCATGACTGGCCATCTGATCTACAAATATGATAGAATTGATAAGTGAACCATTAAGTTTGAAATGTGGGATGTAAAGGTAGGAATAGACTCCTTTAAAATGTGGCTGAATCTTGGACAAACTAAAAGCTGAGCATGAATAAAGTATCACTATTACCATGTCCTGTGACCAGGAAATACCATATGACTATTATTGATACATCAGGACACAAAGACCTTATCAAAAGAAATAATAATAGGTACATCTCAGAATGAGGATAATGTTCTGGTTACTGCTACTGGTGTTGGTGTATTGAAACTGGTATTTTCAATAATGGACAGACCAATGAGCATTCCAGAAGTCTTACACACTGGTTTCAAAACAATTAATTGTTCTCTACAACAAACAGTTTCAGGGAGCCACCCTTACATTTTGAAGATGCACACATAAATTGTTAAGAAAATCAGTGTATACATTAAGAAAATTAGCTACAACCCTGACACAGTAGCATTTGTTCATCTTTATAGCTAGTATTGTGATATGCTGGAGCCAAGTGCTACTATGTATTGGTTAAAGAGATAGGAAATCACCTATAAAGACATGATGTGGTTAAAACCACACTGGTGGGAGCCATAGGATTGTTTCCTACAACTGACTTCTCAAACTGGCAAGTCTTTTCTACTGTACCTCCAAAATGCTTATAAAATTAATGGTATTAGTACTATTCTCAAAGGCTGAATGGATACTGCCATTCTCAAACCTGATATGGTTGTTATGAAATGTCAGTGTCACAACAGAAGGAAAGTCTGCTAAAATGCACCATGAGGCTTCAAGTAAATTTCTTTCTGGAGAGAGCATTGGCTTCAATGTAAAGAATGTGTCTACCAAAGACGCTAGGCATTTCAATATTGCTAAAGGCAGCAAAAATGACCCACCAACGGAACCAGATGGTTCCTCTGCTCAGGTGATTATCCTGAACCATCTAGGTCAAATCATTTGTGACTGTGCCATTGGATTGGATTGTAAAGTGGCTCACATAACATGCAAGTTTGCAGAGCTTAGTAGAAAAGACGCATCACTATTCAGATAGGAGAGTGGAAGATGTTCCTAAATTCTTGAAATTTTGTGATGCAAGCATTGCTGATGTGGTTCCAGGCAATCCCGTATATATTGAGAACATCACTGGCTCTCCTCCACTGGGTTATTTTTCTGTTTCTGATGTGAGGCAGACAGTTGCTGTGGCTGTGTTCAAACCTGTGGATAAGAAAGATGCTGGAGCTGGAAGAGGCACCAAGTCTTCCCAGAAAACTCAGAAGGCTAAATTAATATTATCCTGATCACTGGCTACCCTATTCTTACTTGGTGATGGAAGAAGATCTCATATCCTTTTGTTGACATTGACCATTGAAGTTTAATAATAAACGACTGGTTAATGATAAGAAGGTATGGTAAAAAAAAACCTTCAGAAAAAAAAAAAGAAAAAAAAAAGGTTTTGTAGACCGATTTTTTTCTTTTGCATGTGGTAGTTTTAAGTTACTAATTTTCAAAATTCAGTACTCTTTAATGAAAACAACTTGACCAAAAATTCATCATGAAATTTTGAGAGCCATTAAAATAAGTTTAATAAGTAAATAATAATAATAATAATAATAATAATAATAATAATAAAGTAGAAATCCTCAAAACCTCATGAAAATGTTTTCAGATCTATGATTAAGTTGAAATATTAACACTTCAGTCAACAAATATTACTTACTGCTAAATTATAATAGTATTTTCTATCTATTAGATTAAGGTTGCTTTAATTTTACAGTTAAAAATTATTGAATTTTTTAATACAAATTCTTAAGCATTCTTCAAGACATGTTTGACTTGATGACTTCATTTTACTTTTCTAATGGATAGTTTTAATATTATGTTTTTTTTTTTTTGATCCTTTGGGAATTTCACATCGTGTACCTTATTCCCACTCATTTCTCAAGCCTTCTATGTCTGTTCCACACCCTTTTGGCTTCTCTCACAAGACAAAATTAAAAATAAATATGTTTTAAAAGTCCAATTTCAGTTAGTCATTTCCCTCTTACACACAGTCTTCCCCTACAAAGCAATCAATTGTACAGAGATAACTTCAGCATCCTGACCCCACCACTATTTAAGCTTTTCTTTGACAGATTCTTGTTTAGGCTATTACTTTTTGGTGTGCGGGAGATGTTGGAAAAGGGTACCAGTTGTAACAAAAGCCTTCTGTGTCCTTTCTCAACTGTACATCTGTAGTCATTGATATCATTGCAAAAGTATCACCCTTGCTCCTTACAGTCAGCAGGAGCATAGCTCACAGGCTTCCAGTTTCTGGTGACAGCTCACACCAAGAATATCACCCTCAGCTGCAGAAGGCCCATAGAACCAAAGAAAGCCCTCAGAGGCAGCCTAGAGCATAGGCATCACCGTGGCCTCGGGTTGCAGCATCACGTCAATATGGTCCCCAGAAGCAGCATGGCCCATGAATATCAATATGGTTTCAGGCTGCAGTAGAGATCATGAACACCTTCATGGCTTTTGGTGTTAACAAGGGCCAAGATCATCAATAAGGACTCAGGCTCCAGGCTCCAATAGGCTCTTGATCCCAGACATGGCACTTGATGACAGCATGGATCTAAACACTGATGGCTTAGGCAACAGTGCAGCCACTCATATCAGCTTGGTCCTCACCGTCATCACTTATGTGGATCTCCAGTTTCATTTCTCTTCTCTGTTTTTCTCTTTCCTGTCCCTCCATCATGCCTATGATCATCTTAGTGATGCCCACTAAATGGTGCGGCTCTGCAAAACTGCCCATGCTTCCACTATCTGAGCCCCACTTACCTGTGTATTTTTTAATATGTAAATATCCACAAATTACTTTTATGGTTTCTTTCCTATAATAAAGCAACTAACAATGGCCTTAAGATTTTTAAACATTCAGGTAAACAGAATGGGTTAAAATTGAATAAATTTCTTTGTGTGTTCTGAAGACACTTTTCAGAATAAATTATTTGCTGCCTATGGTGGAGATTCTTATCATGCTCATCAATGCCTTTTATGGGCAATATATGCCTCTGCCTTTACCACTTCCACAATGGATTCTTTCAGATTTTTCAAATTTTCACTTCCTGTGACATTTCAGTGACTCTTTTATTATTTTGGAGAAATTTAATCCTTTGTCTAATATGAAAGAAATTTATACCTGAAGAGTGGCATGGACTGCTAAAATTTTATTATTTATTTTTGAAAATGTCCATTTTCAGTTCTTTATAAAGAATTTTATTAGATCTCTCTGTCTCTGTGTCTCTCTGTATGTGTATGTGTGTGTATCTCTGTGTGTTTGTGTGTGTATCTCTTTCTGTCTCTGTCTCTATCAGTCTCTGTCTTTCTGTGAGTGTGAGTGTGTGTGTGTGTGTGTGTGTGTGTACTTGTGGAAGTCAGAGAATCATTTTGGGTGTCAGTTCACTCCTTCCATCATGTAGGACCCAGAGGTTGATTCAGATCAAGGCTTGGTACCAAGTATCTTTCCTCATTGAGCATCTGACCAACACCTCACTTTCCTTGCATAGTTTCTATTTCATGGTTAAATGTGTTGTTGTCTTTCATATTTCCTCATGATGTTTTCTACTGTTTCTCAAAGAATAGTAATTAAATAGTTTGTTAAATTTAAATGATAATACTTTGCAGTTCAACCAGGTGACCCGCATCTATAGTAAAAGCATGCAGCGGAAATAGCTGTTGCTGCCTGGTTCTCACTGTTCCCCTTAGATCAAGATTTGCATCTTAGGGTTTAAAAAATTATATAGATTCTAATATATGGAATTCTGTGTTTTCTCTCAGTAGCAAGCTTACAATTGCTAATGTTTCTCCCTCACTCTTGAGTTTTAAAAGCACACAATGTATCATTAGTAAAATGGGATTGCTTCTCTCTATTTCACTGTTGGTAGCAATTATCTCATTTTCCCTTTCCATTGCAGCTTTTAGAACACTGGAAATTGGACAAGTTGTGGTAGACTACTTTGCAAGGTTATAGATTTAATTTCAGTGATGCTCATGTTTTCCTATTTTGACAAACACATGTTTGGGGCTAAAAAGATAGCTCAGCATGGATTATATCAGCTGTTCTTCCAGAGGACCAAAGTATAGTTCCAAACATCCAAATAGATCACAACTGTCTATAACTCCAGCTTCAGGGAATTCATTGTTGGAGATACCTGCAGGCACATGCATGCGTGTGTGTGTGTGTGTGTGTGTGTGTGTGTGTGTGTGTGTACTCACACATGTATGCATACATACAAACTAATAAATTAAACCTTTAGAAACATACAACTAATTTCATAAACAGCTTCTATTTATTCATCATTAATTCTTATAATCTAAATTTTATTTGATATATAAAATATACAGCTATATCTAATGATAATTTCATTAGGTTTCTGCATTTATATTTATGTGTCTGATTAATAGATTTGCTCACATTCAGCCTCTCACATTTTTTGTAATATATTTTTGATGCTCATACTATATTTTTATCTGAATATCACTGTTATCCAATGTATTACCAGATTAATTTTGTTAACATTTGCTTGCATGTTTTCTAATTTAAATAATTTTATTTATTTACATTCCAAATGTTTCCCCCAATCTTTGTCCTTCTTCCAAGAGATCGTTACCCTGTCTCCCCACCTATTTTCCTCTAAGAGGGTGCACCCCAGCCCAACAACCCACCCCCACCCTTTTAACCCATCCATCCTCACCTTAACCCCACCCTCACCCCATACCTCTTCCCTGGGGCATCGACTCTCTACAGGATTAGGTACATCTTCTCCTACTAAGGCCAAATAAGGCAGTCCTCTGCTACAGGTGTGCCCGGGGACACTGGACAGCCTGTGTGTGCTCTGTGGTTGGTGGCTCAGTTTCTGGAAGCTCTCAGGGTCTGGGTTGGTTGATAATGTTCATGTTTTTATAGCGTTACACTTCGGTTCCTGCAATTCTTTCACTAACTCTCCCACGGGGCTCCCAGACCTCAGTCCAATGGGTGTCTGTAAATATGTGCACCTGTCTCAGTCAGTTGCTGGTAAAGCCTCTCAGAGGACAGACGTGCTAGTCTCTGCATCTCTGCAAGCATAACATGGCATCAGTAACAGTGCCTATGTTTGGTGCTGGCCCATGGGATAGATCCCAAGTTGGGCTAATCACCGGATGGTATTTCCTTCAATTTCTGCTCCATTTTCGTCCCTGCATTGCTTTTAGACAGAAACAATTCTGGGACAAAAAAATTGAAGGTAAGTTGATGACTCTGTTTCCCCATTGAGGGCCCTGTCTATCTACTGGAGGTGGTCTCTATAGGTTCCATCTAGTCACTGTTGTGCGTTTCAGTTAAGGTCATCCCCATTGAGTCCTGGGAGCCTCTCAAGTTCCAGGTCTCTGAGACTTTTTAGATGTCCCCCCTGCCCCCCAATACCTCACAGCTGCAGATTTCTATTCATTTTCCTGGCCCTCTGGGTTTCTCTCCTGTCTCCTCCTTCCCATATTTGATCCTGTTTCCCTTTTCCCCTCCTGCTTGCCTCTCCCACACAGATCCCTTTCTCCCTGTTTTGTTCCCCCTTCTAAATAGGATTGAAGAATGCACACTCAAGCCTTCCTTCTTGTTAAACATTTTAGGGTCTATGGGTTGTATAATGGGTTTTCTGTACTTTTTTGGCTAATATCTACTTATTAGTGAGTACACACCATGCGTGTTCTTTTGGGTCTGGGTTAGCTTACTCGGTATAATATTTTCTAGTTCCATCCATTTGCCTGCAAAATTAACGATGTTCACATTTTTAATAGCTGAATCATATACTATTATATAAATAAACCATGTTTTCTGTATCTATTCATTCTTTGGTTGAAAGACATCTGGGCTGTTTCTAGCTTCTAGTTATTATGAAAAAGACTGGAGAGTGTGTCCTTGTGGTATGGTGGGCTACCTTTTAGATATATGTCCAAGAGTGGTATAGCTGGGTCTTCAAGTAGAATTATTTTCAATTTTCTGAGGATCTGCTACATTGATCTCCTGAACTGTTGTACCAGTTTGCAATCCCACCAGCAGTGGAGGAGTGTTCCTCTTTCTCCACATTCTCACTATCATGTGCTGTCACTTGAGGTTTTTTTATCTTAGCCATTTTGATTTGTCTAAGGTGGAATCTCAGGGTTCTTTGATTTGAATTTCTCTGTTGAGTAAGGACATTGAACATTTCTTTAAGTGCTTCTCAGCCATTTGAGATTCCTCTGTTGAGAATTCTTTCTTTTGCTCTGTACTTCATTTCTAATTGAGTTATTTGTTTTTTTGAAGTGTAACTTCTTGAGTTCTTCATATATTTTGAAGATTAGCTTTTTATTGGATTTAAGAATAGTGAAGATCTTTTCCAAATCTATTGGTTGCCATTTTTGTCCTATTGAGAGTGTCTTTAGATGGTTTTATGTCCAGATTTATTAATGTATTGAAATATTCTACTCATACTGTTGGCCTAGAAGAAATCCCCTTCCCAACAAAAAATCTTGCATAGCTACATAGGAGGGAATGGCTGTTTCACACTCAATGGACAGAAGAGATAGTTCATTTTGATACATACACTGACAGCATTGAGGGAAGTTAATCCCCAGACCATGTTCACACACACAGTCATAGACACATACACACACTTTCAAGTTAGATATAGTGACATTCATGCAGACACACAAATATATACTCAAGTAGACATATTGATACAGAGATAAACACATATGCTCACACATACTGGTTGTATTAAGTAGGAAAATGAACCAGCAGAGACAGGGAGGGCAGGGAGACCATAGGATCTCTGATTCCATCAGATTGAGTGAATTGATTATTGGAAAAGATTCATGAGTTTGTAAGGAATGTAAGCTCACAAGATTGAATATTGTATAGCATGTGGCTGGCATTGTAGACAGTGACTGCTCAGGTAAGTGTTATTGTTGGACCAAGAAGAGCAAAGTGTCCTAGAATGAGGATAATGGTGCTTGCAACCTTTTCAGGCTTTTTGTGTATAGTTCAGAGTCTGTGCTTTGATATTTTAGATTTCTTATTGCAAAAAGATATTTTTCTAAGCTAGTCATGATAGCACATATCTATTGGCACTAGAAAGGCAAAGATAGGTACATTACTGTGAGTTTGAGACCATCCTAATTTATGTAGCAAGTTTCCAGTCTAGTCCCTGGCTATATAGTGAGTCGATGTCTCAAAATATAATAGTGCATATGATTTGTCTATTTTTCACTTTCTGTATTGCTTTTAAAGGGAGTTAGAAAGAAGTATACATGCACCTTACAAGTTGAAAGAATTTTTTTCTACAATATCATTAGAATATTTCATATAATACTTGAACATTTTTAGGATATAATTTTTTCAGAAAACTCAGAATAATAATGATTTCATTTATTTGTTCTTGAATAAAAATTAACAATACATTTAAATGGTACTAATGATTAAACTAAGATCTTTGCACATTTGATGTACACTATACCATTTAGCTACATCCCAGACTACAGTTTTCTAGACTTGTAGGTTGCTTATGATTAATTCACTCCTATGATTAATTCTTATAATAAAAAATACATATTTATTTTTCACTTCTATTTTTAGGACATGGATATTTTTGCTTACTCCTAAAGATTAGTTTTTGCTCTTCTGTAAGCAGCCAGAGGTAACCTGTGAAGATGGTTCACTGCTCTCTTGACCCAGAAAACTCCTCAAAATCATGCAAATCAAGAGGTTCAAACCTTCTTGTTCACTTTAAGAACACCTGAGAGACTGTCCAGGCCATCAACGATATGCATATATCTGCAAAGCCACCAAGTATCTGAAGGACATCACTTTAAAGAAACAGTGTGTGTCATTCTGGCAGTATAATAGTGGAGTCAGTAGGTGTGACTAGGCCAAACAGTGGCAGGGACAATGTCTGAAAAAGAGTGCTGAAGCTTTGCTGCACATGCTTAAAAATGCACCTACGATGTGTCAACAAATCTACAGATTAACTCATACATGAACTGCCCCTGCCACATTGAGATGATCCTTACTGAGTAGAAGCAGATTGCTCCAAAGCTAGAAGAGGAGGTTGCACAGAAGACAAACATATCCCAGAAGAAACTGAAGAAACAAATACTCATAGCACAAGAATAAATTCAGCATAAAATAAATGCAGATAAAAAAGATTAGTTTTCATTTAACTATTGATTATTAATTGTAACATTTTAGTTCGATACTTTGCATCACCTTCATGCTGTTCATTTCCTAATATGTTAAGATCAAACTATTAGCTGGTTTATTTTACTTTGCTATAGCTTTCTTGAGTTCTGCAGAAATTGATCATGGGATAAGAAATCTTTTCAAAATTTTCTAATGTAGTAGAAACCTCTATGGGAACGTGTTCCATACTTCAAGATAAATGGCAATTCCAGGATTTGAGTCACTATCTTGACATATTTTTCAGAGTTAACCCTAGATCCAGGCCATTGGACAAGCATGATAAACTCTACTTACCATCTTCTCTCCATTTTTGTAATCTATCCATCTGTCCCCTACATTCTGTTCATGAGGTTACAAACAGTGATTGTACACATTTCTTTATTAGCATATATCAGTCATACCTAATGGGCTCCCATATGGTATCTTATCCCTGTGTATGTGTATTTGATCATACCTGATCTCTGTCATCCTCCCTTGCCTTTCTCCAACACTCACCACTCTCCTTATTCTTCTCATTCTTTTCATTCTCATTCTTTTTACCTTCTGGTCTTTAAAAATGATGTGTATATATCTCTGCTTGTCTTTGTTTTTGTGAACAGGCATGGAGGTACCTGTGAAGACTGAAGGCTGGGGAAAGGAACCCCAGGAACTGGAGATGCAGGTAGTCATGAGACTTTTGGTGTGGGTGCTGGGAACTGAACTCTGGTTTTCTGCAAGAGCAAAAAGTATTCGTTGCCACTAAGTAATGACCTCAACCCACCTTATAAACCTTGAGTAAATCTTGCACATTTCTGGCATACACTTCATTTAGTCAGGATGTATTGATCTTCTTGTATTACTAAATTTATATAACAATTCTCTATACTTGGAAAGAATAACCAGTAAGTATTTAATTGAAACTTAATGTGTCTATGTTCTGTATCCATGCATTGAGCTAATCATGCATCAGTACAAACAAGTTGAATTACTAATGAATCAGATTTAAATTTACACCTTATTATCTAAATAATATATTATTCCATCTGTCCATACATTATGTATATTGGATTAGATAATGTTGTATTCTTCATTTTTATGTCACTATAAAAAAAACATGACAAAAAGCAACTAGAAGAAGAAAGGGGTTGTTTTAGTTTAAGGTTGTAAATATATACAGTCTATGATGGCAGGAGAGCTTGGCAGGAAAAGAAATCAGTTTTCCATCTACATAGAAAATAGAATGGACAGGAACTGGATTGATGCTATCAACCCTCAAAGCCACCCCCAATGACTTACTTTCTCCATCAAGGCTCTACTACCTAAATATTTTCAATAACCTTCCTTGTGGAGAGCCAATGACGCTGGCACCTGACACTCGTGGGTAAACAAGTAAAATTGAGCATGTGCAGTGGCAAGGACCGCCTAATTACCGCCCAACACGGGACGTCACATGGGAATTTGAGGAAGCAGCCAATCAGATATGTCCACCCCACCCTAGGGTGTATATAAAGCAGCGCCATGTTAGATCTGGTCTCTCCTCCTCGACACTTGGGAATAAACACGTGCTGCAGAAGGATCCTGTGTGCCTGCGTGCGTTTTTGCTGGCGAGACCATTGCGCGGGTCACACTTCCTAAACAATACCTCTGGGATATTCAGACACATAATCCTGTGGGCTTATTTTATGGTTTTCTTCCCATAAGTCTTTTATATTCTCAACAAATATCCCTAGCAATTTTAGTGCCTCATTTAATAGAGATAAAACAGGAGACAATTTAATACCTAAGATTGGAAGTTTATGCTTATTAGAACAATCTTTGTTTCATCATGTTAATTAGGAGTGGTGAATATTTATCACAGAAAAATCAAATGTGATGAGTATGTCCTAGATATTAACAAGTTCAACGGAATTTGCCAAGAGCCTTTTCTACGTCAGTGTAGCAATTTTTCACACAGAAATATATGACCGGGACATGGTTATGTAACAAAATGATACATAATAGAAGTTAGTGACTAGTTGGAAATATAACCACAGAATATGTAGGGATGGTATAGACTTTCTACAGTATTATAAATATCTCATTCAGTCAAAATTGTTATTACATTTATTTAGTTATGTATATGAGAGAAGAGGGGAGGAAGAGGGACAGAAAGGCAGAGAGAGAGGGAAAAAACAGGAACAGAGACAGAGACAGGGAATTGTGTTACTGCAACAGTGTAGAAGTCAAATACAACTACTAGGAATTGTTTCTTCCACCATTCTTGTCCTGTAGATCAACCTTAGGTTATCAGACTCAGTTGCAAGTATTTTTACCTGCTGAACTATTTTGCCTGCTCATTATTCACTTACATATTAAACATAGATATATGGAATGCCCACACATTCCTGGGTATAAATGGAAGCTAACCAAAAATGACATCAAGTGACCCTACTCTAGTCCTCTGTCATGTTCCCTATGATGGGTTTGTTCATAGTAAACCCAAAGCTATGCAGCAAACTCAGGAATCCCCCTATCTCCAACCACCCTGAAGGCCTGGAGTTTAGATGCTTCTAACCATGACCAGATTTTTATCTGGTTGCTACAAATTTAAGTTTAAGTCACCAAATTCTTTTATTCACTAGTCTATCTCTATGTTCTTTCTTAGAATAAAATTCATTACAAATGTAATTTCTGGACATGTGTAGTTGGTAAAATAACATTTTACCGATATAATTGTAACATAAATCTTTCTACTATCCCAAAACTATGTCTTTTTTACAGCAGACCCCATGTTCAAAAATAGTGGAATTTTGTTGTTGTTTGCCTGCTTTCTTACTTTTCTTAATCTTGGTAGTGCCCAGAACTCAACATTCATCTCAACTATGTTAAATAATGGGGTCAAGGTACCTTTGAAAGGCATACAATTGCAGGCTAACTAACCTATTTGGGTCTTCCTCAATCTTCTCAGCCTCTGGTAACATAGTTATTAATAGTAGTCACTGAAAAAGACATTTTATAAATAATTATTTTATAAATAAAGTATATAATGGAATTTATAGTGTTTTCATCTAGGAGAAATGTTAATCTCTTATAATTTTAGCATTCAGTGAAACATGAAATTAATATTTTTATTTCCTTGTAGTTTACATCAATTTGTAAATTATAGCATTTTTGCCCCTTGACAACATCAGTATTATGAATGACTATGACCCAGTAACAACTATACTTCTGTATATTAAAAGATAATTTAAATGCATTGAGGAAAGATACTGACCTATTTTTTCCCATTGTCCTTTATAAAAGAGGTGCTGAGAAATGCAGTTAGTTGGCTGGGTGATTCTAAGTCCCTGTTGTTCTTAGTTAGCTAAAATCTGGTTGAGTCCTAGGAAGAAGAGTATGTTTTAGTCTCCATTCTTCTATGTTGATACTTCCTAAGGCACACTATTCATTACCCCTTTTGGAGTTGTATCAGAGGAAAAAGGATGTGGGAAGGGACAGAAGACCCTGTGGAACAAGAATCCCTTAACACAGTTTGTCTTGGCTAAAGACAATATGACACAGACTTTGGGCATCAAAAGATTCCTGATGGATGCAATCTTTAGTTGAAAGTGTTCATCTTTAACCTTTGACACTCGTAGATCTTAAAACATCTTTCTAAGCTCTTTGGTAAAGGTACACTGGGAGTCAGGACATTGTATGCTCTCTATTGTGGTTCCTTTGGGCTCATTCACCTAGATTTCCTTTAGTTCTTGGACTCTTCAGTGATAAAGTATACTTTGTAGAAAAGGCCAATAAATATTTCCTCTATATTTCAAGTCCTGTTTAATTTTTAAAAGACCATTCTTCTGGCTTAGCAACATAAAGGTCTTTGTTTGATAGTTGTTACTAAGAAGTGATTAGCCAGAAAGCAGTGCAATTCACATATTTTGTGGTGGTTAAGTCCCTCATCTTGGTTTAAAAAAAAAAAAAAAGAACAGGCTCTTTTAACACTGGAGAATACATTATGTTGGAAATATAGACTGTGGGTGAATGGTCACATTGTAAATAAAGAACAAGCAGAATAGGAAAGAGAAGAACATTCAACACTTTGCTTCAATTGCAGTTGGCTCTAAGTGGAGGAGACTCCTGGAAACAAAAGTATAAGGCTGAGTGGTTGTCTTAGTGAGTCTGATGAGAAGCACACCAAACACAGGGCTTGAGATCATGCATAGGTCATAAGTCAATGCCAAAAGTTTAATAGACATTTGGCTATGGCAAGTTTGTACATACTTTCTCAAATCTACAGTGGCTTTGTTTAAGAATAACAGTGTGGTGTAGAGATGTAGTTTATATGTTATTGCTAACAGAAATGTCATTTGAATAGATTGGTGATGCTGCAGAACAAAGCAAGTGATGGTATATTTTGAAAATGTATTAATTGAACACATACATAAATATTATATATAGATAGGGTACGTTAGGTCATGTTTTAACACATTTATGTTATTTATAGCTTCACCCATCATTTGAGGAATCTTTTCCTTGATATTTTCTCCATCAAATACAAAGCAAATTGTTGTTATCTAGAGTCACTTTTCTGATTAATAGGTGGCATTTAAGAAATGATTTTTTTCCAGGTGACTCCAACCCACGCATTTACAAGCTCAGGTAATCACATTCTACTTTCAGCTTCTATGAGGTCAACACTTTGATATTCTACATATGAGCAAAGACAAGCATGAAAAATGTGTGTGTGTTTGTGTGTGTGTGTGTGTGTGTGCGTGTGTGTGTGTACTTACAGAAATTGCCCTACCCTATTTGTTCTATCTATAAATTGTTCAGTATATAACAGATTCCATCTTTTGGTGATTGTAATTAGCACTAATGAACAATGATATCTTTTTTATAATAACTTTACTATGTTTTGATTTAGGCCCACTGGTGGAAATTTGGGTCATATGGTCATTCTGTTTTAAATTATTTTAATATTTAGACGATTGTCTAATGTTTTACATAATGTACTTACTAATTTTCATTCTTCCAACTTGGTGTCATGGTTACCTTTACGTCTCATCCTTTCCAGCATTTATGTTGTCTTTTAGACACTAGTTATTTCAGGTAGGATGAGTTAGTAATTTAAATGTTTATATTAGCATTTCACATACTAGTGGTGAGGATGAGAGGTTTTTCCTCATTTATCCATGAACTTTGTTGTCTTTGTACTTAAGAAATGCACATTCTGTCTTCTGTCACTAATTTTTTGTTTCCTCTGTCATTAAAGTGAGCTCTTTATGTATTCTAGATATTAATTCTTAGGTGATATATTTGGAAAACATTTTTGTATGATATAGTTTTCTCTTTGTTGTGTTGATCTCTTACTTTGCCATGCAGAATATTTTTGATTGTCTTGTTTTTATTTTATTCCATTTGTTGGTGTTTTTCTATTATGTGTCTTTGGGATCTTAGACAATATCCTGACTTATTCCAACTTTCAGAAGCTTATTCTAATTATTTCAAAGTTTTGTGTTACATTTCACCATGTCATCTATTAGAATGGAAGAAGTGAGTCTAGTTTTGTTGTTCTGCATTTATGGATACTTAATTTTCCTAGTGTTATTTATTTTGATAATAAAGACATCATCCTTCCCTCAAAGTATTTATTTCTCAGGACCTGTTTCCTGTGTTAGGAAATTACAAGGGCTTGAATTTACTTCTAGTCCCTTCTGGTCTACTTTTTCATGATGCTACTAGGCTGTGTTAGATTTTGTATCTGCACATTATATCTGGAACATAAGTGTGATGGCCTATTATATACTTTTTAAATAAGAATCATTCAATATTCAGAGGGATATTTTTGTTTGTTTTCATTTTCAAGTATTTTTGTTGTGTTTGATATCATTGATTTCAATAAAGATTACCTTAAACCTGTAGTTTGTTTGCATGTAGTATAATGATTTTATACTATATTAATTCTTCCAAATTATGATGATAAAATAATTATTATGTGTGTCTCTTTAGTGTTTTCTACTAGTTTTTTTGATATCTTTATATAGATATTTTATTTTTAATTTTAGTAAGTTACTTCATTATTATTTTATTAGTTAATATATATGTATATTATATATGTGTGTGTGTGTGTGTGTGTGTGTGTGTGTGTGTATGTATATGTCATTTTTCATTTTGATACCTTACTTCATTCTTCTCTTCCCCACACCCCTATTCAAAGCCTACCTATTTCTAGAAATCTAGTCCTTCTTTTATTTTTTCAATTCATTAAATTTAATTAGATGTTGCATATGTGAGGATGAATCAGGGATTCCTGTTTATCAGAGTGAATACAACGAAGAGAGAAGAAAAAATATAAATAAAAATTAAAAATAATAAGATAAAATCAAGAAAAGGAGAAAAGGAAAAGCTTTGATGTTATACAGCAAGAAATCTCAAAATATGCCGCTCAGTTTGTTTTCTGTTGAGCATCTACTGATGGGCATGAAGCCTATACTTAGGCATAATTTGTTTCCCCAGTGAGTCTCCCTTGAAGAAAACTAAATTTTCATCTGAAAGTGGTTAGTAATTGAAGATTGCTTCTGAGTTAGAGGTGGAGGCATGTGTCTACTTCTCCTTTTAGTTCTATGATTCCTATCTGATATAGACCTCTGTAGATCTCGTGCTGATGTCTCAGTCTCGGTGACTTTTATGTGTATTGGTTTTGTTGACTTAGAAGGCTTTGTTTCCCTGGTGTCCTCAATCCCTTCTGTCTCTTATGCTCCATATCCTCTTATGCAGATTTCCCTGCAGAAAGAAACTTCTCTGATGATGACTGAGCAAGGCAATGATCTATGAGTATAGCAGAATGTCATTAGGAGTTATTTAATTGTTCCTTTAGTAAAACAGTGGCACTTAGTTTTACCATAGGCCCGGGAGCAAGCTAGTCTCAGGATCTTGGTCACTCAAGTAGTGTCAGATATAGGTTCCATGTTGTGGAGTGGGCCTTAAATCAAATCACTTATTAATTGGTTACTCCCACAGCTTTACGTGACCATTGTCATAGCCTATCTTGTAGGTGGGACACCTTTGTAGATCAGAGTATTTATGTCTTGCTTGGTGTCTTAGTTAGGGTTCAATTCCTGTGAAGAGACACCATGAGCAAGGCAATTCCTATAAAAGAAAACTTTTAATTGGGGTTGGCTTGCAGTTTTAGAGATTCAGTTCATAAATCATCATGGGTAGAAGCATGGCAGCATCCAGGCAGACATGGTGGTAGAAGAGTTCTACATCTTGACCCAATAGCAACAGCAGGAGACTGTCTTCTGCAGTCATTCAAGAGGAGGGTATCTTTCCACTGGGTGAAGGCTGAGCATAGGAGGTCTCAAAGCCGACTTATGTAGTGACACATTTCCTCCCACATTGCCACACCTCCTAATTATGCCACCTTCCATGTGTCAAGCATACTCAAACCACTACATTGGGTAGCATGCAGAGTGCATTCCTGTACCAAAGACATTAGCAGATAAGGGCGAAGGATTTATATAAGCATCGTTATTTTCTCTATGTTAAATGAGTTGTGTCAGTATTTTCTTCAGCAGTGGGGTTGTGTCACTTTATAGAGAACAACCTATAGTCTTGGCAGCACCCTGAGTTGCTTATGGGTTTCCATAGGACTACAGTGCCCAGTGACTCACTAAGACATAATCCCCTTTAGGTTATGAAGGCTTCATTTAGTGACAAGAGATGTCCCTGGGGCCTCATCTTCCCCATTATTTGGCAATTTCAATTAGATCACCTTCATAAATGTATATATTTTAGGAAGCTTCTACTGTATCAACTTCTCATACCACTCCTCAAATGGCCTTTAATTTTAGCTGTTTTTCCTTATATTTCCTCCTTCATCATTTTCTTTCTTCCCACTCTACTTGATCCTCCTATTCGAGTTTCTCCATCCATCTATGATAATCAATTATGTTTCCTTTTCCTAGGGAAGTCTATCTCCTCCCATCCAGACCTTTACTCTATCCCTAATGTATGTGGTTCTACAGATTATATCTTGGTTAACATTGATATCACAATGATTATCCACATAAATGAATGCATAACATATTCTTTTGGAGTCTAAGTTATATCACTCAGGATCTTCTTTCTCTTCCTCCATTCATTTAGTTGCATGTTTTGTGATGCCATTTTTTTTTTAACAAGGCCAAATAATACTTCATTGTGTTAGTTTCCCTATTTTTTCTTTCTTCTTCTGTTGAGGAACATCTTAGTTGTCTCTGATTTCTGGCTACTATGAATAAAGCAGAAAAGAATATTGTTGAGCAAGTGTCTGTGTGGTAAGATGAAGTGGCTTTGAGTATATGCCCAAGAGCAGTAAAGCTGGATATTGACATAGATCTATTCCGAGTTTCCTGGGGAACCACCACACTGATTTACACTGTATCTTTACAAGTTTTTACTCTCACCAGCAAAGGCTGAGTTTTCACCCCTTTCCACATCATTGCCAGCATGAGCTTTCAGTCCTTGTTTTATTTACTTAAACCATTCTGACCAGAGTTGAAGAAATCTTAAAGTAGTTTTGATTTGCACTTTTCTAATGACTGTGTTGAATATTTCTGTAAGTGTTTCTTGGGCATTTGAGTTTCTTCTTTTGAGATTCTGTTTAGATAGGCACTCTATTTTTTAAATTAAACTATATATATATAGTTTTGTTTGTTGTTGTTTTTATATATGTATTGGATGTGTGCTTGGGGTTGGTAAAAGTCTTTACCCATACTGTAGGCTGCCTCTTTGTCCAATTGTTAGTATATATCTTAGGGTTTTACTAGTATGAACAAACATCATGACCAAGGCAACTCTTATAAGGACAACATTTAATTGGGACTGGTTGACAGGTTCAGAGGTTCAATCCATTATCGTCAAAGTGGGAGCATGGCAATATCCAGGCTGGCATGGTTCAGGTAGAACCAAGAGTTCTACATCTTCATCTGAAGGCTGCTAGGTGAAGACTGGCTTCCAGGCAGCTAGGATGAAGGTTTTAAAGCCCAAGTCCTAAGTGGCAAACCTACTCCAGAAAGGCCACAGCTCTAAATAGTGCCATTCCCTGGGTTAGGCATACTTAAATCACCATGTTCCACTCCCTGGCCCCCATAGGCTTGTTTAAATACGTAAGTCTACAGAGGCCAGAACTAAACATAGCATAAGGCAAATATATTTAGTCAAACTAAACTCCCCAAGTCTATAACAGTCTTAACAATGTTAAAAGTCCAAAGATCAAAGTCTCTTCTGAGATTCATCCAATCACTTAAATGTAATCCCTGAAGCAAGATAGGAAACTAGGAGGGCAAACTCCAAATTCTGCATCTCCATGTCTGATGTCAACGCAGTTTTTAGATCTCTAACTCCTATTTCATCTTTGATGACTGCAACGATTTTTTTCTTTTGGGGTGGTTCCACTCCCTGTTGGAAGCTTTCCTCAGCATATATCTCAAGGCTCTAGCATAGCAACCTCAACATTACAGATTCTTTTACCAAGAATGTCTGGGATCCTCACATGATCTGGGATCCTCCAAAGGGCTTGGGTCAACACTCCAGCTCTGTCCTCTGTAGAACTCTAGGTTGTGACTGACCCCACTCTTCTGCAGTTGCTGTTCTTGGTGATGATTCTATGGTACTGGCATCTCCAATATACTGCCATCTTCTGCTTCAACAAGGCTTTACCAATAGCCTCCTCATTGACTCTCCTCATGGTGTTAAGCCTCAACTCCTTTGCATGACTGCTTCAGTCTTGAGCCATTAACTGTAACTGGGGCTACACCTTCACCCATGGCCTTCCCTGGTCTCTCTTAGTATTAAGCATCATCTGCTCTCTATGACCTTTTCATACCTTCAAAACTAGAATGGGATGTTTCAGCTATCCTTAGTTTTTTGTGTTTCCATGTGAAACTTAAAATTGTCTTCTCAAGATCTAAATTGTGTTAATATTTTGATGGGAATAACATTTAATCTATGGATTACTTTTGGTGGGATGGCCATTTTAAATCTATTAATCCTACCTATTCATGCATATGGGAGATCTTTTCATCTTTTGATATAATCTTCACTTTCTTTCCTCAGTGTCTTTAATATTTTTATCATATAGTTTTTCACTTGCTTGGTTAGATTTATTTCAATATATTTTATATTATTTGAGGCTACTGTAAAGGGTATGGTTTTCATGATTTTTTTCTCAGTCTATTTGTCATTTGTATATAAGGAAATTACTGAATGTTTGTTCATTAGTTTGTTTGTTTAGTTAATTTTTTATTCAGCCACTTTGTTGAAGGTGTTTATCAGCTATAGATGTTCCCTGGTGGAATTTTTAGAGTCACTTTTGTAAACTTTCGTATTATCCACAAATAGCAGTTCTTTGATTTCTTCTGTACCAATTGATGTTTCCTTGATTTTCATTAGTTGTCTTATCAGCCTACCCGCAACTTTAAGTACTTTACTGAATAGGTACTGAAAGGGTGGCCAGCCTTAACATGCTACTGATTTTAGTGAAATTATTTTGAGTTGTTTTTCATTTATGTTGATGTTGGCTATGGGTTATAAATTGCCTTTACTGTTTTGAGACAACTTTTTTTAACTGTTAGTCTCTCCAGGACTTTTACCATAAAGGTGTGTTGGATTTTGTCATACACCTTTTTTTAATCCAATGTGATTATCATGTAGTTTTTAAATTCCAGTTTATTTAGATGAAGGATTACATTTATTGATTTGTGATTGTTCAGCTATCTGTTCAACTCTACAGTGAAACCTTGATCATGTTGCATGATGTCTTCTTGGCTTCAGTCTATAACTGTTTTATTGAGAATTTTGTATCTGTATTTGTACAGGAAATTGGTCTGCAATTCTTTCTTTGTTGGGTTTTTGTGTGGTGTGAGTGTCAGGATAACTGTGGCCTTATAAAATAAATTGGGTGATATTATTTCTGTTTCTGTTTTGTGGCACAATTTCAGAACCCCTGTCAGTAACTCTTCTTTGAATGTCTGGAAGACTCAACTGGCAGTGGGCTTTTTATGGAGCTGGAGAGACTTTTATTTACTGCTTCTATTTTTCTAGAGGTTATCAGATATTTAAATTGCTAGCTGATCCTGATTTAACTTTGGAAAGTGTATGTTATATACTGAGAGGACAGACCAACTTCATCTTGTGTTCAGACGCCATCTTAGAGAACCTGACCTAAGGTTAAACTCAAGTTAACCAACAAGCCTACACCTAACACTAATTTCCAGGTTACTCTCTAACAAGCCTATACCTAGCATGGATTTCCAATTACTCCCTAACAAGGCTGCACCTCCAAGGTACTCCCTAACAATCACCAATCAGAAGGAAAGCAGAAGTTAAGTTTATGGTTTGGCTACCAGTACCAGCCAATTATTTTAAAGGGCAAAAATATTCCATAATTGCCCCCCCCCCCCCATCAGATGTGTACCGGGCTAGAAACCCTTTTGCTTGTTTACTTGCTTATATAAATGTTTACTTGGAACTGGGCTCAGGACTTCACCGTCCAGTCCTGCTGTATCAGGGTCTAAGGTGAGCCCAAGCTCGAGCTTACAGAAAAAGACCCTAGAGTGGTTGCATAAGAATCGGCTTCTTGGTCATCTTTTGGTGTTCATGAACGCTTCCTGAACAAGCACAGCAATAACAAAAACTTACTCGTTTCTCTTAGATTTCCCATTTGGTAGTACAGTGCAGGTTAAAGTGTGTCTTTATTATTTCCTGGATTTCCTTGGGGACTGTTGGATTGTTCCTCCTTTCCTATCTAATTTTGTTAATTTGAATACTCTCTTCTTTTCAGTTAATCTGGATAAGTGTTTTCCATGCTGATTGATTTTCTCAAAGAACCAATGCTATTTCATTGATTCTTTGTATCGTGAATCTGTTTGTTGCTATTTTGTTCATTTCACTCCTCCGTTTATCTTTTGCCTTCTCCTTTGGGGTGTGGTTTCTTCTTTTTGTCCTTTAGCAGTGGTTCTCAACCTTCCTAATGCTGTGACCCCTTAATACAGTTCCTTATTTATTATCATAAAATTATTTTGTTGCTACTTCAAAACTGGAATTTTGCTACTATTGTCAATTGTATTGGAAATATCTGATATGGGACCCCTCTGAAAGGATTGTCCAATCAGCTGAAGGGGGTGCAGATCACAAATTGGGAATCACCATTCTAGAGCTTTCAGGGGAACTGTTAGCTTACAAATAAGAGCGTCTTTTCATAATCCTTGTTATTGGTTAACCTATCTCCCTAACTCCTTTGTCTCCTTGCCTTTATCTCCATTAGCATTTCTACCCCTGTAATTCCTTTTCTGTATGTTGACATAATTTACATTCTACTGTCCATCTTAAGGCTACATTTCCCTCACTAACCCAAGATGAACCTGTTCCTGGAATTTACAGGCACCCCTTCATGCAACTTAAACACATCTCTCTAAGAATTCAAAGTCAGATTTGCATGTGAGAGAGAGCAGGCAACATTTGTCTGTTTAGGTCTTTGATATCTTATTCTGTAAATATATTTTTTCCAATGCTGTTTTTTTTACCTGAATATTTCATAACTGGATCTTTGTAACAGACGTGTAAAATTTCCTTCATGTATTTATACTGGAGTTTCATTATCTGGTTAGCAGTTGATGGACATGTGGGCCAAATCCTGGCTATTGTGAAGAGGGCAGCCACGTAGATGGTCATATGTGTGCATTTACCCGTTTGGTTTGTCCAGGGATGATATAGCTGGATCATATGGCACTTCAGTTTTCAGGCTTTAAGAAACCTCCATACACATTCTATAAAGATACAGATTCCTAATAACTTACTTTTTAAAAACTTCTGTTTTTACTTCATTGTTTTGATTTATTAGTGTAGGCTTTCATTGTTAAAATCTATCTTATGTCTTCTTTATTTTGTGTGTGTGAGTCATTCTATTATTATTTGTCTTAACAAATTCTTATATTTCCCTCTTTATTTATTGATTCATTTTTCACAAGCATATTTAATTTCTCTGTGTTTACAGATTTTCCAAATTGTTCTTGTTATTGATTTCTACTCTTAGTGATTTGTTCTAAGAGAAAATTATAGAGATTTGTCATATATATTTTATCATAATTTGTTGCCTGCCTTTGGGGATGTCCTGAAATTTTTTCCATGCACTGCCGAGACTTGAATTAAAAAGTTGTTGAATAGAATTTTCCCTTCCCAGAATGCTCGTGCTTATATAATCTTGAGATGGGGCCTTGAATGTTGTAGATTCCTGATTTTCTTGAGCCTTGCTTATTTCATTTGAGCATCTCTACTTTCTTTTAGAGAAAATGTTTCAAACCAGAGGAAGTAGGGATGCAACAGTCAAATGATTCAATATTTAGATACTAGTTCCATAGAGTATCTAGACATTAGTTGCATGGGTACTGAACTGTGCACGACCAGTGCAGAGTCCCACATAGAGTCCCTGTTCCTGTACTGCAAATAGAAGCCTCCATTGACTTCCTTCCCTATCTTCAATGATATCTTCATGCTGTGTTGCAACCAGTTGCTAATTGGCCCTGGGTGACTTCCCGTACCTTCTTCTGGTCCCTAGAGGCTGTAACTAGCTGAGGCCAAGGTTATCCCAGAGAACTTTGCCATCACTTGATCAACTGCAATGAAAGATCTCAGTCCAAGACTTGGGGAGTTGGAGAGGAAGATTAACTTCCTAGTTTAATTCTTGAGACATACTCTCAAGGCCTGGGTGTCATTTGAGTTATCTTGTCTTTTCATTTCCCTAATGTGGTTGCTAATTCTTCATCATAATTTCTCACTTTAGATTAATACCTAGCTTCATTCTCATGATTGGATTTATAAGTGGTACAGAGTAAAGAATAGTTAATAGTGGGGAGTGATGAATGTCTTGGTCAAATGTGGTTAAGATGTAGGCTTAGTAAATGGTGATATTATTGACTGACTTAATAAAATATGAGGTAGGATCAAGTAGGTGAAGGAAATTAACTTTAGGTAGAATCTGAACATTATGAAAAACTGTAGAGATTTCAAAACTAATTTTACACTGGGCAATGAGGTCATATATCTAAAACTTCATGAGGAGGGGACAGAGATGATGTAGAAATTTAAGAATCATTACCCTATAAAGTCAATTTGTTTAATTATCAAGTGGGAATAATAAACATAGCTGAGTTGGTAAACTGTTTGCAGTGCAATTATGGAGGTCTAAATTCAGATTACTAGAACCTTGGTATAAAAAAAAAAAAAAAAACAGGCATGATTTCATGCTTATAATCCCAGGACCGAGATGGTGAAGATATTAGGGCTTGCTGTCTGAGCAGCCCAGCCATAATGGTGACCTCAGTGAGAGACCCTGCTTCAAGATGCCATCTGACATTAACTTCTGGTCTCCAGATGCATGTGCACACACATGCATGTGAACCTGCACACATATATGTACAGACACATATCACATCCCTCAAATGGGACGAGTGGGAGACTGCTTACCCAAATAACACGCAGTGATTAAGAAAAGCATGAACTCAAATGGAAATGTACAGAACACTAATGTTTAATAATGCTCATGAATCTTTTAGAAATGTCTGCCAGACAAGACTTGATTTTTCTAAAGTAGGGAGTGATCAAGATCAGAGAGTTTCATTAACATGAAGCATAAGGACACTAATTAAAATTGACACTTCAATTCTATTAAGAAAAAGTTTTAATTTCTTTTGCAATAATGAGAACTGAACTGTCATAAATTGGGAAGAAAATATTAGGTGAAATGGCAGAAACTTCTAGGCTATTTTGACGTCTGTGTTGCTGAAATGCAGAGAAAAATATCAACAGTATTTTATGAGGCATGATATCCAACACAAAAAAGGGCCGGATTGTTCAGCATTTAATTCTTCAAGAAGGTTATTTAAGTTTTCCAGCATTATTAACAAGAAAAAGTAGAAAAATAAATAAAAGACAAAAGTAGTATCAATAAGACCCAGCCTGCGGTTAATCAATGATAGAGCATGAAGGCCACACAGGACCAGCTTCCCAGGAATGTCAATGCTGTGGCTTAAGGATTAACTGTCTCAACATGTTGATGTTGTTAAAGACAAGCTTTAACATGATAGGAAAGAATAAAATATTCTCAGGACAAACAGTGCTAGAATGATCAAGCTTTATATGCCATTCTTGAAGCTTGACCAAAATAGAAATACTGACCTCAGGCCATGGGTAATTTTATCAGCAGTATCTGCTGCATCAATGCTCAGCATCACAGCATTTTTTAAAATTATAAGCTCACTATGCAAAGTTAAAACATCAAGAGAGGTGTTAGAATTATGCCAAATGCAATGTCTTTAAACTTTTTCCTAATTATAATGACTACCACTGTAAATTTTAGAACTAACAGGAATCCAATGGTATTTGGCAGGACACTCAAGATGGCTCCTTACTCTTAAACTCTGAACCTCCTTCCAATAATTTGAATAGAATAAAGAGCATCAATCCGTTGTTCTGAATGCCTATCTAAGTCCTCTTGTATATTCAACATATTTGTAACATTTTTTGCTAAATGATTAACAAAGGAAGAAGTAATTTCAGGCAGAAATGTAAATATTAGGTTAGAACAAAGAAATAATTTTAGGCAGGAATCTAAATTTTAGGTTAGAACAAAGAAGTAGGCTTCAGACATAAAAATGATTTTGAACTAGGATAGGGAAGTAGGCTCAGATACTTTGGTCATCCTGATAAGCCCTTAGAAGTAGTGATCATGGGAGTATTTACAGAACTTTGTTTATTGCCTTGCTTGTTCTTTGACTATTTATGTTTATAATCTTGTGTGTTCTTTGACTATTTGAATCTATTGTTTTGCTAGTTTCTCAATCTAGAACTGACCTCAATACTTGCATGTAATTAAAATGGTATAAAAGCAAAAAGGAGGAGGGAGGATGGGATAGCAGTTTTCTAGGGAAGGAAAATCGGGAAAGGGGATGGCATCTGAAATATAAATAAATAAAATTTCCAAAATAAATAAATAAATAAAGCAAGAACTAGAAAAAAATTGTAATGACAAAAATTGAATGGCACTGTGTCAAAAGCAGATATATACACCAATAAAAGAGAATAGAAGGTTTATAAAAATTAAAAAAAAATAAAAGGATGAACTGTCTCTACAGGTTCATGGATCTGAAAAGTTGAGTCTCAGCTGGTGCTGCTATTTGAGAAGGTTATAGAATCTTTAGCAAGTGGAGCCTTACTGGAAGAGTTACATCGCTGGAGGCAGGCTTTGCATGTTTATAGCTTGACTGGACTTCTACTCTCTTTCTGCAACCTGAAAGCTGATGCAAGCTGATGCAATAGTCAACTTCCTGCTCCTGTTCTTTTGCCCTACTCGCCTGTTGCATCACCTTTCCCGTCATGGGGTCTTTATTCTTTTCAACTGTAAGTCAAGCAAACTCTTTCTCTCTTAAGCTGTTTTATTCAGATGTTTGTCATTGAATCAAAAAAATCAGAAAAGAATTGTGCACATGCAGTACTTGATTCTTTGTGACCACAGCATGGACAATGATTTTGCTTGGTTGTTGAAAGTTTATAACAGAAGCAGAAGGAATTGATAACACTCAGCTATTCTTGTAAGAATGGCAAAATGTAGGGGAATGGTAAAACACTTTAGAAGAATTAGATGTGTAATATATTAAGGAATTTAGGTCAATACCATGCAACTCATGGGTCAATAAATTGTGATTGGATCAGTCATTAGTGGTGATTAGGTATTTGTTTCTGTTTGGACCTTTGTATCCAGCCAGAATTTATTTACCATATACAAAAGTAAAATACTGTTATTCTTGCCAAATATTTTTCATAAATTATAACTAAACAGTTTCCTTGTTAGCCATACTTGAGAGAATCTGTCACACTGAAGGAACAGCTTCAGACAAAATTCTATGCAGCGCTCCAAGCCCAGTTGCATGCCTTTGATTAAATATAGATGTATCATAGGAGCCTGTGGTCTGTCTTTTCAGGTAGAGCTACTTGCAGTGTGTGCCTGGACACCTGCGTTCCATTTCTGTTCTCTGACACACACACACACACACACACTCTCTCTCTCTCTCTCTCTCTCTCTCTCTCTCTCTCTCTCTCTTTCTCTCTCTCTCTCTCTTTTTCTCTCTCACATACACAGGAATTCAGACTCTATATTTTTTTAGTCATTTCATTTCAAGCTATGAATTACCAGTTTCTTCTGATATCACCAGAAATGTAAGTATTGGAGTTCACTCCCCCACCTATGAAACAGGATCTCGTGTCCCTGTTTGACCTTGAACTCCTAGGTTATTTTTATGTGTCATGTGCGAGTAAAAAGGAAAAGTAAAGTTTAGACACTGACAAATTTTAGCAGAGTTTGGCATAAGGTTATAAACTGCTATCAACTGTATTACTGTTATAACTGTAATCAGAATGATTATCAATGAAGTATCATGTCTCTGAAAAATTACCACCACCTTATGTGTTAGTTTATAGAATTTCCAATGTCTTAGAAACATTGTAAACATTTTAAATTAATTTCCAGTAGCTTGAGTTCTATGCTCAAAAAGTTTATTATAAAAACCTATTTAATCAAAGCAACTGGAATTTTATACTTTGATTTTACAATAAGATGTGTTTGTGTGTATGCATGCATGCACACTCGAGCATGCATATGTGTGTGCACAGACATTTTTATGTGTATGCAATTGCCTACAGAGTCCAGAAGAAAGCATCTGATCTGCTGCGGCTGGAATGACAGTAGTAAACCTCTCCTCATAATGCTGTGATCTGATGTTTGGACCTCTAAAAAAAATACCTAGTGATCTTAACAACTAATCCATTTCTTCAGCCCCTCACTGATTGTTTACAATAAATTTACAGTACTGCCAACTGATGAAATATTATCAGTAAAAGAAAATAACTGATAAAAGAATCTCACTATGTGTCCACGGATGGCTTGGAACTTCTTATGTAGATAAGCCCTGGCCTCAAACTCATAAAAACTGCATCTGCTTCTTTATTTCAGTGCTGGAATTAAAGATGTGCACCCCCCCCCCCAGCCAACCTGAAAATGAAAAATTAACATGCAGCACTTCTATATGTTTTGATTAATGTTTTTTAAAAAAATAATCCAATCTTGTTAAAATCACTCTAGTTTTTTAATAGGATCACTTTACCCTAATTAACTCAGATATAAAGACATCACAAAGCTGGTTTAAAGGAACTGCTCAAACATTTGTTCCGTCCCTAGCTCTCTGCAGCTTACTGAAATGCTGCAAGAATGGCCATTCCTAAGCTTTTAGAGCCTCACACACGGTATTATATTAGTACAATTTACATGTTATCTACTCCTATATTTTCATGTGTCCTGCTCCTTCCATACCCAAGAAGTTGAACTCACTTATCTCTGTGTTGAAATCACTTCGTACGGTCCTCTTTCCAGCCAAATTCTCCTGAACTGTCTGTCTAACATAGCGTCACACAGAAAAAAAGGCTGAGTCGTTGAGTTGCATTACCATTATTTCCTGTGAGTAGAAATCTAGAATAAAAAAGATAATAAAGGAATTCCTTTATTCCACTACTATTTAGAATTTGAAGCATTTTATTGTGGGTAACTCATTATGTCCCTCAAACATTCCCATTCAGCTACAGCTGAGATGGAGAAAAGGTGCACCTCTGCCATTTCATGTAGGAATCAGTCATATTGTGCTGTGGATTGTGCACCTGTATATCTATTTCCCGATGTCATAGTTTTATCATATTAAAATTTAGTATGACTATTGAGCAGAGGGAAAAAAAAACCTCAGACTATTTGTGTGTGTGTGTGCGGGGGTTGTGTTTTGTTTTTGTTTTTCTTGTCTGTTTGTTTGTTTATTTGTTTTGAGACAGATCACTAATCAGTTTAGTCTACATGACCAGTAAGCCTCAAAGATCAGTCTCCTTCTGCTTTGTGCTGTGTTTACAAGCATCACCCACCACACTGAATTTTCTCATATGAAATCTGAGGCTTAAATTTCTTTGTTATGTTTGTACATGAAGGATGTTACCAAATAAATTATCTCCCAGCTCCTGCCATTTACTGCATGGATTTTTAGTTGTTTTATATTTCTGTTAATTTGTTTCACTTGCATTTGAAAGCTTGGGTTCATAGTGAATGGAGACTTAACGCTTGGTATTCAAAGGTCACACTTATCAGTGATAGTGTGGGTTCTGCAAGAGCAGCCTGAAAGCTGCAGGGGTTTTAGAGTTCAAAACATTTAGGAATGGGGCTGGTGAGATGTCTCTGGAGATAAAGGTGCTGGGTGCTAAGTCTGAGAACCTTTGTACTACATGGTGGAAGCTAAAAACCAACTTGTATGAATTGTCTTCTAACCTACCCATACACGCATCCCAATGTCACTCACCCACACCGCCAGTGGCACTGCCCCTGTAAACAGAAAGTTAAAAAAAAAAAAAAAAGGAATCCCTTAAAACCATAGAAAAATATCCAGAAGAAGGTTTGGGGAAGAGAAGTGAAAGAAAAAGATTTTAAAATGTTCCGACTATGGAGATTAAGCACAGAGAAATTTCAACGCTGCCCTGAGCACTTCTAAACAGAAAATGGGAAAACCGTAAGAAAAATGTTCCACACCAGCTCACATTTGCTCTCACTTTTGTGTAATGACTTTGCCAATAATGGTGGGAGAGAACTTCACTCCTTCGGAAGAAAAGACACAGATTGTATTTGATTGCATTGGCACATTTTCCCCTTCCTTTTGAAATTACCTAGGAGGTGATGCGGAACTCAATGATTCCTCCTTGGAATGCAGAGCTGTGTGTTTGTTTAGTACCAGTGAAAACAATTGCACTAATGGACTTTGGAATTTAGTTATAGAGATGAATAATGTGCTCAAATTATCCATGAGAAAACTCATTATGTTGTTCAGTGTTAATTTTATATATTTTCTTATATAAAATTATGCTGAATCACAAATCATTGTTCATGTGCATAATTGCTATGTTTTTGAAAGTCTATTATACACTAGATATTTTACATTGGTTCAGTTTTTACCCCACAACACATATTCTTCATACACTTTCCCAACTTTTTGAAGATTTGGAGATTAGATATATATATATATCATTTGGTATGTAAAAAACTTATGAAAATTAGTTATATAAAATACCCAACGTTGACCCAGGTATACTGTGATTATGCTCAAAGTTAATGCCAGAATACTATGACTCCTGAAATTATTTTTCTTAATAGGAGTACTTTTAAAACTATTTATTTCAATTGTGTGTTTGTGTGTCTGTGTATGTTTGTGTGCGTGTTTGTGTGTGTATGTGCGTGTGTAATAGCATGTGTGTGTCTGTATATGAGCTTGGGTACTGCACAGGCCAGAAGAGGTTGTCACACCTATTGAGCTTCCTCTGCAGTGATAGACACAGGCAGTTGTGAGGTACCTGGGTGCTGGGTGTTGGGAATTGAATGCAGGTCCTCTGGAAGAGCATCAAGTCCTCTTTTACTACCTGGCCAGCCCCCTGATTATACTACTCTGACAATTTTCTCTTCTCATTATTGTACCCGAAGCAGCTTTTCCTGGAAACATATTATGTTTCAAATATATTTAAAACATTAAATGAAGAAAAATGTTTGCTTTCAACGTGGTTGTTTGCTATTTGTGTGACATTTGTGTCATTGAAGCTGTTACAGGCTGACATTCTAATAGAATTTTCTTCATGAAACCACATTGACCCGCATTCATAATTATTCTGAAGCATCAGGAAGGATAATGGCACTGTCAGAAAGGAAGACGCAGGGTCAGAGAACTGCACATTACTTCCTGTTGTATCAGAATCATCCTGTTTATTTTGGGCAAAGAATTTACTTTTCCATGTCTTGGTTTCTCAAACGTAAAAGGATGACATGATACTTATTCAACAAAAATTGTTTATAACTGAACAGCTGGTTTCCATAAACATGTTTTAAAAGCATATTTTAAAATCTATTATTCAGCCAAAATTATGCACATGCTAGTCACGTGGCCTTTATTAGCATTGTGTGTTATATATCTTTATAATGTGCTGATAAACTACTCATATGTCAACCTATGTATTTCCCTAGAAAAATATAATACTTTATCAGACAGCTAGACAATTTTAACTCTCTAAATTTTGATGATGTAAAAATTCCTTATTTTTTCTGCAATAAAATTATGTTTAAAGGAAGAAGAGTAAAGGTGATGTTTCAAGTGTCACTTAGTTCCTGCGGTGGTGCGAACGTGAAATATTCTCCATAGGTTCACGTGAAGAACACTGGGTCCCTAGCTAGTGGTGCTTTTTGTGAAAGTTCTGAAACCTTTGTAGTATGGAGCTTGTCTTAGTAGAGTTTCTATTGCTGTAATAAAACACCATGACCAAGAAGCAAGTTCGGAAGAAAGAGTTTATTTGGCTTATACCTCCACATATCTGTTCAGCACCAAAGGAAGTCAGGACAAAGACTCAAGCAGGGCACGGACCTAGAGGCAGGAAATGATGCAGAGACCAAGGAGGGGTGCTGCTTTTTTGTCTTGCTGTCCTGGCATACTCAGCCTGCTTTCTTATGGAAACTGGGACTACCAGCCCAGGATGGCATGACCCACAATGGGCTGGGCCTTCCCCCAATGATGACTAATTAAGAAAACTTACAGTTGGATCTCATAGAGGCATTTCCTCAAATGATCACTAATTAAGAAAACTTACAGTTGGATCTCATAGAGGCATTTGCTCAAATGAGTCTTCTGCCTCTCAGAAGACTCTCCCTTGCATCAAGTTGACACAAACCAGATAGAGCAGAGCCTTCTGGAGAGAACAGGTCTGATGGGAACGGAGTTTGATGTTCAATAGCCAAGCTCTATTTCCTGTTCTGTTTCCTGACTACTGATGCAACGTGGCCAGTTTCTGATCTCCTGCTTCTGTTGCCATGCCTTTGCTGCATTAATGAACTGTAGTCCCTGTACTGTAAGCCAGAACACCTTTCCCTCCCAGATGAGAACTTCCTATGTCCTTATCACTAAGTGTCTGTAACACTGTCATCATTAAGAACCTAAAGTGACATGTAGGGAACTTGGACTATTAAATAAATATTGACCAATACATCCTATTAATTTCAAGATGGGTGTTTCTATCCACCATATAAAATGATTATCAAAAAAGCATCTTTATAACTTATTTTATATGGTATCATATGAAAATGGAATTTGAGCTTAGAGTTCCAGAAACATCCATTTTCAGAATTATATAAACTTTTCCAAGATATATGGCAGGATGTTTCTTTCCATTGTTTAAATTTATTTTTTAGGATGACTTATCTGATTTTCTAAAAAAAAAAAAAAAAAAAAAAAAAAAAAAAAATTATATGTGAGTTTAAATAATACTCTTAATTGTTTTATTTATTTGCATTTATATTATGTAACAAATTCTAATTGCCCTGGGAATCAAATAGTATTATTTTTCTGATTCTCTGATTATTTTATAGAATTTACCCTAATATTCTCATATTGAGCTTTCTGGACACATTTCAACCCACAGTTCTCTAATTAATAGTCTCCAGTGGCCACTTCACTACCTAAATGATAAAATCAAAGCCTTTAATTTGCTTCCTGGGTACTTCATATAGTATGATCTGGGCTTACTTTTCTCACTTGATTTCATTCTGTTTCTCATTTTACGCTCTAGCAGCCCTGAGCGCTCAGCTACAGTCTTCCTGGTTTCTCACCACTAGCCTAGATTAGTCTTTTTTTTTTTTAAAAAAAATTCATTTCACATACTTCTGAAACTTACTCTGAATAAGCAAGTAAGTTTTGTGTTCGCAACATTTTAACTGTTTGATTTGGGGCTGGAAAATGGTTGACTGCACACATTGCACTTGCATATGACTCAAGCTCCATTCTCAGCACCTATGTCAGGCAGTTCACAACCATTTCTGTCTAATTCCAGATCCAGAAAATATGACGCCCTCTTCTGGCCTCCATTGAAACTGTCTTCACATGTATATACCCACCACTATGTACACACACAAACACTGGAAAGGAAAGTTTAAAAATTCTGTATACTATTTCTATTCAAAAGGGTGAAAAAGCTTACTATATAATGAAAGAAAGTTAAAGGACAGAAATTTAATTTTGGAACAATATACCATCTTATTAGCAGTCAAGGGAAATGTACGCTTCATCAATGGCTTATATCTCTTTTCTCATCTTTTTTTTTTGTTTTATTTTCTCACTATTAAGTCACTAAATGAGATCATTTTCATTTAAATCATCTCATTCCAAGTTCCGTGAGTACTTATGTTGAATACAGAATGTATATAGAATATGGTTGTTTCTCTTGAATATGCACTTTGTGTTCCTAGAGAGAGTTGAGTGAATTGAGTCAACACTGACTTAACTTGAGCATCATCAAGCTTGTTTCTTAAAAAGGTTAGGTCATAAATATGTTTGCTTGAATGATGGTATAGTCTCTTTTGCAATTGTTCATCTGTTTTGTAAGGCTAAAACAACAATACTATACTTGCATGAGTTGATAAAATTGTATTAACAAGTGTAGATTTATTACCATATTTAGCTTGGGTTCTATAGTTTGCCAACTCTTGATTTAATGGGTAGAAAAAAATCCAACTAATAGCTTAAATTGTCAATCTTGCAAACACTGAGAGAAAGAAAACACATTCTTAGTTCTCTTCAGCTGGGTATATCTGTCTGGTTGTAACACTAACAGGTTTTTCCAAGTCAGGCATTCTGTACAGTATAGAATAGCCTCATGAAAGTATAAGTTGTATAACTAGTCCACCAATGACTCAAAGGCTGGACAGATGGCTCAGGTAGTGAAGTGATTTCTATGCAAATCTGAAAATCTGACTTTTCCCCCCAGGACCTATGTGAAAATAGAAGTTCAGGGCTGGTAAATGCCTGGAATACCACTAATGGGGAAATGGAAGGAAGAGAATTCCTGAGTTTAATGGTAGGCAACCAGCCTAGTCAGTAAGCTCTAGGATCAGTGGAAGACCCTGTCTTAATCAAAAACCAAACAAAATCAAACAAAACATAGAGGACTATTGAGAAACATCAGCACCTGGCCAGCACATGCATGCACATGTACATACATCAATGAGCCCTTGTGCACATATATACACAGAGACAAACAAAAACAATGAATTCAACATGGACTATAAGCAGAAAGAGTTTGATGACATTGGTATAAACTGACACATTGTAAGGCATTGTTTCAGATGGTTAGGGAAGGTTGGTAAGTCTCAGGAATAACGTGTCTGGCTGCAGAAGACTAGTATGACCTACAATCATAACTCCAATCTGAAGTTCATGACATGTGAGACCAAGAGAGAGGTGATGTTTCAGTTTTTCTCCTAAGGTAGGAAGCAAAAAACCTCCCTGATATACCAAAAAGATTCCTTATTCAGAAGAGTGATACCCTCTGGTTCTGTTTATACCCATCACATTGAGGAATACAATCTGCTTTACCCATTCTATCTGTTTCAGTATTGATTGCCTCCCAAAACACACAAGAGAGTTTGGTCATACCATCTGGATGGCCATAATCCACTGTCCCAGTCAAGTTGACACCTTAAAAAAAGCAAAAAGCTGTCATGTAGAGTAAACTTATAATTCTAAAGCCAATTTGTATGTCAGGAGCCAGGAAAACTAAATTACTTTTACAAAGGATCACTTCTCCATCTTACATACTTATATAAACCCCTGACACAATTAAACTTCGTTAAAACAAAATATTCAACACTGAGGGCCACTTATGCCATTTTAAAAAGAATATGCCTAAACTTTAACATATATGTGTTATATAGGTATGTTATATACTATATGCATTATAAAAATCATATAGCTATATTTTAAATTTTTGCTGGTTTTGAGACCTAATATCTTTCTATAGTCCAAGCAGGTCTGGATTTTGTTTTCTAGCTGACACTGGACTTGAATTCATGATCTTTCTGCTTCAGCTCTCTGAGCACGGAGACTTATACTCTACTATATTTTAGTAATCTTAACTATTTAAAAAACATATTTTTTCAAAGTACATTGAAAAAATACAAATAACCCAAATTTTTGTTATTTGAAATTAGTACCCAGTGCTGCCAAACAGTATTTCATTCACAGGACCGCCTCTCTGGCCTTTTTCCCAACACCACAATCCACAGGACTCAGGAAGAAAACACATCACATGTCAGTGATTCTAAAGAACAAATATGAAACCATTACTCTAATAACAACACCACTGATATTGACTGAAACCTATAAAATTGAAGACCCTGGGGATATGTCTTAAAATCCATTTAATTCTTAATGACCTGGGGATTCCTTGAGGTCCATAGATTTGAAGATTTCTATGTGTAAAATTGGCTGGCATTTCTCCCTGACACTTGTCATCCTAATAAACAAGATATTGGTGGCAGATTGACAACAGCTCTCCTTTATAAGATTTTCTACTTAAAATAGCTTTATAGATTGAAGTACATTTGAATCCATCAATTTTCTAATCGAGGTATAAATATGTCAAGATTGCATTCTTCAGAGTAAATCCTTCTGTCACTTCTTTATGATTTTTCTATTCTTCCTTCAAGAGTTATTATGTTTTTCTCTCAGGATTGTAAAATGTAAAGGGGAAAATACAGTGAGCCACTGAGAGTTTTCTGTTACCTTTCTGTCTAGAGTTGTTTATGATTTTATTTCTCTATAGGAAATAGCAGTAAATTGTCGTGTCAATGGCATTTTAGAAATCTTACCATACACACTGACTTCAAGTTTGATTTTTATTATAATACTGATTCCCTTTTGAAGCCCTTACATAATTCCCCATGTAGAAACTTGGTAGATGGTGAAGTCCTAATTCATTGTCGTTTGCAATGTTTATTTCCTTTTTGGTTATGGATGAATTAATAGCTTTCACAGCTAATAGTTTTGGAGTTTTGTTATGTGGTCTTCAAAAATCACATTTTCACACACACACACACACACACACACACACACACACACACACACCTCATTATGCCTTATGTTTTGTGTGCTATATAAAAATATTTGCAAGTTGGATACCACATTTCAACTTAAGACTGACAAGGTTATTTTTACCTTTCTGTGTATGCATACATTGTATCATGTGTATTTTTGTTTACAGGTGTGTGCATGCTGTAGCACATACATTCAGAGCAGCTGACAACCTCCAGGTTTTTGTTTTGTTTTGTTTTTGCTTTGTTTCTTTTTTCACACTCAGACATTGTCTTCAACTCACCACTGTGTCCTCCAGGCTAACTGGTCGACAAGCTTTAAGGATTATCCACCTCCCTTCTCCCTACAGAAATACTGGGGTTTTAGATACATCATAGTGAATCTGTATTTACTTTGATTTTGAAGATTCAAACTTGTATACCAATGCTTATGCTCCGTGCTCTTTACTAAACGAACAAACTCTCAACCCTTAAACAGGAATCTTTTACATTGCTCAACTTGATTTATCTGTACTGTACATTTTAGCAAAAAAACAAAAAATGCTTTTCTCTAACTTTATCAAGTATGTCTTAATTTCCCCCCTTTTCTCTTTGGTTTTCCAGCTACATTTACTACTATGTTATTTTTGTTATTTATTTGTTATTACTATGTTATTTTCCTCCAGATTTCTAGCCATTTACCAACTTTGCATTTGTAGCTAGAAGAATAGAAATTCCTGTTTGTGTCAGATTGGACAGAATTTATATTTTTGGACAATGCTATGCCCAGCTGAAGCATCCTAGCTAATTGACCAGTGTAAGATGAAAGGCAAATATCAGACATCAGCTCCTCAATGGCAGAAGCTAGGCCAAACACAGAAAGGCAAAGGAACACATTGGCAAGTAGCAGTGTGTCTATCCCTCCATTAGAATGTTGACTTTGTACAATTTTGGTAAGAAAAAAATGTACAAATATCTTTCTTTTATAATTCTTAACACAAGTAAGTAAATATAATTTATTTTTCTTTTATTCTACTATAATAATTTCCTAGAGCTAATCCTTTACCATAAACTGGGAGGCTTACAGTGACAGAGAAATAATTTTCAGAAATCTTGCAAGGTGTGTCTAGAATCATAGTAATATCAGGGTTGTATCAAGTTCTACTAGAGCACTGGTTTTCTATCTGTGGGTCATAACCCCCACAGGGGTCACATATCAGAAATTTTACATATCGATATTTACATTATAATTCATAACTAAATTACAGTTATAAAGTGACAACAAAAAAAATTTGTAATTGTGGGTCACCACAGAAGGAGGAACAATATTAAGGGGTTTCAGTATCAGGAAATTTGAAAACCACTATGTGAGAGACTCTCAAGGACCAGGCTCTGCATCTCTTCTGGTTTCTCCTCACTACTGATAACTCTGATGTTCCTGGTATGTCAGTATCCGTTCCTATCTCTGTTCTATAGCAATGAAGTCCTCTCATGTCTCTCCATGATCCTCACATTCTATAAGAACACAAGCCATTGAATTTAGGATGCAGTGTGAATGCAAAGGATCTCAAGATACTTAGTGTAGCACTAGGGAGATGGCTCAGTCTGTAAAGTGTTGTCCAAGCAAGCATGAACTCGCCTTGTCACATAAAAATTCTGAGCATGGGGACTCGTTGTTATAATCTCAGAACTGGAAAGCTTAAGACAGCTGCATCTCTAGGAATCACTGGTCAGGTACCCAAACTAGTCTAATGTTTATCTCCAGGTGAACCTAGAGACCTTGTATCAAAATATAAGTTATGTCTTGAAGAACAACACCTGGCATTGCCTTCTGGCTTCTATATATGCAGGTACAGACCCCCTAACATGAACATATCATATATACAAATTTATATACCTCATGAGATAATTATTGTGGTAACAGACATTTAGAGGACTACCGTTCAATTCACGACTTGCACCTACCTTCTCTCCTTCTCATTTTCTTGCTTTATGTTTTCTCTTGGACACATTGTTTTGATAGACTGAAATGTCTCTCCTTTTGATGCTGATGGATATTCTTGCCACCTTTATAAGTGACTAGCAGAGAAAGGCAAAATTTTCAAGGTTCATTTACTGCCTCTCTAATAATTCAAATATTAATAATTTGAATTATGTTCTTTAGGGTAATCTCCTTAGAACATTAAACTTTGACTGGCCCAGTTATTACTATTAATAACAAATTTAGACTGATTATCACTTTATTACATCTTACTTACTTCCCCTATATCTTCAATTCAGCTTGTTTGTAAAATCATAATGCATCTGTGAGTTACCATGGGTTAAGTAGGTTACATTATATAGCACTGTTAAATTTTATGACAATCACACGCAGTGATTGTTTGTAGAACTTCTCGTATTTGCAGACCCAAGTAGGCACTGATTGTCCTATTTTTTCCTAGAGAATATTATATACTATAATACACAATATAATACATACTATATAATACATAATACATTATGTATCTTATATAATTATAATATATGATATATGTATTATATATATAATTAGAAAAAACTATAAGAGGTTATAATCCTCTGATAAAGTGAGGGAAACATACTTCAAGTTCCAGCTCATTTTCTAATCAGTGGGTACAGCACCAGAGTCACCAGCTTCACCAGAAGCTGAAGTTTAGAACAGGAGACCACAAGGGGACTGAGATGTAGCCATAAGTGATCAATGCAGAAGGAGAGTTTAGTACTAGCCAGAGGCTCTGAGATTCCCTTTTCCAGATTGTGTCCAACCAAATCTTTGTCTTTATCACTTGAAAAAAGAAAACAAAAACATGATCATGGAGTGTCCAGCAGGCAGTAACAGTTCCAGATCTGACCAGTGGAAAGTAGACTGTGCAGTGACTGGAGAAATTAGTTAGAAGAAGCAATGCTGACCTTACAAGTCAGGTCAGGGGGAAACCAATTACAGCTGACAGGAGTGGATGGAGAAAAATGAAAATAATTTAGATGTTAAATCCATCATCAACACTTACAGGTCATGCAAGAAGTTACAGCACCTGGAAAGGCCCAGGTCAACACTGTAGTATTTGCCCTTCTAAACACTGGCAATGGGGTTTGCTGGTAAAGTGGGAGTGAGCAGATATCAAACAGAGATTAGCAACGTAGTCAGGTTTAATACAGGTATTACTTTTACTATCCCATTGAAGATGCTTATATTTTATAGAAATGGAATGTTAACTTGGAATTTGATTTCATTTCCTTCTCAGTTTTTAGGGTAAACAATGATTACATACTGCTTCTAATGATTGATGGGATTTTTCTTTGTAGTTTCACAGAGATACAGTAATATTAATTCTTAGTAAAACACATATGTGTGGTGGTTAATAATCCTTGTCAACTTGACAGGATCCAGAATCACATAGGAAACAAACCTCTTGGCATTCTATAAGAGAATTTCTAGATTATAAGTGCAGAGGTGGGAAGATTCAACCTACTTCATTGGAGAATTCTAATCTAAGTCCTGAGTACTAATCATCCAATGGACAGACCCTGTATATTCTTCCTTCTTCTGCGTCCCTCACAGTGTCATTATAATAGCTCCAATCTTACCAGGATAGCATCCAGAAAATAAACACATGCTTTTTCATCAACATGCAGGGATATGGATCACTATGGAAGAGGATGAGGCTTTAGAGAAATTAGCAGCAAAATTTTCAGGAGTCAGATCTTATATTTTTCAAGATTACATCCACTGATTCTCAAGTAATAACAGTCATAGACACATCTCACTCTGCATGTTTGGCTCATGATGAACATGAACTTTCTGCCTATTTTCACGTTATGTGTGAAGCTTCAACCTTCAATGCCATCCTGATACATAGACCACAGTGGGCCTCAGAAGAAGTGGAAAGCCCAGCCTTCTCTTCACCAGAGGCTGGTGGCCAGCTGGGCCTCACATTTAAGAGAACCATCTATTTCTCTTCCATTTATGTTAAGAGATCAAGCCACTGGAGTTGAGTGTATGTCCTTGGGAATTAGGATTTTCCCTGATGTCAGTCTGCCACCTTTCACTTTCTCATTTCTGCCAGACCTCAGGATACGACCAGGAATTGAACATCTCTTATTCTATTCCTCTAGTCACCCTAATGTCAAAGTCTCAGAAAAATTATGAAGCCTCCTGGGCTTTGTCACAATCAATTTCCAAACTGTTCATTCATACTATAGTTGCACGCACAAGGGTTGTGTGAGGGGCTCAGGTGGCAGTGTGCTTGACCTCCATGACCTAACATTGAGAACTTCCCATGTTCAGTTCCTAGCCCCACATTAAGCTTGGGGGCACAGAGGTATAACCCAGTGGTAGAGTGATGAAAACAGGGAGATAAGGTTGCCATTGTCATTTGTGGCTAATAGAAAGTTGGAGACAAACCTGAAATACATGTGTCTTATTTCTGTAACCAAAGTAATAACAACTTATAGACACTAAAGAAATCGCAACCTGGGACATCATCTTTATGGATACTTCACCCTTTTAACAGAAAAGACCCATAGCTCAACATGCTGTGATATTTTTCTAATAAGATTTTGAGGAACTGGTCTGGAATATGGTCAAAGGAAAGATGACACACTCTAGGAAAGCACAAACTGACAGAAGGCAAGTTCCTCTGAGGGTATACAAAATCAAACCAAAATGTTTGAAGTAGAAGATGCAGGAACCCACTGTTACATGTCCCAGAGCAGTAAGGGTGGCCAGCAGCAAGTCCACAGGTACTAAAATGTTTATAGTGGGAAGAACCTCTTGCCTGTGTATTTATTGAGGTCCACAAGCAACATCTTCCTACCTACCAGAAAGGATTCAGTTTGGATAATTGAAACAGTTGTGAAGGTGAAACCTTACTCACTTGACTTTTGTTGACCTTTCAGTTTTATCATGGTCATCTGCTGTCTGGAGTATGGTTTGAGGTCATCTAGAGGAGGAATGAATGTTCTCATCTATAAACTCTTCTTTTAGTATGGGGAATTTTAACTAAACCAAAGGTGATGGACTGAAACTATAAAAATGGGTGTCAAGGCACCAATGCAAATAAACTTATGGTCAAATAGTGACCCACAAACTCACCCTTCTTTTCCTAATATCAAACAGTCATCATTAGCAATTTCTTTTCTCAATTGAGATTGTTACAGACCTCCTGTTCACCTTTGTGTGTATCTATGGATGCATATATATGAGCGAGTGCATCCTCATGGGCCGGTGTGAGGTGATGAGTGTCCTGCTCTATGGCTCTATCATATGTTCTTGAGACTGATTCTCCCACTTAACTACATCTAGGCTAGTGGTCAGTGAGCCCCAGGGTCTGACTTCATCCCCCACAACATTGAATTTGTAGGTATACACGGACATGCCAACTTGTTATACAAGTGCTGTGAGCTGACTTGAGTCCTCAAGTTTCCAGAGCAAGCACTCTTACCCACTGAACCTTTGTCCCAGCCCTATTGCCTCCTCCAGATTTCAATTGAAGAGGTCTCCTTTGCAATAGTCTTCATTTTAAGTAAGTATTACAAAAAGGGATTTTAAATACAGAATCCTCAGCTCAAACTGAGTTGAACCATAAAAGTAATTAAAGATGAATAGATAGGAGAAGTTTCAGATGTGTCAGCATTTAAGTTCTGCTCTCTTCTGTTGATTCTCTCCTCAGCAGGCTTATCTTTCCCCATAGTACTGAGCATTGTTAGGAATAAGTATAAGGCCCTAAATATCTTACTGCGTTTCCTGAATATTGCTTTCTTATGTCCTCATGTTCACTAATAGAGAAAGTTAGATCAAATAGCTCAGGATAACTCAGTAGTTAGAAGTGCTCCCTGCTCTTTTTGAGGATTGTCACTCAGTTCCAAGATTCCACATTGGAGTTACTACCTGCGACTCTAGCTCCAGAGGGTCAGATACCCTCTTCTGTCTCCAAGAACCCATGCCCTCATTTAGCATAAATTTATATATACACAGCATTCATATACATAAATAAAATAAAAATACATCTTAAAGAAAAAAAAAGGTCATGTGTCCCTGTCAAAGAGGAGATTATGAGCTGTTTGGCAGGATGTTCTTTGGTACATCCTGAATATGTGATTCTTTTCTAGACCTCAAATACATTCCTTTGAGAACACTTTCAGTGGCCAGCAGAGGCGTGGTAGTAGCCACATGGCATCTACACCAAGTACTCATGAAAATTAGTCTGTTTTCAGTTTTTCAAGAGTTAATTTGTTTTGTTTTGAAATGGAGATGGCCTTGAATTCAATGTGCATCTGAAGACAGTCTTGAATTTCTGCTCTTGCTTTAACCCAGAGCTGAAAACATAGGCATACCCATTCACTACACCTGGGTTTGTGAAATGCTGAGTACTGAACCCTAGGGATGCATTGTATCCACAGAACTACAGTCCAGTTCTAAATAGATGGTTTTCACATTAAGTAGAGTGAGAATATCTCTCTTCCTTTGCTTCCATATTTCCAGTATTCAACACTTTGGACCTATCCATCCATTCTCCATGTCCTATCTTAAGATAATGTCAAGGGAGGCTGAAGGATTTTTTTCTGTTTTTGTCTATGGATAAGACATGTGTTAGTAAACTGAGAGAGTAGCTATCACTCACTCACTGTCTGTATAAATGGTCTTCTGTGGTTTCCCTGGCAACTCCCTGATTCCTTTGTAACCTTTTAATTCCAGCAGTGTTCCTTTCATCAATATATTCTTCTATGAAATTTAGCAATTCTTTCTGATTTATAAGGTTGCACATTTAAGGTCTTTAAATAAAATTGGGCATGAACTCCTTTGAAAATGTATGCAAAAGTTGTGTTTTTCTAAAATGGATTCTTTTTTCCCCTTTAATGGTTTTATAAGTGCTATAATTGGAATAAATATTCCAACTTTTGTACTTCAAAATCATAGCCAATGGAATAAAATATAGTTTTGATTTCAAACTTGAAGTGTATTCATACTAAGTGTTTTCTTGTTGGTTTGTTTGTTTGTTTGTTTTGCCTCTATTCCCTCATTTTGAAGCAACTCTTATCACAATATCTAAAGAGTTATGGGAACCCTCCTTTCAGAGACATAAGCAAGGTTTACTTGCTTATACCCATAAGGTTTTAATAGTAAGCCAAAGAATGAGGGTACCAAAGTTTACACTTAGGATCCAAGGAATTTATTGAGCTTTTTGTCACAGCATGGGTGACCCAGCATAAATGATGGCTTACCTATAGTCACATACATAGAGTCACATCTTAGTTAACCTTTCCCAGCCTATAGACTTAAACCCCTTCCACACCACAAGCACCAGGCATTTGTCATTAAAGTAAACTAACATACAAATAGCTGGGTATCCCTCTCTTCAGAGGCTTGTTACTGACTCTTGCAAACAGGCACAGCTGGTATGATGAGGATGGTGAGTGTTTTCTGTTTGTGGTTTTATAAGTGTGTTACAGTTTTCCACTTATACAGCTAGCTCACCAATTAGTGAAACTGGAGTAATATGTTTATTTAACAAGCTTTATATCTGGGCATGGTTTGGACTCTGAGTTCCCTGGAAGAATCATTGATGCTAAGAAGAAAGATCATATTGAGTTTTTATGAAAACATAGTAGGTCAACCTGTTGAACCGCGGGGTTTGTATTCCTCATTGTGTAACAGAGAAACTAATCAATCTATTCCCTTATTTTCCATGTAATGTGGCATGATTATAATACCTATATGGGCTTTTTCTCAGGGATTCAGAAACAGAAAACTAAGTGGATAGATAGACTTGCTCCAACATTATAATTGTCAAATAGAAAGATGTATCATCTGCTTTATCCTTAGCATGTATCAGAAACTCAGTAGTTTCTGTTGTGTGTAAGATATTTTCTTTTTCTTTTTTGAAATCTACATGGAAACACTGTAGCAGGGGTTTGACCAATTCTTTTCTTGTTTACAGCTAGAAAAATACATATGAAATAAATAAAATTGGATCATCTGGCTCAAATGATACAGTTCAAAACTAGTGAAGAGGAAAAATGTTTATAATTAGTCGAGAAGTGGTTAAAAATGACTAGTGGCAAGGTAGATGGTCACAGTCATGCTAGGTTGAACTGTGTTTTCCTTGCATTCAGTTAATGATGAGCAAACTATAATCCATTGAATCATAGAGGTTTGGAATAGAGTAAGGGACTATGCAGGACAGTTAAGTCTCTGCAGGAAAAAGGAATGGGATAGTAGAGGATGAATTATGGAAAAGAACTGTAGGATCACATGGGGAGTGGAGAATGAAGAGGGGGGCAAGAAGGGGCAAATAAAAGGAGAGACAGCTAAAATTATGGGCCATTGAGGAAACACAATAGAGTAGAAGCTTTATAAAATATATTAATATATGAAGGCAACCTAAAATAAAATGCCAAATAATGGAGGAAACAGAGCCCTAACTGGCCATCTCTGTCACAAAACGAAGCTTCCTATACCAGGAATTGGTTACATCTAAGTGAGTCAGTGGCCAATGGGGACCCATTTATTCTCCAAGCAATCCAGGCTATGGCAAAGACTACTGGTCACACTCCACAAAATGGCAGCAAGATCCTATTGGTAAAGACAACACCAACACAACTCATTGAATGTGGAGAAGTTGAGCTGATGCTAGTAGAACCTTTACTCCTATTAATGTTCATGGTACTGGAAGTTACATTTTGCACATCACCATAAGGAGAAAGATAAACACTAACCCTGCTACAATCCTTTAATCTACAGTGATGTCCTGCCTGCAAGATCTGCTAGTGCAATGGTGACACAAAGCTGGTGGCTTGTGGGAATGACCAACCATTATCTGATTCGACTTAAGATACAGACACACACACACACACACACACACACACACACACACATACACACACACACTATTTATACCTGATTTAACACTACTTATATGGGTAAGCAATAACCTGAGATTTCTAAAATTTTTTTGTTTTTTTTTTCTTTTCTTTTTACCCTATAGGTACTTTGAGTGTACGTGTGCGTGTGCGTGTGCGTGTGCGTGTGCGTGTGTGTGTTTGTGTGTGTGTGTGTGTGTTTGTACTTTTATGGGCTTCCTGAGTCTGTAAATCAGAGTGTCTCTGCATCTATATCTGTGCCTGCCCTGGGGTTCTTTTCCTCTGTTTGTTTGTTTTGTCCTAGTCTGATGTGTTCATTTTATCATATCATTTATATTATATTATATTATATTATATTATATTATATTATATTATATTAATTTTTATCCCTTAGAAGTCTGTTTATTTTCTAATGAATGACAGAAAGGGGTGTGTCTGGATGTGGGGCCTTGGAGGAGAAACTGAGAGGACTAGAAGAAGGGGAAACTAATCAGGATATATTGTATGAAAAAAATCTGTTTTTAATAAATTAAAAGATGTGCTTTCTTGTTTACATGCACATTAGGTAGAGGAGGGTTGACCTTTCTGTGTTTTTTGCTCCTTTGAGTAAGAAATGTTGTTTCAAAGGCAACTTGCTTGTTGGTTCATAGTAATTAATTTAACAATTTATTTACTAAATCACTGTTCTTAAATTTAAAAAACTATTTGTATTACATAAATTTATTTCTAGTATATTTGTGGGCACACATGCAAAAGTACAAGTATGGACGTCAGAGGACAGTTTCTTTTCTTCTACTAAGCATCCTGGGGATCCAACTCCAAACACCAGGCTTGTTAGCAAATGGCTTTATCCTTTGTACCACTTTGTCACACATTACTGCTTTAAAGCACATTTTTTAAATAGCCTACTACTCTTGGAATTTTAACACCCTGGTAATTTGCCTGTGTCTAGCTTCAGAAATTGATCCCCAGACTACCCTGGGTCATATTGAGATCAGTACCTCCCTCCTGCATCACTCACAGCTTCCAGAATAGGTCAAGCACCTCACATCTGCAACTCTTTGGAAGCCCTTTATCAAACCTGTTTGACCTAGACATGCTTGTGTTTTAACACAAGGGTCACCTTCATTTAGTGCATATCTTACAACACCATGTCAGCTCTGTTTTTAAACTGCCATGTGATACCATTACCTGGATACAACATTCTTCTAAAATCATATCTTATAATAAATTTTAAAGCATTACCTATAGTTTAATGCACAGGGTTCTTTTAGTGTAATTGTAGCTTTTATTTGCGTGATTTAATTGTCATCTCTCAATGAGCTTGGATTTCAGTGATTAGGCAACAATGACAATCATCTTGTTGTGCTTTAATTTATAATTGATTTTATATCATTTAAAGACTTTGCCCTTACTTTAAATGGCATTGTGTACTACTTGTTTCCTGCTTTTAAAAGAAAGAGACAGAGAGAGACAGAGATAGAAAGAAAGAAAGAGAGAAAGATAGATAGAAAGAAAGAAAGATAGAAAGAAAGGAAGAAAGAAAGAAAGAAACACGACTATGTCTGTGTGTGGGGGAAGAATGACATTGGAGGGAAGGGTTAGCAGTAAGGAACACTGGTTTCCTTGGTAGAAGATTGGGTTGAGTTCTAGTATCCATGTCCGACAACTGACAATGCCCTGTAACTCAAGATCTATGGGACTGATGCCCTCTTCTAGGCTTTGCTAGTACTGTACTCATGTGAACATATTCCCATGACAAGACACATAGAAACAATCATAAAAAAAATCTTTATTTTTTAAAATAACAAAAATTATATATAATGTCCCTTTGAAGAAGCCGATTGCAGTCCAAAAAGGCTCATTGTGTCATTTGACAAGTTGCAAGGGTTTTGTTGCTGCTCGTTCTTCCTGCTTTTCATTTTTGTTTATCTTGTTTTTAACTTACGCTTCTATTCTCCTCACTTTTCTGCCACATGAAGCAGGGTTCTTTGACTTCCACACATTACAAACTTTCAAGATCTACCCTCTGTGAATCAACTTTTCTGCAAGAGACAGGCTTCTCTGAGGGGCTTTCTTCTGCTTTCATCTGAACTCCCTGGGTCTGCTTCTCAGCTGCCTTTCCTGGCTTCACAAATTCACATCCTCCTTTTAATTGTCCCAGTCTCTAGTCTTCCTGACACATCCTCAAGGGGTTTCCCAAGTGCATGAAAGGCAACCCTGTAAGTCTCTCATGACACAGAATAACTTTATTCTGCTTTCTCCCTTTCTGAGGCTTGACACAGTATTCTATTCTGGGTTTCTGGGTTGAAAAATCTTTCCTTCTCATAATTCTGAAGCCAGCTTTTCCTTTGTCACCTGTGTTCATTGTTTCTAAGAGAAAAGGCCAGCAATGCTGCATTTCTCATGCCTTCATGATGATTTTAATTATCTTGACACTCTATGATTTAATACTGAACTAGGGGGAAAAGCAGAAGTGGTTGGAAAGATGAGATGTTTCTGGGATTAGGAACACACGTTTCTATTCCTGAAGACCAGAGTTCAGTTCTCAGCACTGACTGCTGACAACTGCCGGACACTTCGACTTCAGAGAATCCCATATCTTCTTCTGAACTCCATGTGCACTCGCATACATATGCGTACCCACACACAGACACATACACATATACACAGTTTAAAAATTTTAACTCTTTTAAACAACTAAATAAATAATACATAAATAAAATAGATGTATCTAAGTTTTCAACTTTCTTGTGTATCTTGTTATTGAATATTGTTTCTCTTTAGTTGGAATGAATTTATCTAAACTGTATCTTGAATAATTTTTTTCCTCCTTCATTTCTCAGTCTATTTTTCTGAAACTCCTGTGTCCTGAGGTTTTTGTCTCTTAGCTTTTTGTTTCCTGCACAATACCCTGCCTCTTTGCTCTGTTTCAGCTTTCTTCTCTTACGTCTGCCATTGGCTTTCTCCTATTGCTATCTTAACGCGTACTTCTGTAATTTTTCTGCTTCATAAGATTCTGGTGTTCTTCATACAAGAAGCTTACACATTTATCTTTGTGCAGCTTGTGTGTATGTCTACATGTTCATGCATATGTATGGAGGCACAAGGTCAACTTCAGTTAAGGTGTGGCATACTGATAGTTAGTTAGTTAGTTAGTTAGTTAGCTAGTTTGTTAGTTAGTTAGCTAGTTTGTTGGTTAGTTTTTGAGACAGGGTCTATCACTGAAGTTCAACTCAGCATGTAGAATAAGGTGGCTGGTCAGTAAGTACTAGGTTTCTACCTGTGTCTGTCTCTCCAACACTAGGATTACAAGCATCCACCATCAAGTCTGGCTTTTTTTATGTGAAGGCTGAGAATACAAATTCAAGTCTTCAGGTGTGGAAATCAAGCACTTTATCAAATGAATGGTTTCTGTGTCCCCTTGAGTGAATTATTTTTTTCTATTGTATTCTCAGTCTCATTTATTTTATAAAGGTTTCTTTGTATTCTCACAAATTCTATAGATTCTTCTTCAGGAAGTCAAATGTAGGTGTGGAACAGGGGAATGGTCATCTTGTTCATTACTCACAGTTGGACACTGAAGAGAGACCGTGATGAATATGATGTGAGAACATGGAGGGCTCTCTCAGCAGGACCTTTGTGCTCTATAGTCCTTAAGTTCATATCTATGTACAAATCTTTATTCTCTAGACAAAGAATGTTGACTGCAGAGTATTTCATTTGGTTGGACAGAGTTATTTACTCACAATTATATTCAACTAGGTTAATGAATGAAAGCTGAATGCTCATTATGGCCTATATAATAGACATGGTTTGGCAATATAATCTCTGAAGGTTCAAAAGCAGATGTTAATGCCCTCTGACTATTGTACTGTGCCCAAAGATTAGGCAATATGCTTCTCTGACACATTAGTCCTGGACTCAGTTGGTAAAGCATTTGTCTTGAAAGCATAAATACCCAGGTTCAATCTATACAACCCAAATAAACAATAAAAAAATAAATAAATAAACAAACATACAAACAAAAGAACTGTGGTCATAGTGCTCTCAATGGTATGATGTCACAAATATGGACACAATTTATGAGATCCCGGACACTCACCACTCACTGACCACCATTCCAGATGAATGGGTAGCTCCAATTTAAACCCTGGCTTCCACATAAACAACAGCAACAGACACACACACACACACACACACACACACACACACACACACACACACACACAAAATGTGTCTGTGTTGCTTTCCTGTTGTTTCCTGTTGCTGTAATGAGAACTATAACCCTAGGGAAATTGAATAGAAAAGAGTTTGTTTCACCATGTCAAGTCAAGACAGAAACATGGAAGTGAAACAATAGAGAAATATTGTTTCCTGTCTTGCTCCCAGGCCCAGGTTAGCTCCCTTAGTTGTACAGCTCAGGCCAATCTGCCAAGGGATGCTGTGGCCCAGAGTGGACTGGAAGCTTCTGCCTTGATGAAAAATCAAGAAACCCTTCTCATACATAATCATAGGCCAATTCCATAAAAGTGATTCTTTAGTTGGGTTTTCCTTATCCTAAAAGACCCTTACATGTCTAGTTGGCAATAAAAGAACCAGCAATACAAGGCAGGATAATATTAGGATTTGTAAAATTATTTCCACGCAGGATCTTGAAACATTTTTTATTGTAATTATTTTTAAAGCTCTGACATATAACCTCAATTGCAAAAACATAAAACGGACATAATGCTGAAAGTTAATAAAAATATTTATTGCTAAATTAACTGACAGCCTATATTATAATAATTATTAAGTTGACCATTGCTTTGTTCTGATATTTGTAGCCAGAATGAAGCTTATAAATCAAACCAGAGATGGTAGTTTTCTTTCCATTGTAAGCTCTGTAAAAATAGCAATAAATCTATTTGAAATGTAGAAATGACCTTTACTGGTGTATTTTATGAAAGATTTTTTTTCTTCACATGAGGTATTTTGTAGACTACTATTCTGTTTCTTAAAGTTGCATCTCATTGAGTGAGAAAATACACACGTATTTCATACTGAAAGGGTGCTACATCTCACTGTGTCTGTGGAGATCAGAGATCAAAGGAGGTACAAACAACCTAAATAAAAAAGGCAGTAAAGGCTCACTAAACCTGAACATAACTCTATTTGCTTCGTTAGTTTGGAGACTTTTGGGGGCAGGGAGAGGGGGTAAAAGATGTTTTGCTCCCTCAAAACTTCATGTTGCTGAAGGTAATTTTATGCAAACTATAAATTCCTGCATCTGCAAGTGAGAGTCCCCCATTATCCAAGTATTCTTTTCTCCAGAGTAATAGCATACAGTTAGTAAATGTGCAAGAACCCAGAGTCAAAAGCTAAAAGATGGAGGTTCACAAAGTATCAGGTATATAGCTTATTACTGATTATATCTTCATGCCATAACAACAACGATTTGGGGTGTTATGCACACTCCAGACTGAGCACCTCAGTCATACACCGCGGATGTTTCATTAAAGTTTGCATATTTCGTGAGAATGTCAGCCATTCTCTGACTGTATGTCATAATAAGCTTACAAGCAGCTACAAACAGAAGTAAAGGCCTCTCAGTCACCTCCCGATTGCATTTTCTTATACAATTGCATACTAGAAATGAGAGGTGATTTTCGTTGCTTATTAGCAGTGGTGTTTTCTGAAAAGGCAAATAAAATGTCAAGCTTTCTGTTCTCACTGCCTTTTGTCACCATCAGTCTCACTGACTAGGAGAGAGCGATCTGTGCCTGCAGCAACATGACCCTTCCCCATGATTATTTCCCTGAAAATAGGTTGCTAAAACTACCATAGTAATGCCAGGTTGGGGTTCTCATAGGAAACACAACACAGGAGTAACATGACTCTCAGCCCCTGAGTGACCTCTTTTATCCAGGTGGGAGAAGGTGAATCTCATCAAGAAATCTTCTCAGCCCATTTTCAGTGACAAGGGTTCCTAGAAAGATGGACAAAGTGCACCCAAGGAGGCATGAAACACTTTGGTACAAGTTGCGGCTGTCAGAGATGTGAGTCAGATTGTAGAGTGCTTGCCTTCCATACATAAATCTTTTAGGTTCCTTCCCAGCTCTGTGTGAAAATGATGTGGTAGCCCATGTCTGTAATTGTAGTAAGACAGGGGAGGAGAAGGAAGATCAGAAGTTCAAAGTCATCTTTAGATACATAGTGAGTTCAAGACCAGCCTGGACTACCTGAGACCTTGTCAAAAGTAAGAATTGCACTTAAGGATATTCATATTAATTTTATGTGTAGTCACTGGGTTTTAACTATTATAAACTTTCTTCAACCTTTTTTCACTGGACTCGTGGGTTTGTTCAAATACATAACTGAAATTGACATTGGTTTTTGTCTTGCTAAAGGTTGTATCAGAAAAAGAAAAATTGCTTCTAAAGGAAGAAATTTCCCATCACCGAAAGATAGCATCTCATCTGTTTTTGCATAGATGTGTTAGAAAGTCTGCAGATAGGAAGAAGACACAGATGTTTGTCCACAGACACTGGATACATTCAGGGTCATGGAAAGCATAAACGTGAGAGGATATTTGAAGCAACTGAAAAAAAACACATTGAATATTTTCCTAAACAGATACCATAACAAAGTATAAAATCCTAGAACAAAGCATAAAAATTCCAGATGCAGAAAAGCAACAGAAACATCTTATCTCTCCACTATAGGGGATCCCTCATTAGTGACAATTTTTTGGCTATTGACAACCAATTTCCAAACCCTATCACTGTCTGTGGCTATCTCAATGAGAATATTAGTTTTCTGGGATAAAATTTCTAATTTATTTCAGCGTAACTTCATCTTAACTTATATATTTCATATATATCCAAACGTGTGTGTGTGTGTGTGTGTGTGTGTGTGTGTGTGTGTGTGTGTGTG
>JANHMN010000009.1:19913256-19939049 GCA_030674055.1 Rhabdomys pumilio
GTGTGTGTGTGTGTGTGTGTGTGTGTGTGTGTGTGTGTGTGTGTGTGCATGCCATGGTGTACATGCACAGGACACCTGAGAATTTTATAGAGTCAGTTCTTTCCTTCCACATGTACTTGGCTTCCAAGGATCAAACTCAGATCATTGGGTTTGTGCAATAAGCATCCTTAGCCACTGAGCACACTGAACAATCTTGCTGTCCCTTAAACTTCCAATTTTAAAAGAACACTAATGTTAACTGAGGTCACAAATGCATGGAAAGCACCTCAAATCAATCCAAATTATTTTTCAATCCAAATTATTTTTCTTTATTTTATAGATTATTTCACACAGTAAAAGACTAATTTTGGTATGTTTTAAATGAGCATAGTGATTTGTCTAACTAATAAGGATTAATTATCTATTCTGGGTTCACAGAAGTTCTAAAATCCCCCCCCATTTTTTTTAAATTTTTTTAATTTTAAGAAAAATTAATAAAAGAAATAAAAATTCCAGATGCTCCATATTGTTTTACAAAATTAACATTTCATTCATTTATTTTTATTGTGTGTCTGCACATGGTGTGTGTGTGTCTGTGTCTGTGTGTAAACCAAAGTCAGTGGGAAAAATCAGGGTCTTATTTTCTTTCTGCCAGCTTACTCCCTTGAGATAGGCTTTCTTGCTGAATCTATAGCTAGGCTGTTGACCAACAGGCCCCAGTGGTCATTCTTGCTCCAACCACTGCCAGCACTAAGATTACAAATGTGTTCATGGGAAGACCCAGCTTGTTGCATGGATTCTGAAGAATGGAACCCTTTTGTTAAGATTTTCAGAGGGGCCCTTGAGAAGTCAATTCTTTATCAGTTTGTGTTTGTGTGAAATTAAGCATACTAGCAATTACATAACCCAACCTTACTAACAAACAACATTTGAGCAAGGTGAGAAAATATCTTATGTTACAAAACCTAATTCTATGAAGATATGGTGAAAACGTAGAAAAGTAACTCCTGGGAAACTTGGAAAGCACAGGTTTTCATTTTGCATATGTGTCTGGGAAGCAGCGATAGCTTTCACGGGTCTTTGATATAAATTATTTCACTTAATCTCATCCTCATAACCCTAAGATATGCTCATTTTTCCAAAGCTATATTACAGTAGAATTTATTATATGTGTTTTCTAGACAGCAGCACAAGATTTGTGGGAAAGGTACAATGGGACCATTAAACGAGCCCCTTAAAGACCCAGTGGACTGTTCTTCTCCTAAAATAACAAATACCATCTGTCAGACAGAATTTGTGTGAGGGGAGAATAATAACTTTTCATTTACTACATCCACCAGGAGAGCTGATAAATCTCCTTGAGGTCATGGGTATTTTTTGGAGTGGTTTCAATTTAAATTTTATTTGTGGAGATAGCTGTCAGGAGGCATGTAGGAGACAGCCAGTGGCGTGCCATCACAGTGCAAGCTATTGACAGTACACTGCAGTGATAGAAACTTCCTAACAGGTAGGGCAGCCAAAACCACAAAGGTCAGTTCTTCCTGTGGGACAAATATTAAGGACATCTCGGGATAAAACATAGGAAATGATAAAGTAGAAGTTATCTCACTCTGAATTCCATCTTGGGTGTTTACTACTTGAAATGTTGAGAAGAAAAAAATGGATGATTCTTTGTCTTGAGGGTGTCAGTTTGAACAACAAACATGTTGAACAGCAGTTATGAGCAAGGTAATGATTCCATATCATTATATGGGTCAAGCATGATGTTCAGACAGAGGGTTTGCATTTCTGTTCTTGAGATGCTCACAGTGTGGCGGTGGTGTCAGCCTCCCAGAATCGTTCTAAGAATCAATGATATGTGTCTGCAGAAGGCTCCACACTATGGGAGCAGTTCATGTCACTCATCTAAATCTTTGTAAAATGCTTCTAGTAGAGATAATAACTAGATAGTATCTCAAACATGAGGAGAGTTAGGTTGAAGGACTGATGGTGAAAATTCAGTATGTTTAGAGGCAAGCAGAAACACACTCCTCACCTGTCATCATCAGAGACTCGGGAATGGTGACTGTAGTAACAACCTTGTACAGTGAGCAGACACTGAGTAGAGGCTTCATAAGCCTAGAGGTCAAGAAGCAAGCCAGGCTGGCTGACAAGTGGATCGCAGCATTCTTTCTGCATCTGCCTCCCAGCATTGAGATTGCACACATGTATCATGCTGCTTGGCCTTTTCCTGTTGGTCCTGGCAGGTTAAGCTCAGGTCCTTAGGCTTCAAGGCAATCACTTACACACTAATCTATTTTTCGAATTCAGCACTAGTATTACAGCTGGAATAATGCTAGTCAAAATTGAGTTCTGGCTACTAAAACAAACAAATAAACAAATAGACGAAACAATGCTACAGAGTACATGCTTCAAAATTAAACAGTCAATTAAACAAGGTAAACAGTCCCATGCAGAAGTAACCACTTGCATTACATATCTCTGTATAATGAGACACAAAATTTTTTATGCAATTGATATTTCTCAAATTTCAGATGTCCCCACATCCATATTTTAACAGCTGTGTCAGGCTGATTTCTGACAGACAGTTGTTTTCAAAGAATGAAAAAAGAAAATGAAATCCAGAGACTGAAATTTGAAAGCAAATAACCTAAAACAAAACTAAAGGTGCATAACTGCAGACTCTGGAAAGATCATGTAATGTGTGTGGACAGTTGACATTCTGACTCATGAAAGAAGTAAAGTATCGGGAAATAAAGAGCATACCAGTCAGCACAGGCTTGGGTTGCACTGTCTGTGACTAGGAATATTATAAACAATGAACTGAATATACATAGCAAGCAAAGAGCTAAATAGACATGATTGGTACCCTAGAGATGGAGTACAAGATCTCATCTATGTGAGTAGAAATTTACCAGTCAATATTCATCCTTGCTTTAATGAATGTACTTCAGCTTCAAAATACAGTACAGCTTGCTCTTACCCATAAACCCCTGGCTTTGCCCTCACTGAAGCCACGTGGTATAACTGTGATGGCTATTGCTGGTTGTCCACTTGACTATACCTAGAATGAGCTACAATCCAGAAATCGAGGGCATACCTGTGATCCAGATCTTGAGGCAGGAAGACATCTGCCTTTAATCCAGATCTTGAGTCAGAAAGACATATCTTTAGTTTGAGCCACACCTCCTGCTGGAAGCCTATATCAAAACAATGGAGGAAAAAAGGTTCTGTTCATTGTCTGGTTGCCCTCACCTTGCTAGTATATCCATTCCTGCAGTGCCATCGAACCCTGTTTCCTCAGGATTCCAGCACATACAGAAGACTAGCTGAGACTTTTAATACTTTTTATTTTTACTTTTATTTTTGAGCTAGTGTCTTACTACGCTAGCTTTGGTGGGCCTGAAAGTGATGATGTATGTAGACCAGGATATTCCTAAACTAAGAACTAACAGTTATCCATGTGCATCTTCTTCCAGGGCACATTGATTAAGGGATACAGTACCGTGCTCCAGCTTCTGTGGTCTCATAAAAACTGGATGATAACAACTGCTTTCCTGACGAAATCATGTGAATGTGGGAGGCTTCCACTGAGATACCATCACTTAGAGACAGAGCTTGGTAAGTTGGTGGGTGGACTGAGTTCTGTCTGGAGTGGAAGAGTTTAAGAGTCAGCACAGAGCTCAGGAAGTGATGGGAGAATTGGTGCAGGAAAGTAAAACCCAAACCAAGTGCTTTTACTATGAATGTGCAGGTGAAGAAAATTCAATTAAATGCTCGGTAGAAGGGCAATCCATTGGTTCAGTGAGTCAGAAATCATCCTTAAGACTTGCCATTTATTCTTTGGACTTACTGAGATGGGCACCTAGCATACAGTGGATTTTGATTAAACTATGAATGTCACCTCTGGCAGTTCCTGGAAGCCCAAGGAGCATTGTGAAGCTTTAAGTCAGGTAGCACTGGTACCATGGTGAGGTCCCTTTTGATAAATTAAAAAGGAAGTATATTTCCAGGCTGAGCATGCTTGATAGAGGGCTTGTCTAGGATTCATGAGGCCCTGAGTTCAAAATTCAACAATATAATCCATAAATTCTTTGACCACATAATGCTTTTTAAAAATGCATACACACACTATATATTTATTATTGTATCATATTGTATCCTATCATATGTATGTGCTTTTAGCAGTAATATATAATCCTGATACCCCATTAAAAGCAAATCTCCAAAACATACAGAAAAAAAGTGGCAGTGAGGAATGGAATTGGGAGACTCAGGGAGAGGAATGGAATGGGAGAGGCAGGGAAGGGAAGGAAAGGAAAGGATAGAGACAGGGAAGGAAGAAGAAGAAAAAGAGAAATGACTAAAGAAAACAAAAAGGCTAAGAAAGGAGGGCAGTTATCAGAGCATGGAGCATCTATTTTTTTTTCTAAGTCTGAGAAATGTTGAGGACTTTAAGGAGAGAAAGAGGGAGAGGAAGAGGGAGAGAGAGAGAGAGAGAGAGAGAGAGAGAGAGAGAGAGAGAGAGAGAGAGAGAGAGAGAGAGAAAATCAATCTAGATGGCCAGGGACTAGTGGAACTGAGATGGCGGCACAGTTCTGGGTCTTGAGCGTGCACCACTCTCTGTGGGCTGTTTGCTTTAGCCAGTGAGCTGGTGTAGCATGCTCTGTCTTCTGATATTTACTCCCTGACGTAGCAGAAGAAACTGAATTCAAAGGAGTTTTCCCAAACTTTCAACGTTTGGAAACTTGAGCTTGAGTGACTCTATGGTTTATTAAATACCCGATTACTTTAATTTCTTTTATTTATTATTGTTTCCCAGTAAAATAGACAGCACTGGGGTTGGGGGATAGCTATGAAGTGTATTAAAGTGTTTGCCTCGCAACCCTGAGCACCCACATTCATATCTCCAACACTCACAGAAATGAAGGGTGACAATGGAAGACCTGCCTATAATTCCAACCTTGAAAAGTGGAGACACAGGATCCCTAGAGCAAGTTGGCTAATGAGACTAGCCTATCAGACACCTGTGGGATTTACTAAGGGAGCCTACCTCAGCTGAGGTGGAAAAGTGACCTACAGTTACTCCTGACCTCTGCTTTTGGCCTACAAATATACACACACACAAATGAATGTACATGCAAACACACATCACACATACACACATGATTTATTATCAAAGTTGTAATAACAATTTTAAAAATTATTACCTATCAATTTTGTTGTACAAAGGCTCACTATTGAGTTGTTTCCCCCATGAAATACTGAAAGGAAATTTTAAGCACAAATATCTTTCAGTTGTTAATGTCTTAATGAAGTTAACTGTCCCCAACTCTATATTAGACTATCAATGTTTGTCTTATTACCCTGGTTTGCTTCGTTACACCAAAATTTTGAATTTCTATACTTATAACAACTCTGTGACTTTTTTGGATGGATGCAGTAGAAAGAGTCATTCTGTAATTGCATAAATAGTCTGCTGGTTTGCTGTAGAATTAAATTACTAATATAGTATTGAAACCAAGTCATTCCAGAACTTGAGAAACTGGGATAGAAAGATCATGAGTTCAGGGCTAACTTGTACTGTACGTCAAATCTGAATGACAAAATAGAAACAGATATTTAGATAGATGGATAGACAGACAGACAGACAGACAGACAGGATGAACAGAGGTAGAACAGCCTCATCCTGGGATGAGCATTTTGATCCCAGGAGTTGACAATGGAAGACCATTGTATTTTATGATAAGATTAAAAGAAGATAGATAGTAGGAAATATATAAGTATATGTTGGTGGATAGATTAATAATAACTAATCAGGATAGATTTATAGATGATAAACACAACATTCAAACTGCTAAATTAGTTTTCTTAGTACCATAACTACATATTTAAAGTTACGTTTAGAGTGGTGGTCACAAGCATATAATCCTGAACTTTTCCCCATAAGTTTTTCTAATACAGGGAATTCTCTTTAGTTATCAACAGAAATGATAAGATGCCATCCAAACCACAAAGCTGCTCTCAGAGCTGATGTCCTGAATAGATAGGGCTCAAGATATCCCCGCACTCCTGTGCAGCAATGCAAAGTATTTTCCAGCAATGGACAGATACCTTCATGCATGCTTGGTTTCCTGTGACGGCATGTATCTCATGTGTGCTTCTGTATCCTTTGCAAATTATCTGATTGTGTCAGAGGTGGTTTCGAGTCCTCCTAAAACTCAGGCAGTTGAAGGTGAGTACCAAGTTAGTATGATCTGAAAGGCTGCCTAGCTGAGGGCCAAATGTCTTCAGCTAGAACAAATTAAAGTTTTGTGGCATACTTTCTAGGTTATGTCAGAGAAAATCATCAAATAGAAGAATGTGGTAAGTAGATATCTCATGGAAAGTTGATAACTATTTTTTCCATTGTAGTTTGTCAATTTACCTACCTACAAATCATAGATGTCTCAAGACACAATAACTGTATTATAATGTAGCCAATTTCTCAGAATGATGGTTCTCTTACTTTTCTATTGCTGTAAGAAAACACAAATGACCAAAGCAAATTGAGCAGGAAAGGATTTATTTCAGCTTATAATTCCTGATAACACTCCATCACTGAGTTGATTCAGGACAGGAACCCCCGAAGTGCTGTGGGAGTATCTGACTTGCTCCCTATGGCTTTTCAGTCTTCTTTCTTATATACCTTAGGACCACCATCTGAGGTGAGGCACCACCCACATAGAGGTGGGCACTCCAGCATCAATTATCAATCAAGGAAATGCATCACAGGCTTACTCACAGGCCAATCTAGTGGCAAGTGTTTTCAATTGAGAGTCCCTGTTTCAAAATGCCTTTAACTCCTGTCAAGGTGACAAAACTGGACAGCACAACTGACTCCTTACAAACTTGACATACAAAAACATTTCTGTTAAACTGTAACCTTACCCTTTTGTTATTACCCAATATCTCATATTAATATTACAAAACATAAATAACTTTAAAAATCCTGAAATCTTTAAAAGTTTAATCTTTAAAACAAATAAAGTCTCTTTCAGTGTTCAAAGTCCCATCAAAATTTCCAAAACATCTCAGTCTCTCTAAATATTCCAAATTCTCTCTCTCAAAAAATAAAATAAAATAAAAACCACTGCAAAGTATCCTTACAGTTTTCCTTCTCTAAAATATCCATAATTTCTCAAAAATATCAAAGTGTCTTTAAAAGATCCAAGTCTTTCAACTATGGGCTTCTGTAAAATCAAAACTAAGTTACGCACTTTTTTTTCAAATTTCTTTCCCTTTTTGTGGCACTTTTGAGACAGGTTACACAAGCTAGGCTTTCCTCCCATTCTGGCAATGCTCCTGCCTCATCCTCCTCAGTGTTAGTATTATAGGCATGTGCCACCAGGCCTAACTTCTCTATTCCATTTTTATGTTTCTTGGTATGGAAATTACACTTATTTATTTTTATGCATTTGTGCATGTCACTGTTGCAGGTCACCGCTGCCACCACTGAAACACATACACTCTTTATCTGTGCTCTGAGATTTTCATCTTTCTGAACAAATCCTTGAAAGTTCTTTTTAACAGAAGTCAATGAGTGGTAAATACTGTTTCCTTTCCCCTTCAAAATAAAAGTCCATTTTACCACTACCTTTAAATGGTTAACTTGGTGTGCAATTAAATGCCAGTGTTAGAATATGCTTCATTGGACTCAGGTTTCTCTTGTTGTTATTGAGAAATAAGCTGCCATTTCTTTATAAGCACTTTATCCTTTACTTTTTATTGAATAATTTCTGTCTTTTATCTTTTTTAAAAATTTCCTACAATATTAATTTGTACTTAGGAGGTGTCCTTTTTGGGGGGGGGGTCACGGCAGGGAGACAGGAGTGGGGTGGGTGGGTGGTGGAACACCCTCACAGAAGCAGGGGAGGATAGATGGGATAGGGGGTTTTGGCGGGGAGTAGGGGAATCAGGAAAGGGGATAACATTTGAAATGTAAATAAAGAAATTATCCAATAAAAATAAAGAAAAGAAAGAAAGACAAAAAGAAGAAGAAGAAGAAGAAGCTTTCTTAATCCATGAAGGAAGAACTAGGGCACAATAATAATCTGAACAAAGCAAACCCCAAGTGCAACAGTGAAAATCAACCAGTGTTTGAAATCGGGACCCACTCACAGTCCTCTGGGGTCCCAAAGGCCTGGAAAGCTGCACTTCTTTACCTCTGCCTGGCATTCGTGGCACAAGCAGCTTTTCATAGTCTCAGGATGGCTCCACTCCACACATGATGCTGTCCTCAATGGCCATTCCATAGAACTAGCATCTCCAAAATTCGAGGCTCTCCACTGCACCAGGGCTTCATCAACTGCTTCTCCCAAACTCTCTTCAAGCCCTCTAACGTTCTTCATGGCTTCTCACCTCTTCATTTCTCCAAGACCCCGTTTACATTGGCATTGAGAGTTTGTTGTGCCTAGAAGTGTTCAACAACCCCAAAAACCCAACAGGGAGCCATTTCTAATGTAACAGCATTAGGGTCTCTTTATTACTAGCTCGGGCTTGGGCTCTCCTCCAACCCAAACCTGACACAGCAGGACAGGAAGGCAGAGCAGCCTCGAACCCTCAGCAGGACAAGGTGTTATAGGGAATGGGAGTGAGTAAGGGGGTGTCCAGCCTGGCAAGTATCTACTAGGATGACTATTGCAAGAAGATAGGTGGGTGTTTTGAAGCAAAACCATGAACAATCATACTCTGAAAGTACATCTGAAACAATCAGAGTAACCTTTGATTAACTGTTCTTAGGAAGAAGCTAGGAAATAACTCTGGGGTATGAGCCAAGGACAAGCCATGTGGTCCTTTCTCAGACTTTTTATTTTATTTATTTATTTTTTTAGATGGAGGCCAGTCTGAAGATAGAATAGGCTTGGCCTCTCAAGTTTATCTCAGGTACTTTCAACCACTGCCATAAATGCTGAATCATCTCTCTAGACCCTTAGTGTAGACCTCTATATATGCTACATGTACATGGATATATATTGCATTAGTTTATTTCAATCTGTTTATTTCAATGAACATGATACCCACCAAGATCTTCCGTGTGGTCATAAATCTTAAGGTGCCCACCGTTTTATGACTGAATAGTATCCCATTGTGTGTATTCCACTGTTTTTGTTGTTGTTGTTGTTTTTGCTGTTGTTCATCTGATGATGGACACTCAGGATAATTCCATTGCATTTCTGTTTCAAATAATGCTGCATGGCCATGGCAATGCAGTTATCTCTGATACACTCACCTTGTGTCCTTGGATACATACCCAGAGATGCAATTTCTGAATCATTGTACTTGCAGTTTAGTTTACAGTTCTTTTTTTTTTGGCCTTTTTAAAATGACTTAATTATTTATATTGTGTATATGAGTATACTATAGCTGTCTTCAGATACACCAGAAGAGGACATCGGATCTCATTAGAGATATTTGTGAGCCACCATATTGTTGCTGGGAATGGAACTCAGGACCTCTGGAAGAGCATTCAGTGCTCTTAAGAACTGAGCCATCTCTCTAGCCCTAGTTTTAGGTTTGTTTGTTTTTTTTTTATTATTTTTTTTAAAAAAACTAGTATGCTGTTTTATATATTAGTGTATTAGTACTCTACTGGGATTGACTTTTCTGTACATGCACTCTGGCACTTGTTATCTTGTGCCTTCCTGACTAGAGCCATCCTAACAAATGTAAGTAATATCTCATTGATGTTTTAATTGCCCCTGTGATGAGTGATTAGAACTGTCCATTTTTCTAGTTATTGTTTTTTAAGTTTTTATTTTAATTTTTTTAAAAATTTATTTATTTATTTTATGTATTCACCAATGCTCTCTTCAGACACACCAGAAGAGGGCATCAGACCCCAATGCAGATGGTTGTGAGCCACCATGTGGTTGCTGGTAATTGAACTCAGGACCTCTGGAAGAACAGTCAGTGCTCTTAACCACGGAGCCATCTCTCCAGATCCTTTCCTAGTCATTTTTACCTCTTCCTTTGAGAAGTATGTATCTAGGGCCTTTGCTAAGTTTTACATGTTCTTATGAAAGATTTACTTATTTTTATTTATTTGTGCATGTGTGCATGCGTGCATGCACGCATGCATATGTGTGTGTGCGTTTGCGTGTATTTGCGTGCGTGCGTGCGTACATGCGTGTGTGTGTGTGTGTGTGTGTGTGTGTGTGTGTGTGTGTGTGTGTCTGTGTGTGTGTGTGTATGTGTATAGAAAAAGGAAGAGGTCATTGGATTTTCTGGAGCTAAAGTTACTGACATCTGTGAACTTCCCATTGTGAGTGCTAGGAGCCAAACCCACATCCTCTAAAATTGCAGCCAATGTGCATAACTACAAAGCCATTTCTCCAGCCCCTTTGAGTATTTCAAGTTGCTTTCTACTGTCACCATTGAATTGCTTGAGTTTGTAAGTTGTATTTTTATTTTAATGTCTTATGATCTTTGTGGTTTATAAATACATTTTACTGTTCTGTGGTCACCTCTTCACTTTGTAGACAATCTCGTTTGCTGTAACAGTTTGATTCAGCCCATTTGTCTATTTCTAGTTTTGAGTTTGGTGCCTGTAATATTGGCTTCTTATTCCTCAACAAGAGAACAAACAAAAACAAAACCAGTGTTGTAGAAAATTTCCTTTGTGTTTTCTTTTAGGACCTTTAAAGTTTTCAGTTCTTGTACATAAGCCTTTGATTTTCCAAATTCACCCTTTCATAAGGGCATCCACATGTTCTGACAATTAGTCACTGAAGAGACCATTCTATAGTGTGATACTCTAGGCATTTGTCTTAAAAAACTAAGCTTGTGTATGTGGATATTGCTCTCTGTTCTCTTTCCCCGAGTTGTCTGCGTTTCTGCCAGTGCACTTTAGGAGTGGGGGTGCAGTTATATGTTTTAAAACCCATTTCCTTTTTGTCACAGATTGCATTGATGGATCTGAGTCTTTTATAAAAGGTTCCATAAACACTTGAATATTTACTTTTTTTTTCTGGAAATACATTTGTAGTAGTTTGGCTGAGAAATATCTCGCATGGGCTTATTTGTCTGAATGCTTGATTTCTAGTTACTGACATTGTTCAGGGAACCTTTAGGATAGTGATCTGTTTTGGAGGAAGTAGATTCCTGTTGATGGGTCTTGAAGGATTATAGGTTGGACCCACTTCCTTCTCAGGCACTGTCCCTGTCTGCCCCTGTCCCTTGCTATGCTCTCTTTGTTCTGTGGGTGAAGAAATTCAACTATCTAGCATCTTCCAATGGCTGGTATGGCATGCGTCCCTGCCATGATATACTCTAGTCTTCTGGTACAATAAGCAAAAATGAGCCCACTCTTCCTTAGTTGTTTATGATCGTAACAGAAAGTTAGGAAAATAAATATCATGAACTTGCTTTGAGGTTTAGATTCACTCTCTGTTTCTTTGGATTGTGTGGCATTGAAAAAATATTATATATTCAAAATAATTTTATCATGCCTTCTTCTGTTCCATTTATCATTTTATAATGCTCAGGTCATAGCTACCCCACAGGATCACATTTATTTATTCTACTTGTGGCTAGTTGTTATAAAGATAAACTTTTTCTTGGCATCCTTCTTGGACAGGTCCTTATTAGAGTATAGGTATTTCATTAATTATATATATATCAATTTTGTAACTTATAATAACTTCCCTAACTTTATTAGTTCTGCTGTATTTTAGTGGTATATTTATAGTTTCTCTGATTTTTTATTTTATTTTAATTTTACATTCATGTGTACATTTATATATTTCTGTATGAATATCATGTGTGTGCAGAATGTAAGCACCCCAGGGCTTGGAGTTAGGGATGGTTGTGAGTTTTTGGCATGAGTGCTGGGAGCTGAACTTGAGTCCTCTAAAAGAGCAACAAATTAGACTTAATTCTTATTGGCTTTCTCTATGTCATACAAAGACAATGCATTTTCTTCTTGTTTAGACATCTGCAATGCCAATTCCCACTTCTCATTCTTTTGAAAACTTTAACTAGAATTTCTGTAGCATGTGACTCTTACCCTCCATGTTTTCTCCTTTTGCATAGGCTCTCCTGGGCCTGATGAAGAAGTTTTTATCTGGTCAATTTTATTCCGTATAGATTCCTCTAGCTATCAACTCCCATTTAGTCATTCAGTAATGCGCATTAATTCTATGTAACAATGATATCAAATTAATACTTTAGGATCTAGAATTTATCCCATGATCCAGTCCCAACACCTGAACAGATACACAATATCATTTTGATTTGTGAGCTGGTGAGATGACCCGGCCGGTTAAAGAACTTGCTGCCAACCTTATAACCTGAATAGGACTCTAGACTTCCATCGTCAGAGGAGAGAAGCAACTCTTAAGTTTCCCTCTGACCTCCACACAGGTACCAAGGCAAGTGAATTACTATTCACATACAATGCACATAAAAATACAAACAAATATAACTGATGTTTTAAAAATGACCTCTGCACACAAAAAAAATTGCTTTCCACTGGAAATGACTTAGTGTGTGCATGTTGAAATACATATACTCAATTTTAACAACATACACAAAATGCAATATGAAAGTTGGATATTTTTGTTATCACTCCATGTGTAAGTGGATACAAGCAGTACCACATTCTGTCCCTTTCCTTTCGTCATCTTGCATGCCTTCTGCACTGTTATCGAGGAAGTTGTAAACTAAATCTCTGGCCTGAGGAGAACTTTATTTTATTCTAGGTCCACACCTCTCCCTTAGATAGACTAATTGATAACACTATTTCTCAGCTCCTCTTTTCAGTCATTCCTGCCCCATCCACATTCATATGCATTTTGGGTTTTCCTTCTTCTTCTTCTATCTAACCATAAGCCTTTGATCCTGTGGTCTATTTACTTCCATCTCTGGGGACCCAAAGGAAAGAAAAGAAATCATCAGAAATAAACTTTATTAAACCTCTTGACATCTTGTGTTTCTGCTCTCTTTCCTCATAAATATCTCAAATCCTACCATTATTTTTCTGCTCTAACACCTCAGAAGCCTGCAGAGGCAAATGTTATCCATGGCTAGTTTCTCATAAAACTCCATGGATGCCTTTCACTTCTCTAACTTTAGATATTTTTTTCTTTCTGAAAACTCCTTCTCTGGGGTGTTATAAACTCATGGAATTGGATCACAGCCCTCAGAAGCACCTTTTATCTTTCTCTTTCACTGTTTCTCCACACTCCACTTATCTCAGGTGTTGATGACCCATTCTCATGTCTGTATGTGATTTCACTGGTCACATGCACTTATTCCAGATGTTGGTGACCCATTCTTATATATGTATGTGATTTCACAGGTTACAAGCTATCATGTCTGTTTCTCCTGATATTTCCCTAGGATACTTCTATAATGGTATGGCTAACTACTTATTTTGCATAACATGATCAAAATATGAATTTTCAAATAACCATATCTTATTTTCCACCCACAATGTATCTACTTCTAAATGGTTGTGTTCGTATTACAAGGAACCCTTAATTGAGGAAGTAAAAACCTCATTAACCTATCTGTCTCTTCATTTTATTTCCGTTCCCTAAAGCTAACTAGTATCCTCAATTAGTTTTAAATTATGCCACCTGAATGTGTTTTAATTGCATTTTATGGGCTAGCAGTAAAAGCAATTGCCCTGTAAACCTGATGACCTAACTTTGATCCCAGGAACTGCACTGATGAAGGAGAGGACTTTGAAAACTCACCTCTGCCTACCACATATGCACTGTGGAAAGCATGTGCACACATGTATATACATACAAAGTAATAATACATTAGCGTTTTGAAAGTATATTCTACTCTCTTTATTCCAATAAATGTCCCAGAACCCCCAATCTTATTTTATCAATGGATATTCCCCAATAATCTGAAATTTGAACATGACAATATCATAGGTTTGTAGTAGGCATGTATACAAAATACCAACGTACATTAAGAATTATCTGAATTATATTTGGTCTCAAGTTCCTTATGGGCTTCAAAATTCTTTAAAGTTGTTTAACATGTAACTGTGAAGCATACTAAGTAATTGAAGTATCAGAAAGCCACTGATCTGGCAAGACGCTTCAGTTGGGAAACTCGCCTGTGGCAAGTATGATGGCCTGAGTACAATCCCCAGAAACCATGTGATGGAAAGAGGGGACTTGCGTAGACAAGTTTTTCTATGACCTAAGCATGTACACACATACACACACACACACACACACACACACAAACACACACACACACACACTAATTAATAAATAACATTGTTCATAGAATTATAATGTTGAGCTTAAATCAACCAATAAAGGCACAGTTTCCACAAACTGAAGCCAAATCACTATAATTATTGAACACAATGAGCCTATTTTATCTTAGATGATCAAAATGGTTAAAATGAGAATACATTCACACTAAGAAGAAGAAAGTTTATCTAACTAATTTAAAATTGTTTCTAATATTTATTAAATTTTCTATTCAATTTTGTAAGTACATTTAAAATGTACGATTTTATGACTGCTTTTCAAGTTACTAAAAGCCTTAAAATTTGACTATACTCCCATTCGCCTCCCCCCTGTCCCCCAAGGAGGCATCTTTTCAGGGCATTCTTCTTCCCTTTCTTAGAGCTGTAGCTAACAAGAGCATACGGTTTAATAAGTGATATTTGAACAAATGTTTGGTTCCCACTGTTTTCTTTTTTCCTTCTGAAAAATGTTCTTTTCAAAATGTCTAATTCTGCCTGAATCATGTCTTGCCTATTGCTCCAGCTGCCTTTTATTTATAAGCAGGCTTCATAGTTAATCCATGCTTGCAATTTAATATTTATTTGTTGATATACACCAAAATGTTTCCTTGAGATAAACTGCAACCTTTCCACATTATGTTCTAATAAATGTCTCCACGCAAACGTCATTGTTTATGGGTCATAAATTAGAAGCCTGTGCTTTGTTTAGCCCTGTTTTGGTTTATTTTGGGTTACTTGTTCTGATGATAAAGTACACTGCCTAATAACTTTCTTTTAGGGCTGGGGGATGGTTCAGTGAGTAAATGTACTTACTGTGACTCTCAGGACTGTGTGTGTGTGGAGGGGGAGGTGAGTTTGTACCTTTAGGGTCCATGGGAAAAGCTAAACATGATTTCACATCTGTTATTCTACCACTCCTATGGAGAAATGGGAGGTGGGAGACAGATGATCCTGGGAACTTTGTAGACAAAGAAAGAAAAAGCTGCTTCTGAATGAGATGGAACATAGAAACCAAATACGAAATGTTGTCCTCTGACCCAGCAATCCACACACACCACTACACACTCACCACATTCTCATGCATACACATGTCACATCACACATGCATGACATTCTATACACACACACACACACACACACACACACACACACATACACACACGATATCACACATACCACACTATTAAATGCACACCCCATACCACATATCGAATACACATAACAGCACAAAGAAGACTTGACTGTATCACATACAAGTCATACAAGTCCATTACTAAAAATATTTTTATACCATGTTAGTGATTCTGTTTTTCTTGAGTATAATTATAAAGATTAATTTACATAACACTGAGTCCTATAAAGGAGATCTTGACATAGTTAAATTTTTAATAGCCAGTATCGGCAAGCCAGTTCTTTATTTAGAGAGCTCAAATATATTTGACTTCAATTAATTATCTCTTTATTCAAATAATTGCTTAAAACCTATAAGCAATAGAATTCTGTGATAGCTATCCCAAGACCTTGGCCATTTGCCTGCCTTGGACCCTTCCTGTAAAGGAATATCAAAAAGCATGTTTTATAATTGTATTGGCATAGAGGTGACGATAATCAGTCACAATTAGCATGCTGCTTTTCTGATTGGATTATCATTATTGTGTGTGAGTTCATTTGTTAGTGTAGTATATGTGTGTATGGTTTGTGTGCAAGTGCACATGAATATCCTCATGTGTGTACATACAGAGCCCAGAAAGAATGACAAGTGTCCTGCACTATCTCTTCTCCCAGTATCCCTTTGGTGCAGGGTCTCTGATTGAACATGAAACTAGAAGACCCACACTAGAGGTGGGCAGAACCATTCTATAGACCTGGGTCTCTCTGTTTCCTGACTGCAGATACAATGTGACCAGGTACCTCATATGCCTAGTGCCATTCCCTACTCAACACAATAGACTGTATTCTCAACCATAAACCAAATTAAACCTTCCTTTCCTTAGCTTGCCTTTTTCAAAGGTATATTTAATTTTTTATTATTGCAATAAGAGAAGGAACTAATATAGCCCCAAATGCAACCTACATAATACAAATTATAAAATATATTCATCTTTTTCTATCTCGTATGCTTTCTGCCAGATAATTTAGCACTGCACAGGAAATAAATACTTACCATTTCACCATTTTCTCAATAATATAAAAGCCACTACTTTTAAACAGTGTAACATAAAATTTGGTTGAATTTGTGATTGGAGTTATAAATGCACCTTTAAGGATATGTTCATGTTAAATCTATGAAAGTGCAAGAATGTAGTCTGCAATTTAGCACCAAAAACCGGTTTTCAGCAACTTCGCATGGCTATGACTGCAGATGCATTGTTAAACACCATAGTCGGGATCAGCAACCGACTCACAACCTACTTCAGGATGGAAGTCTGATGAATTAGAACAGGAGCCTGTTAAGCCCCACAGTGTTGGTACCAGTGGGTTGATATCAATCACCATATTTTAACAGTTTTTTTTTTTTTCTGGGATAGGAAAGAAAGGTGACTGCATGGAAATCTTAGGTCTACTGGGAGAGATTGCTCCTTGATGTTAAATGACCTTATTGTCCTCCTCCTGGGAAGAATATAAATTTACAGTACTTCCAAGCATTACTAGAAGTCTCCTGACTATAATCTTGTATGTGATAGCAGACTCAGAGTGGAAAGAGGATGGGCCTTACATATGTAATGTGCCAGTTTTCTTGATAGTCCTACTAAGACAGAAACTTAGGCAGGCTTCTTCCATAGTCTACCCCCAATATTATTCTATTCGACAACTGCCTTCTGGACAGGACAGATGTGTTGCACACAGGAAGTTACACATCAATGTCAACCTGCCCAAGGGTCCTTCAACCTTAAAGTATAGATGGAGGAGAATTCCTAAGTCCTCTCCACTCCTCTTCACAGGTGGCTGTGGAAGAATCACTTTCGTCAGTAGCCACTGCTAAGTGGCCCTCATTTAAGTAAATAACCAAGCCACCCTCATGCAGGCAACACTGATCAAATGCCACAAAACACAAACAATCAAAAATTAAAACTAAAATGAACAGGGCACTTGTTCAAAAGAAGGATTTAGGAGAATGGTAGAGATAAGAGAGTAACGAGTGAGAATATGGTGAATACGCACAGTCATGATTGTGTGGCATGCACGCTTGGGTGTGTTTGTGTGTGTGTGTGTGTGTGTGTGTGTGTGTGTGTGTGTGAGTGTGTGTGTGTGTATTATAAAATTGTGAAAGGATATATAAAATATTAAAACAATATCAAAATGTTTACCCTAATCCTTATCCCTGTGAACAAGGACAAAATGCTCAAAGAAATTTCTGGGTTCATTTTGGGTTTTTGCTTGTACATGCAATGTCTTCCGCAGCTCATTTGAAGAGTCACAGGTAGCCAGGATGCAACTGTCTCCCACATATAATTCAGTGCACAGATACTGAGAGAAATAACCTTGTAATCAACATTTAGCCAAGGTTAAAGTAATCTTCTATATTAAGAAAAGATTCCAGTTCTCAGTGTTGGCTTCTAATTCCCTTTGTTTATTCATTTGCAGCCACGGGAACACATTTTCTTTTTACGATTTTTCTTTGATCTTTGATAGAATGCCATAGCCTTTATGTCTTTGATTTCTTTCTCTGTCTCACTCTCTTTCTTTCCTAGACATCTGCAGTATCCTACTTGCTCATTAATATAATTATGAGCATTTAACCAAATTGTTTGAAACTTGTTTTATTCTTTGTGCTTTTCTCACATGCCTAGCCACGTGAGAGGCCAGAGGATGAGGTCAGTCTTCTGCCTCAAGACTACCTTCCATCTTCCACTCCTTGCTCCAGGCAATGCTGTGAGTACTGGAAGCCTTGTTCATGGGTGGTTATTTACGTGTTTGCTAGGCTCTGAAGTCAAATATGCAAGTTTGCTCAGCTGTTGTTCTTACGCATTGCTCCTTACACATGTCTGCAACCTTTGTTCTGATTCACTTAGGATATGATCCGACCTATGTCATAAAACAGCCCTATATCTACTATCAGTAGATTCCAGAGAAAACCCAAAGTGCCATCGTATGAACTGAGCTATCACTTAACATATATGCTTTGTCTGTAAGCCCTGTGAATCCCTTTTTGCTTCCCTACACTTTAAGTTGTTACTGAATCATTTATCCTCTAGCAACACACATGCTTCTCCACAGTCAGTGCACACGATTCAGGCTTTTCCAGTGAAGTCAAAGAAATAATTATAACCAAGTATATTCCAACCCAGAATAGTAAGGAATATTTAAATTTAAAATCTGAACTTAGAACAATCTTTAAAAGTCTTTTCTTTTAAGATGTTTGTGTTTTTTTTTTTTTTATTGAACAAAATCCAGATTATAGTGTGTAATTCCTTTATTCTGATCATTTCTAATGTGCCAGGAAAATTGTAAGTACATGTTCTCTACAAAGACCATTTGCAGATTGTCCTCGTGTGTGTGTGTGTGTGTGTGTGTGTGTGTGTGTGTAGGTATAGGTATAGGCTTGGATGTGTGTGTTATGCAAGTTTGTATGTATGTAGACTCACACATGTAGATGTCTGAAAATGTGTGTGCATATGCTTGTGGAGAAACAAAGTTAATGTCTACATGTATCCCCCATCTCTATTTCATCTTACTCATTGAAACAAGGTGTCTCAATCAGACTCAGAGCTCTCTGACGTGGTGATTCTTATTAGGAAGTTTGCTCTAAGGCCTCCAGTTTCTAAATCTCCTAGATGGAAGTACAAAGTGGAACATCGTACCCACTTGGCACTTGATGTGACTTCTGGAATTCTGAATGTCAGTGTAGCGTGAGTTTCTAATCTACTATATACACTTTATGTTCCTGGTGGGTCGCCCTTCCAGCTACCCGGCCAGCTGCTCTTTGGATTTGTGAATGAAACACACACACATACATACCAGTTAATTTTCACTTTCTGTCCAAATTAAAAATCAAAACAACAAAATGAACCCAAACCTCTTCTCTCAGACATAAATTGAGCATAACTATAACAGTCATGTAAATTACAAAGTATAACATACAATTAACATCCAGTGCATCATGTTTGGCAATTACATAAAATACTCTACCATCATATCCTAACTAAGGAGCTCATAACACTATACCTGAATTATGTTTTGATTTTAGCCTGTATCACCATCTGAAATCCATCCTTTCAATTGTATATTATATTTCTCATTGCTAAACAACTTAAGTTTGCTTATGAGATTATAACTAGTCCAATTCCATCAGAAATCTGAGAATGAATTAAATATTGCCTGAGTATGTAGAAAGTAGAAAACATGGCTTCTAAAACTTAAACAAATTGTATAGAACACTGACTACCTGAACAGCAACTAATTTCTTATAATGTTGAAGGATCTGTCTTCAGTCTTCTTGCTGAGAACCATCTGACAGGTTCTTGAAATGGAGCAGGAACTATGAAGGACTAGTTTGTTCTGTCTTGGCAAAACTAAGCTATCAACTCTCCTGCATTGTTTGTCCTTTCCTGGACAATACTTTTTCTCTATAGATGAATAAGGCGATTTCTGCCTTGTGGCTACCTTGCCACAATAAGCGACCTCTCCTGGGGCTGAAGATGCTCAATTCTTTGAAGGAGAATGGGGAAGCTGTCAGGAGCAGACATGTCTCATTGTCAGATGATTCTTAATAATGAAGTAACATTAAATGTCACATTCTGTGGATTTCTGATGTTTTTGAAGACTCCCTATCAATGTAAAGTATCTCTGAACTGTTACATCTTAACAACTCTTAGCCATTTCTAGTTGAGTAAATTGAAAATACTTTATTATAATTAAATCAGAATCTAACATAACCATGAGTTTACTATCCGTCCCTTTACTTGTGTTACTTAATGATCTTAAACTGTAATAACAGCTGTTAGAAGGACTGAGTTGAAGCCTTATTTTCTTAAATTAGTTGCATAGGCACAAGGTCTATCTAAAAGTAACAATATTAATTTCAAATTATGTATCAATATACAGATTTATGTGGGGCAGTGGGCTATGAGAGACAGTGGGGTACTCAGTTGAGTCTGCTTTTGAATCCCCGGTGACCCTAATGGGATGGTAAGAGTTCAGCCTTGCTCCTGGGCTCTAGTTCCTTTCACTTAGGGTCGGACATCCACAGCCCCTTCCAAAGAAAGGTTTGTGGCCTTCAGTCATGTAGCACAGGTAGCACAGGTGAAAAGTGTGACTACAGGCACAGAGCCTCAAGAGAACTCCATATTAATGAGATAACTAAATCCCAAGGGCATAGCCTATTAGACATTCATTCCCAGACACTCCTCCTACTCACAAAAGATATTTAACCTCAGGCCCATCCTGAGGACACGGGGTACAGCTGCATCCACTTTCCACCGACAATAAGCCTTTTAAAACCATGAACTTCCTTTTGTATTTGCCCCACCCCCCACCCCCCCTCTGCCACACAGCAGTGGAGATCCTTAGAGAGGACCTTCAACCAATGAGGCGCTGCCACCTAATCTCCCACTGGAGGACCTCTCTGTGTTCCAGCCATGGAGTCCTGCCAAGTCAAGCAAGCTAGCAGAGCCAGTCATGACCTAGCCAAGCAAGTCGCCATGACCTCGAAGTCTCACTACCTCGAAGGGCTTTGCTGGAGCTTCTCTCCCTCATCCTCCTTGGCTGAAGGCAGGTCTAGACTGTAAGGCCCCAGTCTCAACTCTTCCACATCTCCCAACAGCGCCTTGGAGCCCAGGAGTCTGAGACCAGTCAATCCCCACAAGCCTTCTTGTCCAGAAGTCCCCATCTAAGAGATCTGCCCCCTCAGGTCTCAGACTGAGATCTCCCCAAGCACGAAGTGTAGCTCAGTGGCTTCTCATAGTCCAGCATCTGCCCGAGCACTGTAAGGTATCTTTATTGATGATTGATGGATCAAAAACCAATTGGAGAGAAGGACATTTAGCATTTGGACATGCAGATTTCTGATTGAATTAAAACATTAGAAACAATCTCCAACATGCCAGTGCTTAAATTTGCATGGCAAGTGCATTAATCTCAGATCATCCTTCTCAACCTATGACATTATTCTTGAAAAGCCCTTTTTGACCTTAGGAGATACTGTCTGCAATGGTGAGCTTTAAGTATTCATAGTGAAGTGCAAGTTGAAGATAGCCAGAAGATTATGTTTTTTCTGGTGTTTAAATTTTATTCCTCACTTAAGTGTTTATTCTACTTTAAGGATTAGAACTTTCATTTCCTTTGTTGTTGGAAACATAGAAATAACAAATATTCGCCAAGCCAACAACCACAGAACATAAAAAGCAAAAAGGAATGCTAGAAATTATTTCAAGATTTAAAAACCTCCACTGATATCATTAGTGATGAATCAATCAATCAAGACTTATGACAGAGGTTGTGTAGCAGAAAGCTCCAAGGTGGTTGTAAAATAGCAGAATTGCCAGCCTGTAGTAGCATGATTAAAAAGTTGATAGACAACAACTTGTCACAGTTAAATGTAGTTAAAACAGGGATGATCTAAGACCTCTCTACCTGCAGGGTGAGCCAATGTTAAAGAATTTATTTTGAAGAGTCAGCTTTTACCCATCCCTTCATGTTTTGAGGCCCAGTGGGGGCTTGGTAAAGATGTTTTAAAGGGAATGCAGCATGAATATTAAGAGTGTTGCACTCAAAGGAGGCCAGCTTCAGGCAAGGGAACAGATGTGGGATCCTGAGAGAAGAGCCATGGAAAGTAAGGCATGGCCGGGTGTCTATGTGGTTGTTTCAGTAGGTTCACTGGCTGGTTCTGTGTCAACTTGTCACAAGCTGGAGTTATCACAGAGAAAGGAGTTTCAGTTGAGAAAATGCCTCCATGAAATTCAGCTGTAAAGGCATTTTCTCAAATAGTGATCAAGGGGGAGGACCCCTTGTGGGTGGTACCATCCCTGGGCTAGTAGTCTGCTAGTAGTCTCGAGTTCTATAAGAAAGCAAGCTGAGAAAGCCAGGGGAAGCAATCCAGTAAGTAATATCCCTCCATGGCCTCTGCATTAACTCTTGCTTCCTGACCTGCTTGAGTTCCAGTCCTGAGTTTTATTGGTGATGAACAGTAGTCTGGAAGTAAAGTATAAGGTGAATAAACCCTTTTGTCCCCAACTTCTTTCTTGGTCATGATGTTTGTACAGTAATAGAAACCTTGACTAAGACAGTGGGCTACTCTGACAATTTCAAAATTTTTTAGTGGTTTATAAAAACATGAAATATATGCATATTAGTTCTGTGACACATTAACAGTAAATGCATTTTATAATATGTAAAACAGATTTTAAAATCTCACCATTTCTTCATATTTCCAACTCTTTCGATTGACTATTTGGGAGTTTCACACAGTGCACCCTGCTCACATTTTTTCCCAGCCCTCCCAGGTCCACCCACCCAACTCTTGTGACCTCCCCCAAATAAAAGAAGCAGAGAATAAAAGAAAGAGAAAATTTTGAAATGGCATGGTCAATTTGTGTTGCACATATTCTCAGTAGAGCATGATCAAAATCCTAGCAGCCTTCCACTTAAAAAAAAAAGTAAGACGTTCCACACTCCCATGTTTTCCAGAAACCAGCCACTGAGAAAAGCCTAATTTTCAGGATCTCTAGCACAGTTTTTAAGATTTCTCTTCAATGGCTTCCTGTCTGGACTGTTTCTTTTCTGGGAGGATCTGGAGAGTGGGTGAGGCTTTTCTGCTTATGAATAAATTGAATTGAAAGTAGCTGAATCTTATTAATGAGAGAATTTTACATTGTTTCACTCACTAGACATACTAACAGTGCAATAAAAAATTTGGTCAAGCAACCTACCTATGCCAGGAAATGTAGACCAACCACTACTATATATAAAGGCTCCCAGAAAACATCGAAGTGACATCAATCACTAGTTTTAACTAAGATGCATTTGGAACACCAGGAAGTGATCACTCACATACAGTAATATGAAGTAATTTTTTGAAAAAATAAAGTTTAGTCTAATACTCCTGACACAAACAGCAGAGGAACAACAGATGTTTCCGTTTAAGGTGTCAGACACTTCATTTCAGCTACTTTGGGTGCATGCTCTGAAATGTGAAATTTTGTTATCTTTCTCTGAGCAGGGAGCCCTTGTCATGTCAAAAACTGCATAATGATAAAAGAGACCAAGGTGAAGTGTTTTTATTTATGACTGTTGGAGTAGTTGTTTTAGTACGTGAATAGATTGGTGGATTTCAGAGCTATTCCTGCATAAAACAGGTACTTTGTGTTTTAAGGATTTATTTTATTTATTTTTAAGGGTGTGTTTCTGTGCACACACACATGTGTGTCTGCAAAAGCAAGGAAAAGGTATCAGGTTGGTTTCCCAGAGCTGGAGTTACATCCCATTGAAAGCCACTAAGTATAGGTACTTGGGAATGAACTCTGACTTCTGGAAGAGCGGCAAGTGCTTTAACAGCTGGCTATCTCTCCGGACCTCACAATGTTACATTGTTAACCAAGGTCTGCTGGCTGTCGGGAGCCAGTAGAGAAATGGAGAAGTGCTCCTCTCTGTTTGCCAGTCACAGCCCCTGTTTACAGTGCAGCCCACTTCTGCAAAGTGATACATTCAAAGACAGGTCTCCTTCTGTGTACTTCGTGGGGGCAGTGTAATGCCAGTGGAAATCACAAAACTCAGGCTTTCAGACTACTTCTCTCTGGATAGAGGGGAAGAGCATGGAAAATAGTGATGGAAAGGCAGAGAATTAAAGATTCCAGGGAGATTCCAGGGAGGCTGGCAGCTATTTGGCTTGCCCTTCTAGCTCTCCACATTAAAGACTTTCATTTTTTTCCCTTAGGTTCCCTTTCTCTGTTTCTCTGCTTTAGATTATTCACCACTGGTATAGATCATGACTCTGTAGGGTTTCGCTCACTGAGATTTTATTTTTATGTATGGGTCTGGATATCTGTACACATATATGCAGGTACCCATAGAGCTGGAGGTACAGGTGTTGGTGAGCCACCTAATATAGCATTGGGAATCTATCTCAGATCTTATGGAAGAGCCCCACTCACTCTTAACTGCCGAGAGGAGAGCCTACTGTGCAACTCTGGTGATGTTTTTCTCTACGCCATGCTGTGTGCTTCAACTTCACTACATTCTAATAGTTTTTATTTAATCATACTTTATTCTAATCAAACTTGCTTTGGTCTGGGAATGGCTGCCATTCATAGTAATAATGTACTGCTATCCTCCTTTCCAATTTGGATTTCCCTCATTTCTTTCTTTGGCCTGATTGCTCTGGTGAGAGATTAAAAGGCTGTCTTAAATAAGCAGTAAAAGTCTTGTGCTCTTTTTTTTCTATAAGTGCCTATAAAGAAATCTTTATTTAATCTTTCCCACCATTTAATACATTATTTTAAATGCTCTGTGGGCTTTTTTGAAATGTATGTGTATGTTTATGTGTCTGTGTATTGGTATTTCTATGTGAGTACAGGTGACTGCAGGGACAAGATAAGGGGTATCTGTCATCAGAGAAGCTTCTTCCTGAAGCAGAAGGGGACAGACACTGAGACCCACAGTCAGACATTATGCAGAGAGTGAGTGACCTTGGAACATAAATAGAGTGTCTCCTTCAAGTTCAAGTATCTCCCCCCAGGGCTCATGGAACCCTGAAGAAGAGGAAATAAAAGGACTATAAGAACCTGAGGGGTGGAGGACATCCAGGAAACAAGGCCTTCTAAACATAAGATGGCATAAGTACCTATAAACTACATAAACTCAGAGAGACTGAGAAACGATATTCAGAATCTGCATGGGTCTCTTACCAGATGGGGCTCCTAGAGCTGAACAAAGTGAACACACACTCTAAACCATCCCTAAACCAGGAGCAATGTCCAAATGATAACCAATTTCAAATGAAAATTTAGTTTCCTCCAAGGGAGCATCACTGGGGAAACAAAATGTTCTTAAGGGTAGGCTTCATGCAGACAGTAGTCGGTCAAAAGAAAATGAACAAAATGGCATCTTTAGAAGTTCCTTGGCTCAAAATATTGGGTCATTTTAAAAAAATTTATCTAATTATTTTTGTTTCTGTATTTATGTATTTTTATTTCTCTCTTTTATATGTCCATAATGTATATATTGTGGCTTTTAATTTAGTATTTTTATGGGATTTCTAGGTGTGCAAAAAGGATATTTTTGTTTCTTGTGCCTTTTCTTTGGCTAGTTTCCTTTGTCTGTTTGTTTTGTCCAGTTCTGATGTATTAATTTTGTTTTATCTTATCGTATTATATTATATTATTAAATATATTTAGTATAATCTCTTAGAAGCCCATTTGTTTTCTAATAAGAGATGGAAAGGGGGTGGAACCAGACAGGAGAGGAGCTAGGGAGGAGCCAGAAATAGAGGCAGGAGAAACTGTAATCAAGATATGTGATAAAAAGAAATCTATTTTCAATAAAATAAAAAACAAAAACAACAAAAAGATAGAAAGAAAGAAAGAAAGAAAGAAAGAAAGAAAGAAAGAAAGAAAGAAAG
>JANHMN010000009.1:19939059-19953951 GCA_030674055.1 Rhabdomys pumilio
AAGAAAGAAAGAAAGAAAGAAAGAAAGAAAGAAAGAAAGAAAGAAAGGAAGAAAGAAAGAGAGAGAGAGGAAGGAAGAAAAGGAAAGGGAAGAAAGAGACAAAAGAAAAGAAAAGAAAAGAAAAGAAAAGAAAAGAAAAGAAAAGAAAAGAAAAGAAAAGGTGGCACAATCAGATCTTTAGGAACTAGAGTTCTGTGCAAGTGTAGGCAGCCGAAAATGAATGTCAGGGACTGAACTCAGGCCCTGCCCAAGAGCAGGACGCACTCTTAGTCACTGCACACCTCTCCAGCCTTCATCAAAATTCTTTTTAATGTTGAAATAAGTTCTTTATAGTTAATTTACCCATTTTTAAACTTTAAATGGATATTAAATTTTCTCAGATTTCATTGTGTATCTCCAGAGATAATTATAGGTTTGTTTCCTTATTCTGTTAACTTAGTGTGCCATACTTACTGAACTGTGTATACTCAATTATGCTGGCAGCTCTGAGATGAATCCCACACAATCATAGTGAGCCATGTTTTCCTTGTTAATGGCATTTGCTTTTCTGGTATTTTGTTGAGGAATTTTGTGTCTGTCTTCACCAAGAACATGACCTGCATGTTTCTTATTTCATGTATTCTTATCTTATTTTAATATCAAGATAATGCAAGCCTCATGGAATACATTAGGAGAACATCCAACCTCTTCTATCTTTTTACATAGGGAGAATCCACCTGAGCTTTGTAGCTGTTATTTGCATCCAGTATTAAAGAACTTTGTGGGATTTTCTTGGATAGATTTTGTATCGGACTCAGTGTTATAAATGGGTTCTCTAGTTCTTCATAATGAAGTCTTGGAGAGAGGCCTGTGTTGGGACCACAGAAAGCTTAGTGGATTAGGGTGCTTGCCTGACGAACTGTTTTGCAGACACAGGATAAAAATAATATAAAGATAGGACTGACTACGGTTTTTTATCTTCTGAGTTCCACAAGACAAACCTCACATACCTACGCTCTGACCACCTGCACATGAGGAACAAAGAAACTGAAAAATAAATGTGAAATACATATTATATCTAGGAGTTTATCCATTTCTTCTAAGTTATTATTTGTTTGTTTTGTCTTGTTTGTAATTGTTTCTAAATGATGCTATGTAATGTTTGTAACTGAGTTGCTGACCTGTCAGCTGTAATGTCTATTTTTTTTTTTTCATTTCTGGGGTCTTTGAATGCAGTCTCTCCTTTAGTTAGCCTCTCTTTGGCTTTTGTTCTTGAGTTTTTGAGGAAATGGAATCTTGCCTTACTTGCGTTTGATACTGGCTTTCATTTGTTTCTGTTTTGACTTTTATCATTCCTTTTCTCGCAATGACTTTGGTTTGCTCTTGGTTCTCTTCTTTCTTGAGATGTGGGGAGAATGTCTGTCAGCTTCCTGGCCAGGCTGATGTAGATTTTACTTAACATAGACTTCTTAGTTCTGTGTTTCCTGCATCCCCTGGATTCTTGTCCATTTTATCCCCATCTGTACTCATGTGAAAGAGGTTTGAATATTTCCTTCTTTGTTTCTTTGTTGATTGCGTTTCAAAAATTTAAAATGCAAATCATTTAATTGCCATGCTTTTGTATAGTTTAAAATGATTATTTTGTTATTAGTTTCTAGTTTAATGTCATGGGGTCAGAAAAGATTCCACAGGGAGTTTTAGCTTCATTTATTGTTTGAGTTTATACATATTCCAGTATTCATTGTGTATGTGTATGTATGTGTACGGTGGTGGACTCAGGAGGTGACTGAACAATTTACAGGGCTCAGTTCTCCGCTTCTGCCATGCAGGTCCTGGAGGATCAAACTCACCTTTACAGAATCAAGGGCTATAACCCACTGAGCCTTCTAACCAGGTCTACTTTAAGGCTTTTGTTTTGTTTTTTAACTTTTAAGACCAGTTTTGTGGCAAAGTATAAATCCACATCTCCACTGGAAATCGTTTCAAGTACTTAAAATGTGTATTTATATCACATAAGAAAAACGTGTTTTCGGCAGCTTGGGTTAACTATGTCATGTCACAGAGACTGGTTTAGGTTATTAGGTTTTTTTATCGTTTTGTTTTTGTTTTGGGGTTTTGGTTTGGTTTTGTTTGTTTGTTTTGTCTTTTACTTATTTATTTACACTCTAGATTTTATTCCCCCCTCCTGGTTCACCTTCTAACTGTTCTACATCCTATACCTCTTCACCACTCATGGTCTCCACGAGGATGTCCTCATCCCCACCCCCTGCCCCCAACCCAACCAGACCTCTAAACTCCCTGAGGCCTCCAGTCTCTTAAGGGTTAGGTACATCTTCTCTGATGGAATCCAGACCCACCAGTCCTCTGCTGTTTATGTGTTGGGAACAGTTTTAGGGTAAAATAGAATGTAGCTGGATCCTTGTTGACTTCTGTCAATAGGATGTGTCACATTGTAGAAAATGTCGTGATAATGTTCCCTACTGTTGTTAGGTTATAGCTTCTCTCTCTCTCTCTCTCTCTCTCTCTCTCTCTCTCTCTCTCTCTTTCTCTCTCTTTTTCTCTCTCTCTCTTTCTCTCTCCCTCTCTTTCTCTCTCTCTTTCTCTCTCTCTCTCATTTTATGTATTTGGTGTTTTAAAATCCAGCCTATTTAAAATTGTTATTTTTTCTTGCTGAATTTCTTTTCATACTATATAATGACTTTTCTTGTATCTTCTTACTATTTTGTCTTAAATTGTATCTTAAATATTGTATAAATGAATTATGTCTTTCCTTACTGTTTCACAGATTTAAATTTTATTCAAGTCAATTAAAATAATAAAGAATACAAGCACAATATGTTAAATGGACTCAATTAAGTTGGAAACATAGAAATGCTAATATCTGTCAGAAAATGAATATATGCAGAAACTTTTGTTAGAATCATATAGCATCTGGATTTTGGTGGCTTTAAATTTTCATGCATAGATGGTACAAATTTTTAGTGGTAATGGACAGAGATTGAAATCAATGTACTGTACATATATGTGTGTTTCCCACATATACCCATGTTATATATAACCTTGGTACTTTAATTTGAGTAGATAAATCAAATGAACAGATGGAATTACATATTTATCTCATATTTTATAGTAAACATATTGCTATTGATTAAAAGTAGAAACATATTTACAGCACTTAGGAGACTGAGGAAGGAGAATAGTAATTCAATGCTAACTTGGGATATATCTGCAGACTGTCACAAACCAAATAGGTGTGCATAAAATCAGCATAAAGAAAGCAATAAACTTATATAATTATTTGCTTAACTTTTTAACTAGAAGAACATTGCTTATCTCAGTAATTATGTTTTAGAAAAATTGTTTAAAAACACTTATTTTCAATGCAACTTATATAATGTCTTCTTCATGGGAGATTCAAGAAGATTTTGGTGCCACATGCTATTCTGAATGCTTGACACTCAGACTTAAGCATCTTATTAATTTTTTGACCTATAGCTTTTCCTTGCAAATCTGTATGCAGAAATTAAGTATTATTCTTACTGTCTAGCTGAAGTCAATGAGCTACATTTAATAGCAAATTCAAAATCCTACACAATGTAACCTTGTATCAGTTATATATTATTTATTCATGAGTAGTTCGGCTTTTCAAGAATATATTTTAAAACCCCAAATGCAAAAAAACTTGTTTAATTCAGTAAACCTTTTTGAAATCTGCAGTGTTTAAAGCTTTTACGCTTGAGTGTATGGGAAACATCAATCTCTTATTTTCAAAACTATGCAGTTTTAAACACCTTTAAATTTTAGGTTTCCTTCATATTCCTGCGGATTTAACATTTCATGTAATAACACAAAACAAGAAGAAAGCACACATCCACATTCTGGTCTTTTTAAATCCAGTTTCACTCCTGAGAAGAGTTATTCTGTTTCGATGTATTTTCAGTTGCTCAAAATTCATAAAAGTAGGTAGGCACTCTTTAGTCAGTGAAATATATTTCTGAGAGAGAAGTCAACAGTTTTTTCAGTGAAAATAAGAGCTAGTGTCGTAACACATTGTGTCTTGTCAAGCCTTGTCTTCCCATGATGTCATAAGTCTTAGTTATTTTCGTGTATGTGTATGGGGTGTGTGTGTGTATGTGTGTGTGTGTGTGTGTGTGTGTGTGTGTGTGTGTGTGTGTGTTGTGAGTGTGTGTGTCTGAGTGTGCGCGTGTGCGCAAATGTGGTCACACTTGGTATAGGTGTTTGCTGTACATGTGAAAGCCAGAGGTTGACACTGAGTGTTTTTTTGATCACTGTCTCCATTTGGGGATGTGTATTACTGTGTCATATTTAATTAAATGCCCCATATTTTATCCAGGAAGAATTTGGTGCAGATAAGTGCATCATGCTTGACTGTGAGGTACATGGAGGTTACAAAAAAATGCCGACATTTTGTTGTTTGGCTTTCTCCTACTTTACTGATTTGTCATAAGGAAACACTAGATAGACAGCGTGGGGGACAATGGCAAAGCATGCATATTTGAAGAGATAGTAGTAAGGAGTTTTTCTCTGTTATGGACAAAGACGCAACCACAGCTGGAGAAATCTCAGAGAACACTAAGCAGAGGGAAAAAAAACACACACACAGCAATTAAATGACACATATTTATGTTGCTTTCTATTTTATTCTGGACAATTTTATACATGTGTGCAAACATATTGTGAATGTGTTCATCTCCTTTTGATGCCTTTCCACTCATATAGAGGCCCCTGTCCTCAGATGTCCTCATTCTTTACTGTGAGACACAAAAAATAGCATCACACACTAGACCGGAGGAGAGCATGTGGGGCTGAGAAAGCTCTGTGTGCCTATTACAAGCTAAATTCTCATTTGAAAGTGCTAAGTGGAAATAGTGAACACAAACTAACAATTCTGAATTCTGCAAAGGGTAAAATATCTTACAAAGGCAAAAAAGGAGAAAATTAAGATGTTCTTAAGACAAACTAAGCCTGTGGGTGTTTATTCTCAGTAGACCAATAATAAAAAGTCCAATTACCAATGTGGAAGTTCAGTTCTTAAGAGTACCCATTAGGCAGGTGACCCTCTCTTCTGTAGACACCTGCACTACCATGCACTACACACACACACACACACACACACACACACACACACACACTCTGAGAGAGAAACAGAGAGACAGAGACAGAGATAGAGAGGCACACAGAAAAACAGAAAGAGAGACAAAAAGAGAGAGAATTTTAAAACTAAACATGTATTTTAAAACAGATTCTCACTTATTTACTTGGAGTTCACAATCAGTCTAAGCTGACTGGCCAGCATGTCCCATTGATCTGCCTGTCTGCCTCTCCCGTGCTGGAATTCCAAGCATACACTATCACATGGAACTTCTTATTTATGTTAGGGCATCAAACTCAGGTTCTTGTGTTTACAAGGCAAACATGGTACACACTGAGGCATCCCATGTAGAGTCTAGTAGGAGATCTTTATATTAGATTGATGCAGGTTAGAGATGGAAGTAACATGATTCCTCTTCCATCCTTTGATGAGCTTGAGTGAAGTCACAATAATCAGTTTTAAACTATTTTATAGCACTCCCTTGTGAGGCCATGTGAGCTTAATCAATACATATTTTTTGTGCAAATTAACTTTTTCCTCTTTGTTGCGGCCTGAGCTGCCCCATGTTAGGTGCCCAAAATGTTGTGAGACTCTCTAGCCCACGTTTGGGGGCCAAAATGTTGCAGACCGCTCTATCAGTGTTGGGACCCGCACTGCCCCAAGCTGCTCCGGTCCACGGGTCGGGGTTCAGCTAGAGAGAGAGAGGATTGACACGAAGAGTGGAGACCAGACAGAGTGTAATTCAATCCCGTTTATTCTTCAGTCTCTCTTCCTAGTCCAAGTCCCAAATCTTGAGTTCCAAGTCCCTAGTTCCTAGTCCCTTAGTGCCTCTAAGTCCCAAGTTTCCAGTTCCAAGTTCTCTTCCAAGTGCCTGCTACCTAATGCCTAATTCCAAATTCTTCCTCCAAGTGCCAAGTACCTAATTCTCTGTTGCTCTAATGTCAAGTAATCTGTTGTCTGGTTCAACTGATCTCTCTTCTGTCTGCCTCTTGCCTTTTATATGTCTCACTTCTAAGCCATGTCCCTAAATCAAGCCCCTAAGTCATGCCCTTAGGGCTTGTCTCTAAATCTAATCTCTAAGTCATGCCCTTAAGTCTCAGCTCTAAATCACACCCAAGGGAAGTTCCTGGGTATCTAAAGCAAGATGTTATCAGAGTGTACTCAGCTGTTGTAGGCTAATGTAATCAAGTCTCTTGTCAGGGTATATGGCTCAAGATGGCTGCAAGGGTGATAGCTGTCTTCTGTCGGTTCCCCATACCTCTTGAGTTTCAGAAAATATATTTTAAGAAATAATATTTTATATTTTTGCTTTGGTTTGTGGTCATAAAGTTTTCTACAGTGTTCTTCTATTATGCCGTTAGTGTATGTGTGCTCTTCAGGTTTATGCACTCCTCAACTTCTACTAATTGTCAATTCTGTCCTTTAGTTGTTAGATTTGTGTGTTTGCACATGCTCATTCCAAAGCACGTCTACAAAGGTTAGAGGTCAATTTCTGAGGTTGGTCCTCATCCTCCACCTTGTTTGAAACAGTGTCTCATTCTACCACTCTGTGAGCCAGGATTGCTATCCTAAGAGCTTCCAGGAATCACCTGTCTCTACCTCCTGCTGAACACCAGAGCGCTGAGATTTAAGATATGCTCTTGCATCTAGTTTTAAGTGGAGGCTAGAGGTCTGAACTTAGTTCTTCACACTTAACACAGAAAGTGCTTTATATACTATGGCGTGTCTCCTATCTAAAAAAAAAAAAAAAGACCAATGATAAAAATTAACTTTATCTTTCAAAGAATCATTTAAGGATTATTCCATTGGTAGTCTCTATTGATTAACTATTTCAACTTCACCATTGATTCTTACTCCTGTTCTCACTATACTTTTATCTGAAATTTCATCTTCATCTTCAAAGAATACAGAGAGGCAACTTACAAGTTTGTTCCATGTTGAAGTAGAATCTGAGTGTATCTACAATTTTTTAAAATATATTTTTAAATTTCTCCTTATTCCTTCTCAGGTTTAGATACATTATATTTCATATAGTTGTAGATATGTAACTTTATGAGAAACCAAAAAATGATATGGCTTTATATCCATGCAGAAATCCTGGCTACATCCCAGCACTATGTGGTATGTTTTACTTCTGTTTGTTTGTTTTTTGCCTTTAACTATTCTGTCTAGAACTGTCCCATCAAGGTTTGCATCTATTGACTGAGAATTTCATATATTGGTGTATTTCCATCCCTTCCCCATTCTTTGTACCTATCCAAACCCTCTTGTGACACACCCCACACTCCTTTCCCTCCAGGTTTCAGGGCCTCCTTTATACTTTTAAATGAGTGTACTTAGGATGCCAGTGTACATGTCACACTGGTGACAGTTTACAGCTGTAGCTTCTGAGCTTATTAGGATACACAGTCTCACAAGAATCACCCTGATACTCTGGCTCCTAAAATCTTTCCAGCTACAATTCTACAATGTTCTCTGAGCCTTAGGTACAGGACTGCTTTACAGCTGTATCCATTGGTACTGGTCTTCATAAACTCTTCATTTTTATTGTGGTTTTCTGTAGTGTTGTCTATTTGCTACAAAAAGAAGTTTCTTTGATGAGAGGTTGAATACTAATTATCTTTGTTTTTATGGACAAATTTTATAGATGGTTGTTAAGGATTATATTGGTTTAGTTAATTAGTGGTTTTAGATTCTCCTACAATATATACGACTTCACTACCAGTGACTAATTAGCTAGGATTCCAGTAGCAGGCATGCTGTATCTCTTTTAAGTACAGCTATAGAGCTCTTGGTTACCATAGGCAGGTGCGCCCCTGTTGTATTCATACAGTGATTGTGCTATGCTGGTTGTAACTTTAGTTCATAGATTTATATAGGCATCATAACTGTACTGGGTTGTTGGTTGTCTTTCTTCTCTAGAAGCTTGCATAGTCCTGCTTTCTGGTACCATGAAAGCTAGTCTTCAGGGAGAGGGCATAAAATTCTGGAAATCTTATTTTTACCATACACAGACTAATTATTCTCATCATTTTCTTTAATATATATATAGCAGAACAATTGTTTTTTAAATATTAGATATTAAGGGGAAATGTACATGATTTAAAGTATACATGAAGATGTGTAAAACATCCAAATATCAACTTATGCAAGGCACTTGACCATCCATATATTGGAGAATCTGTAGGCATCACTGGAGACCATTATCCAACAGACACCCAAGGGTCACCGTAACTGTTAGGAGATTGTCTTACACAGAAACAGGAGAGAAGGCAATTATAAGAGAGTGACGCTTAGATGTAGTTCATATTCATTTGAATAACATTGGAACCCAGCATTAAGATACAATGAGATAGAATGTTAGAGAAACATGATTTTATTAAAGTCATTTTTATGAGATTCTTTTGTGCACAAATTGTATCAAGTGTCCATCATCCACAAGACAACCAGAATTGTGTACATCTAACTCTCAAAAGCTGCAGTAAATATCATTTCTTGTTGTACAAAGATGTCATCTGCCTCTTGTCAGGCAGTTGCTTCACAACTCAACTCATCCTTGACAAGCTGGAATTAGACTTCTCAGTTTCAGTGGGATTGGTGTGAAACGTTATTTTGATGAAAGCGTCTGTGATACTGGGAGGAACAGAAGCAAGCATTATTCATTTTTCAATAGTACAAAGTTTCAATACTGAAAGAATTTAAAAAGAAATGAATATGAAAACTGAGACAAATATTTCTTGCTATTTTCATTGGAGGATAAAGAAAGTAAACTTTTCTGTCAACACATTCTGAATGTATTTAAAATAGTATGTTTCTTGGAGGGCTTTATTAGTAACTTTTTATTAATCTCTCTGAGAGTTCTTAGTCGTTTTCACTAAATCAGGCTATGCAGTAGAGGAAGTCAGTGTCTGCTGGATTGGAGTCTTGCTCTAACACCATATTCCTCAAATAACTGACTGCATGCATTTTTAGTTTTTCCATCTTCTTCCACAATGTTATCAGTTCATGGGTCTCATAAATGAGACCTATAAATGAAACTTACAATCAAAACATATTGAAAGGGACTCAAATTGACAAGGGAACTTGAAAGAATAGATTCACACAGTCCAATCAAAGTTCAAGACAGGGTGTTTGAGAAAATCAATTCAGGTGAATACCTTATTGCCAGGACAGTAGAGTTCACACTTATTCACTAATTTTATTTCAGAGTTCTCATTCAGACGGTTTTCTGGTGTGAATTTTAGAGTTAGGGAATGCTTCATGCAAATTACTTGGAGACTGAAATGGATAACTTACCTTAAAGTGAAAAGAAAATATCACAGTCCATCACTTAGGGATAAGGAATTACTTTTATAATTAAAACTGTCTTTTATAGACTTTTATGATGCTCTTTCTGTGCATATGTTCAGGTAGGGGCAAGAGAAGGGCCAGAATTTACTTATCTAAGTTGTTTTAGTGCATAGTTCTACATAACTTTCAAAAAATAATGAATTCCAATACTTCTCAAATTATTCCACAAAATAGAAACAAAAGGAACACTGTCCAGTTTGTTTCCCAAGACCACAGTTACTATACCTAAATCACACAAACACCCAACAAAGATAAAGAATTGTAGATCATTTTGACTTACTATATAGATGCAAAATTCTTGATTAGGTATGAAGAAATTGAACGGGAACACAACAAGATCATCTACCATGATCAAGTAGGCATTATCCCAAAGATTCAGGGATGGTTCAACACATGTAAATCTATAAGTGTAATCTACCATATACATGGACTGAAAGACAAAAATACCCAAGGTCATTTCACTAGATCTAGGAAAGATCTTTAACAAAATCCTACATCCCTTCATGATAAAAGCCTTGGAGAAATTAGGAATACAATAAACATGTACCAAGATAATGAAGACAATTTACAAAAAGCGCATAGCCAACATCAGCTTGAATGGAAGGTTTTCCACTTTCTTCATACTTACTCAATAAAGTATTTAAATCTTATCAAGAACAATAAGACAACTGAGGAAATCAAGGGAGTTAGTGTCATTTTTATATTGGAGTTTCTCTCTTAGCAGTCAGATGGATCTCAGAAAATTGAAATTGGACTATTATATTTATTTAACAACTTTAAGGCAATAAATACTAAGTGCTATCATTGTATTTTAATTCTCTAAACTAATCTCCTACCTCCCAGCCAAAGTCCCCACAATACTTTATGCATTTATGGAGGCCTCTGCTCCCAGTAGTTACTTGTGGTCTCTCCTGGACTCTCTCCTCATGGCTAATTCCAATTTCCTTTCTCTCTGTCTCTTCCTGTGTCTAGGAGGAAGTCTGGCACTATTCTCTTCTCTGCTCACTCATTATCTGATCATCTTCTTTATTGAACAATCTGGAAGTAATTGGGGAACAATTTTTATACAACATCAAGACAGGAGATTTTCAGAATAAGTTTACAACCAGATATTGGGGCATAGAAATCAGCATTTCAATAAAACAGCAATAATATTTACATAGACCACAATAAAATTATTCCTACATCTTCCCCTCTTAATTTAATAAGTGTCTTTCTCTTAGAATAATAAACTATATACAATAATTCTGTTACAAAACCAATTTTACCATAACTTTCATAAACCTAAAAACATTTTTTTAAAATCCTAAATAGTTTAAGCTTAACTGGAATACTGTAACTATCTAGTATTCAACCCCATCAGAGACCTGAGAAGGAATAAATATTACCTGAGTATGCAGGGAGTGCAGACAAGTAGCTTCCAAAACTATAGAAATGACAGACATAGTTGAATATCTAGACAGTTCCCACAAATTTTCTCTGCGTCATTAGCACATCATCTTTAGCTTTCTGGCAAAGAATATCTGACTAACTTTTCTATGAAGCAGGAATTATATAAAACTTGTTTACTTTGTCCTTGCAGAGCTCAACGGTCAACTTCCCTGCATCCAGTTGTCCAGGTTAGACAGTTTCTTTCTGTAGATGAAGCATGGGCATTTTCTTGTCTATTGACTAGTATGCCACAATGAATCAAACTTCATAAGGGGGTTCTCTGATGCTTGCCATCAAAATGGAACGGGGTTGCTGCTGGGAGCAAACCTATTTCATTGTCGAAAAGGCTTTTTATTAATAAAATATCCATAAATGCCATATTCTGTAGATCTATGAGGTTTCTGAAGGCCATAATTTTATAGCATATCTGAATTATTTATTTATCACTTTTTACTATCTGTTCAATCTAGAAAATATATTTTGGTAATTAACTAAACAGGTATCTAATGGGGTTTAATTGTCTGACTGCTAATGTGTGTTTATTAATTATTTTAAACAGTTTGTAATATCAGCTTTCAAGTATTAGAATGTTACATGGCATTTTTAAGAATTGCAACACCTTAGGATGTTGTAGCAAAATATAATCAATTTTATTGGATATTTTCTTTATTTACATTAATCTAGGGCTTCCCTCTGGAAACCCCCTACCCCATGCCCCCTCTCCCTGCCTCTATGAGGGTGCTCACTCACCCACCCACCTCGACCTTCCCACCCTGGCATCCTCCTACACTGGGGCCTCAAACCCTGACAAGACTGCTTCTCCCTCTGATGTCCAACAAGGCCATCCTCTGCCACATATGCAGCATGAGCCATGGATCCTTCCATGAGTACTCTTTTGTTGGTGGTCCAGTCCTCAGGAGTCTCAGGGGCTCTGGCCAGTTGACACCTTTGCTTCCCTCACTGTGGTGCAAACCCCCTCAGCTCCTTCAGTCTCTTTTCCAACTCTTCTATCGGGGACCCTGAGCTCAGTCCAATGGTTGGCTGTGAGCAACTGCCTCTGTATTTGTCAGGCTCTGACAGAGCCTCTCAGGAGACAGCCAAATCTGGCTTTAATCAGCAAGCACTTCCCAGCATCTGCAATAGCATCCAAGTTTGTCGATTGTATATGGGATATACATAATATTTGGATATTAGCCCTCTATTGAATGTAGGATTGGTAAAGATCTTTTCCCAATTTGTTGGTTGCCATTTTGTCCTATTGACAGTGTCCTTTGCCTTACAGAAGCTTTGCAATTTTATAAGGTCTCATTTGTCTGTTGTTGATCTTAGAGCATAAGCCATTGGTGTTCTGTTCAAGAAAATTTCCCCTGTGCCCATGTGTTTGAAGGGTTTTCTCCACTGATCTCTAAGGTAGTCTGAAATGGGATCAGGATGGGTGCTGGAATAAATACGTCTCAGTATCTCAACATTCCCAAAGCAGAATCTTGTAAGGGCTGTATTGACTTCATTAGTATCTGTAAACATAACTTACACAGGTATTACACATTTCTGCATTAATGCATATATAGAATGTGCAATGTGAACAGTTCAATTATGATGATTTTCTGTTCTTTATATGAGCAGGTAAAAGGCATGTGTCTTTCTTTATAAGTTAGTTTGGAGTGTATAAACAAACTGTACTATAAATTTCCTTCTATGCTAATTGAAAGAATAGCATGATAAGTTTTGAGGATTTTGTAGCCAATGACTAATTGGCTATGCTTTTCTGAAGTTCTGGCTGGCAACATGGTAATCTTTTAGTCTCAGAACTGTTTTTATGTTTAGGGATCAGCAAATCATGTTAACTATCCTGATTGGTCTTCTTGATTTCCTTCTGTCCGCAGTCAAGATCTTCAGGAGATCTCCCTTGGTCAAATCTGATTTTTATTAATTTGGAAGGACTCCTTAGACTTTTCTTTTCCTATGAAAACAAAAACATACACTCTCCCCTAATACAACTTTTGATCTATCACTCAGAGATTATTTATCCCTTTCTGTCAAGTAAGCGTGTCTTTTTATATTTGTGCCAGTAAACATTAAGCATTCAGGCTCAATTCCATCTACCTGTGATTTTAAATTTGCTCTCTCTCATATTTAGCAGTTTGCAAAAGTAATTTTGAGGTCTTTTTTGGAGTTTTCTGTTTTATCTATTGAAGATGTGATCTGGTCTTTATATTAGAGTAAGTAATATTTATATCCAGATTGTTTAGTTTTTCTACAGATGAGTTTCTCCGCTGTTGATCTGAAATGGCCAACTTAATTTTGATACTGGGTCCTCTTGGTGCATTCCCAACAAGGGATTACCTTTCTTGTCCCTGTTACCCTACATTCCTTAATCCAGTGTCAGCCTTTGCCACATCATCTGCGTATTCCAGAAGGCAGGGTCCTTTTTGGTTTTGTTTTATATTTTTTCTTCTGGATTATCTTTAGAAAAACATTGTTTCTAGGAATGCTTGCCTACAATCCCTATTGAAATGATCTTTCTTGCAAATTAAAATTTCCAACATTTTCGCTTTTCCTAAAACCTTTAGAGATTATTGTTTTTCTTTTAAAGTTATATCCTTATAATTGTTAAATTTTAGCCTTTTTAGGGGTTGCCACTCAAATTCTTTATATTTTTGTGGGTGTTTAGCCTCTCCTGTCATTTCTTTTACATGAACAGCATAAGCTAAACTTGGTTTTCTAATAATCTTTAGCTGACTTTCCTCTATCTTAGTCTCTTCCTCATTTCTTCTTATAAATTTTTCTAATTTTTCTTTTAATGTGTGTATTCATGTCTTTATTATCTTACCACCTTCATAATTTCTAGTTACAAATGTTTCTATATTTTGTCCTAAGGTTTGTTTCCAATTTTCACCCTTCTCTTTTTCTTGTATCTCTGTTAGTTTAGTATTTCATTTTTATTTATAATTCTTAAAACCTTTTCTTGTAAGGCTTGTTTCCATTTTCATTGTTTTCTTTTTGGATCTCTTTTATTTTAGTATTTTTCTTCATCTTTATTTATAATCTTTTCTAATTTCTCTTCTTAGATCTATATCAATTTCCCACATTTTTCCTTTTCTCATTCTAATTGTCTTCTAATGTTTATCTCCACATTTTTATTATCTTAGTACTCACCTCATTTTCACTTATAAACTTTCTAATTTTTTCTCTAAAGCCTGTTTTCATTTTTCATATATTTCTTATTCTTGTATTTCTATTATCTTAGTATTTTCCTCGTTTTTAATTTTTTTCTGAGCCTCTCCTCTTTAAAAATGTACAAAAACATTATCATAATTAAGAATAGTATAATAAATACATGCATAATAATAGATAAAATTGTAATGTAGCAATTTCAATTAGATCAATTATCTTTCTTTTTTAATCTACCTTTAAGCCATTAAAAATGTAGTTACATATAGTGTGAAGGTTTTGTGCTATTGTTCCTCTTATCTTGGTGTCTTATTTTCTTTATATGTGCCAATTTTAATTTATATCTATGTATCAAATTGCACCTCCAGTTTTATTTCTATTTTAGCACTAAGACACAACTTTAAACATTTTTTACATGTTCAGAAGTTTCACACTCTGTGTCTCGCTTCACTTTTCCAGGCTTTGAGTTGCCCTCTTCTGTCTTTTTCTTTACAAGGAGATGCTATTCTGCCTTCCCCTCCCATGCTCATTTGGGAGCTACTTCACTGAATTTTTCTTCCCAGTCTGAGAAGCTGTTGGGTCCACAGTTGTTAGCTTCTCTGACTAGCATGAGTCAGGCCAGCATGAGTGGCTTCCATTCTTTCAAAAAAATTTTTGCCTCCTGCCAACAAAAAAAAAAATGTGTCTAGCCTTGGAAAGCTTACTGGTTGGGTTGCTTTAGTTGAAGAGCCAGGTTTTTACATCAGCAAGGGGTTCTTGAAGAACCATCTCTGTATTGGTTCTCTAGTTTTCTGGTTGTTATGGTGGTGGTGGTGGTGGTGGTGGTGGTGGTGGTGGTGGTGGTGGTG
>JANHMN010000009.1:19971951-20024928 GCA_030674055.1 Rhabdomys pumilio
TTATTATTATTATTATTATTATTATTATTATTATTATTATTATTATTATTCCATTCTTTATTTTAGGTGTTTTAATTTATTGTGAAGCAATACCTACAGTCTATGCTACGTGCAATTGAGCACGTAAGGTTAAGCCACTGAGAGCTGACCTACAGCAGAATTACTCTTTTGAATCTGAATACCCTGTGCTTTTCAAAACCCCCTTGGATACAGTGTGCTTTTCAAGTCCTCCAAGATTCCCTCTCTTTTTGCCTTGTTCTCTCACAGGTTTCTGGTCAGTACTGTTTTCACAGATATTTTTAAAAGTCAAAGACTTTGAGTGATGATCATACCAAAGTATTTGCTAATAAAAAATCCCCCCCCCCTCTTTTTTTCCTTCAAAATGTCTGGTTTATTTTCTTCCTATTATTGTCCTGGTCACTATGCCCCACTGATTTTTCTTGCATGATTTTATCTCCAGTAAAGAAACCAATTACAATACAAATGGCAAAAGTTAAGAGAAGTGGCTTAGAGAGAAATAGCAATAGCATAAGCCCTGGGAACCTTTCTCTGGCAATCTTCCCTCTGCTGGTTACAAAACAATACATATAATTTACTTACTGTCCTCTGGCTTGGTGTGTGGATCAAACAGCAGTCAGTGGCTCAAAATGCCTTGCAATTAATGCATAGGATTGATCTGAGTACCAAGGGCAACAGAAAGGAACTCACGCCTGGCGGGTGTTAGGTCTTTTTAGAGTTACCTTATGTAGAAGCTGATTTTCTCTGTGAGACACTTGTCTGACAAGAATACTCAAGGGGAAGACAACAGGATATAGGATGTACTGCCACTGCAGGCCTTGGACTTTCTCCATAATATCTATAAACTGCACCTGAACAGAAAGACTTTGCTTGAGATGATACTTTCCATCACACCCGACATTCATTTTTCTTTACTGTAAAATCTCATATGGACCTTTGCACTTTCCTTAGTTTATTGAAGATTCTTGTTACAACACTAATATGCCATATAGTTCCTGATATATGAGATGATACAGAATTACATATGTGCCAGTCTGATTGTGCCCCATGTTAGAAAGGGTGAGAGTGGGTAATTCTGAGAAGAAGAATCTTTAAAAGACACTTATTTTGACCCACAGTTCTAGGGTGATGATCAATCTTGTCAATCTGATGACATTTTTCAATCACCAAGGAAGCATGCTTAGGGGTGACTATGCCGATATTTTTAAAAGGTTAAACAGAAATTCACTCAGAAACTGTATGGAAGGATGCCTTGTGTTTGTACTTCAGACTAAATGAAAAGGGGAAAGCAGGCTGATTGCCACCAATGATTTACCTCTTTCTGCTTCCTGACTATGGATGCAATGTGAACAGCTGCCTCACCATCCTTCCATGACACTCTACCATGATGTGTTCCCATTTTGAGTCAAAATAAAAACCTCGTTCCTTAATTTGCTTTTGATAAGAATTTTGACATATCAGTGAGAAAAGTAGCTAATCCAGCTAAGAAGTCCAAGGTTGAGCAACTGTGTCATTCTGCTTTGTAATAAAATGCAGTCAGAGGTTAAAAAAAAGAGAGAGAGAGAGAAATTGAAAGACAAAGGGAATCACAAAGGCTAATTCATAAGAAAAATTAAGCATTTTTGAGGCGGTTAGTTTTTACGGTCCTCTTGACGCAACTAGGAATTACCTGGGGAAAGTTCTATTGAGAGATTGCCTACATAATTGGCCTGTGTTCCTGTTTATGAGGGATTGTTGTAATTAAGCCAGTTGATGTGGGAAGACTCAGCCCACTGTTGGTGGCACCATTCCCTACCCAAAGGGTTCAGAACTATATAATAGTAGCAAAACTGAGGTAAGGAAAGCAACCAAGAAAGCAAATGAGAATTCATACATTTATGTTGTCTCTACTTCCAGACATGAGTAGAGCTCTTTTGAGTTTCTGTCTGACTTACAATGATCACCTGTAACCAGGAATTGTAAATCAGATAAACCCTTTCTCCCCTAGGTTGCCTTCTTGTCAAAATATTTTATTACATAAACAGAAATGAAACTAAAGTATCATTCATTAAGGTTCTATCCGAATACCTCCCACTTGTGCCCTCTTGCCAATGTTGCTGTGTTAGAAATTAAGACTCCATCATATAAACCTTTGGAGACACTAAGACCACAGCAGCTTCTATATATTATGCAGTTAAGACCTTAATGGATTCTGGAAACATTTATCAGTTAAGCAAATCTTAAATTATCACTGAAAGCCTTTTGGAAATAACCAGTGTTGGCAGAGTGAAACTCAACTTTAAAAGAGGTTTACTTTTAATGGTCTGTAATGCCAGGCCATAACATAAATCAGGTGAGCCCAGAGTGCAATCAACACAAATCAAATGTAGCATGTTACAGAAGACTTAGTCCACCTTATACAACTAGGGAATAATTTGATAATTGTAACTCTCTTAATGCATGCTTTGTGAGTAAAAGTTCTGAGTCTATTTTTTATTTTATTTAAATTATGACTATGTGCGTAGGTGTATGAAGGTTCCTGGAAAGGACAGAATGGAATGTTGACTCCTCTTAAGATGGGTTACAGGGATTTATAAGCCTTCCTACAGAGAAGTTCTGGGAATCAAACTCTGGCTCTTTCAAAGATCAGTAACTTAACAGCTGAGCAATCTTTCCAGAACAAGAAAGATTTTCATCTGGATCCTGGTATTTAGCCATATATGTTAAGTTAGTATACACTACAAGTGGAATCTATATGACTAAAAATCCAGCCCTAGTGTTGTTTGTAGTTACAAATGCTTCAGGAAACTCACTAATCCTGATTGCAACGGTAATTACTTAGTCTGAAAGAACAGGATAAGACAAAAGTTGGCAGTGCATTTAGTTTACTTTTCACCTCTCTCTCTCTCTCTCCCCCTCTCTGTCTTTCTCTCTCCCTCCCTCCATCCCTCTCTCCCTTCCCCCTCTGTGTGTGTGTCTGTCTGTCTGTCTGTCTGTCTGTCTGTGTGTGTCTCTCTCTCTGTGTGTATATGTGTGTGTGTGTGTGTGTGTGTGTGTGAATGCACATGTCACAATAAACAAATGGAAATCAGAGGACCACCTGCAGGAGTCTATTCTCTACAATGTGGAGATTAAAGTCAGGTAGTCAGGCTTGGAAGCAAGCATTTAACTTGCTATGCTATTTTGCTAGCTTCAAATTGTTTCTTAGCTTCAAATTGTTTCTTAAAATTAGCATAATTTTAGGGGTGCAGACCTTGACATCTGGTGTCTTTATCAATCCTTTCTCTACTTTATTTTCTGAAGTAGTTTCTCAAAGAACCTGGAGCTGATTGATTTTATTAGACTGTCTGGCCACCAAGGCCAAGAAACCTTGCTGCCCTCACCCAGACACTCCAATTCTAGCCTGACAGCAAAGTACCTGGAAGTTACATGGTGATAAGGGTTGGTCCTAGGTCCTTGTCCTTGGGAAGCATTCATTTTACTTATTGAGCAACTTTCCTAAGCCCATCAGTCAACTTTTAAAATGTCTGAAATACTAAAAAGCATTAAATAGATGCATCGTGAAATATATTTTAATTCTATTTCTTGTACATCATTAGAATGACAAAACATTGTTTGATAGCATCATTTGCCTTGCTTCAAAAGTCAGAGAAATATCTACTATTTCAGATGATCTACTGAGCAACACTGTAGTGTTTAATTAACAGAAATTTGGTTTGGTAAACATAAGGTTTCACTTACATGACATAGTTAAGGTTCAGATAAAGTAGAGTGATGCACAAGCCTTTCCTAGTTTGGTTTTTGTGGGGCTGGCGACTTACCTTAGAACCTTGGACGTGATGTACAAGGGTAATTCCACTGAGCCAAATCCCAATCCCTTAGATTTTGAGAGAGAAGGCCACAGTATGTTAGCTCAGCCTTCCAAATCTCAGGCTGTTGCTGAATGCCACCACATTAAGCCAGAATTACACAAGTTTCCCACAAAGCTTAGACATTTTAAACGTGGATTTTTGTTATTTATTTCTGTACATGCTACATATGCACATCATGTGTCTGTGAGTATACATATGAACACAAGAGTAGTCGCCTGCAGAGGCCAGAAAAGAGTATTCAATTCTCTGAAGCTGGGTGTCCTGGCAGGTCTGAGTCCCCAGGTGCAGGTAATGGAAATGGAAGTTTTCTACTAGAGCAGCAAGTACACTTAACTAGTTAACCATCTCCCCGGCACCATCTTCAGAAGTTTTAAACATGGCCCTTATATAATAAGGTACATCCTAGTAACCTACGTATGGTAGTACATTATTTTAATCCTAGCACTTAGGGCACAGAGACAAGTGGATGTCTAGCTTGGTCTACAAAGAAAGTTCCAGGATGTCTAGAGCTATACAAAAACTAAATTTTGAATAAAATGCAGATATATATTTGCCAACATAAAGATGCTTTAGAAATAGGAGTGTGCTACTAGATTGAAGGAATTAAAGATCTGTCAACACTGGGCATTTTTACATGACTAGTAGATAGAAGACACATCTCCAGACATTTGAACACTAAAACCATAAAGTCTTAAATAATACAACAATTAAAGAGGAAGATACAAACAAGAATAAATACACACAATTAATGAATATAAAAATTTTGTGAAACACCAAGGTATTGTGCGTACATTTATAGTCTCAGTTATACCCAACAGTGTGATGCTCTCTGTTTGTTGTGAACTTGACTGTATTTGGAGCCACTTATGCATACTTACAGCCCATTGTCTATGAAGGGATTTTCAAGAGGTTTAACTCAAAAAAGCAGACGTGCTTTGAATTTGAGATTTGGGTGTACACCCTATTAAGAGTTTTGTACTGAATTAAAAAAGGGTAACTGAGTCATCAAGTTGAATACCAGGCACACTCTCTGTCTCTCTCTCTTGCCCACACTGTCTTTTTCTATTTGTCTTAGTCTCTGTTTCTGTGTCTCTGTCTCTGTATGTCTCTGACTCACTGTCTCTCTCCATATCTCAATATCTTTATGTCTTTGTCTATACCTGTCTCTGTCTCCCAGTCTCTGTTTCTCTTTCTCTGTGTCTGCCTCTCTGCTTCCTGACTGTACAAAGTATGTGACAAGATTCCTCTCAGTTATGCCACTGCTTTTGACACCAGGCTATCCCCCTATGATGGACTGCACCCTTGAACTGTGAGACACTGTATAGCCTTTTTTTTTCTTTAATAAGCTTTTGTTGGCTATTTTGTCAAAGCAACGAGTAGCTAATGCAATGAGCTAAAAGCAAAATGTTCAAATCAATAATTTTAGCCATAGCCTTAGAAAATTATTGTGGGAAAAGAATTATAAAATAAACACAAGACAAGTGAAAGGAGGGGTTACAAGAATAAGAACATAAATAAATGAAACTGAAAATAAGAAAACAATAAATAAAATGAATAAAATGGAACTATTTATCTGTAAAGATCAATAAAATTGATCCAAAAAATAGAACCACAAAGCATATCTGATGAGTTTTCACAAAAATCACAAAACATTCAGTACAAGATGGAGAGACTTATCAACTGAAGAAGGAAAAGTAAGTAACCACAAATCTATTAAGAGAAAACACAAAGAAGTGAAGAGAATTTTCATGAACTAGGTCTAAATAAAGTCCCTAGACAAGAAGACAAAAATAGGCCCATTAAAGGCATCTTTGATGAACTGGAATTTACTGCATTAAAACTTTTGTTCTTCCTAGGTTACTGTTAATAGGTAGAAAAGATGGGGCTGGAAAGATGGTTCAGCAGTTAGGAGCACTTGTAGCTCTTGCAGGAGCCCTGTGTCTAGTTCCTAGTGTCATTATAATATCCAACCACCTGTAATTCCAGCTGTGTGGGATCTGATGTCCTTTTCTGGTCACTGCCAGAATCTGCACCAGTGTGAACACACCCACTCAGATACACATACATCATTAAAAGTGAGATATATCTTTATTTTTTTAAAAAAAGAGAGAATGCGAAGACAAACTGCCATGTATGCAAAAGGAGTTTCAAATTGTACTTCTGTGACTAGAACAGGTAAGAAACTCAAACTTCAGCTGCAGAGAGAGTTCACTCATTAAAATTGCTCCTTTGTCATAGACAGGAGTTCAGATACAAGTACCTGTTAGATGGATCACAAAAAGCTGTACTTTCAGCCTCCAAGTATACAACACTCTCTTGCCTCCTTGGCTATAAACACACACACACACACACACACACACACACACACACACACACAAACACACACACAAACACACACACACACACACACATACATACATACAATCAGAAATTATAATCTGTTAAAAACCTCAAAATTACATAATATGAAAGAGTTTTATTAAGAAAAGAGCAACAAGAACTGAGAGATTTCATAGAGAGGGTCTTCAAGAAAGAAAGCATGCAACCACATGCAAATGGGATCATCAATGTTTGGCATATATCAGTGCAAACTAAAGCTGCATATTATATAACAACAATTTAAGTTAAACAGAAGACATCTACCCATCTTTCAGAGGATACAAATTCTATTTAAATATGTTGTTGGGATGCAAAATTATATAAACCCTCCAGATTAACTTCAAACTCTCAAAGCATAGAAGTTCTACCATACATTCACCAGTTTTACCAACAGACATTCATCTCAGAGATAGGAATGCTTAACTGCACATAGAAATATTTAAATGAGTATTAATAACAAGTAAATAAAAGCATGACAGATATGCTTCAACAGGCAAATTCTTAAGTGTACCTTGCCATATACTTTTGCATATGGCAAAGAGTACCACTCAGGGATGAAAAGGCCAGCAAATATTGATGCAAGGATATAGCTACATCTTCAAATAATTATGTTGATGGAGAAAGCCAATCCAAAAATTATCCACTAAATAATTCTGTTCTTATAACACTCAAGATGATGAATTTGTAGAAATGAAGACTGTGTCTCTGGAGATGCATAAGATCTATAAGCCAAAATGAAGCTGTTATTTTTCTGTAAAGGGTCATGGGAAGTAGTTTAATAGTGTTGGGAATATTTGCTATATGCTTGTGATCTTTGGTAACAGTTTGCAAGAATATCATCAACAAACGTGAGCAAAAGTCACATAAGATTTTCATGTATTTCTTCTTCTTTTTTTTTAGACTGGGTTTCTTATATCTCAGGCTGGCCTTCATCATGGTATATAACCAAATTACTCTGAGCATCTGACCCTCTCTGCGTCCAGCTCCCAACTGCTTCGATCACAGGCATGTTCCCTCATGCTCTGTCTTAAAGAGGTGCTAGCGTGGAACTGAGGGCTTCGTGCTTGACTGAAAATTATTCTACAATCTGCAACCCAGACCCAGATTTGCTTTCTTTCTTTACAGTATTATGTCATCCTATGATGATGCCAAATCAAATCTTACTGAAACAAAATTTATCTCACAAATCATATGAGAGATATAGAATATCTATTCTTTTATAGACCCAGAAAAACTTTTTCAATGAATAAACTCTATTATTTTTTTTCATTTATGGGTCTGTTTGTGGATTGGCAGGTACCCACTGAAACCAACAGAGGGTATCCCATCCCCTGGAGCTGGAGTTACACGTGGTTGTTACCTTCCACTGAAGTGAAGGGTGCTGGGAAGTGATCTGGGTTCCTCTAGAGGATAAGTTTACACTGAACAAATGAGCCTTCTCTCCAGCTCCCTACCGTGTCACTTTTTATCTCCCTTCCTTGAGGGTTTCTTGAAATGGTACAAGAAGGGAAACATTAACACAGACTGACTTCCACGTTCTCCTTTCTTGCCATGTCTTGTTGACCTAGGACATGAATTGAGTTTTCTCATCCCCTGGTTTTCTTAGAGACAAGAACTTATCTGTCCCCCATGAAAGCTTATTTTAAATTGTCATCTTTATTCTTCACTCGGGAAATACAAAGTGTTGTCATAGAAGGCAGCTCAGAGTAAAAACCTTAAAGCTAATATGTTCTGAGACTTTCCATCTACTTTAATGAAAGACAAGGTTCGTTAGCCCAGAGTCCAATGTTTCTTAGCTAAAGTAACTATTGACTCTAGCAGAGACTGTACTTTAGTACAGAGACTGTACTAAAAATTGACAAAGTAGGATTTATTTCATTAAATATCCATATATTTTCTAACAGAAGAATCATAAAATAAATGAAAGTGCTGCCCCTTTATTTCCTTCTTTATTTGTTGCTGGGAAGGAATCTAATTTAAGCCCTGGGACCCAATAAGTAAGTAACTCATTATTCTCTCCCAGATTTGGAGGGTGACAGAAAGCTTGCTGGAATTGTTTGTTGGCTGAAGGAATGACCCCAAATTGATCAGGTATCTTTCTTACTGAATAAATCCATTTTTTAGGAGCCATGTTTATACATGTAAGGTAGATCATTTATACATAGATGTGAGGATGATGGGTTTGATCTTTGCATGGCCATTTCCATGGTGGTCATATTCTACAGGTCAGTTATTTACACAGTTAACAAATGTTACCTGTTTTTGTTGGGTCTGTAAGCACTTCCTAAGAACTCTGTTCTACCATTAAACAAAGTGCCTTTCCCAACCAGAGTAAAAGTGTGATTCTTATAATATATAACTTGTTATTAGCTAACAGATTATTTACCAAACATAATGTGCAATTTGTAAGAACTTTAAAAAAAAAAGAAGCAAAAACAGGGAAAAAAGTACTTAAACTACTTAAATAAATGTTCGATTTCTCATAAAGTCTGCCTATCACAATCTTTCTGACAATGATTACAGAAAGGAACAGCCAAAAAATAATGGAGCCACTCCCAATCTAGGTAAAAACTTATAAAATATTATTTTAAATGTCTAATATTAGTCATTATTTTTTGTCTTTATAGCATTAAACTATTTTGATTACTTTTTGCTGTTGTTGTTGTTGTTAACTATGAATATGTTGAATAACGAGAATAAAAACAAAGTCCAGTAATATGGATTGGTAGGTAAAAATGCACTATCCTGAGTACAACTCCCTAGATTCACATGGTCAGAGGGGAAGACTAACATCTGAGGGCTGTTCTTCAACCTCCACACATGCAGTAGGCACACACACATACAGACACAGACACGGACATGGATATACACACATACACACACACACACACACACACACACACACACACGCACACAAACACATACTATCTTTTTCTTTCTTGCACATATACTAATTTATTGTTATAAGTTTATTTTCTTTTAAAAAGGAATAAAAAGACAAATTCTGGAGAAATTATTGCAAGCAGAAAGTAGAACAGTATCATAGAATAAAAAGTCTTAAGTCATAGGAAGACGTTCTCATATACATTAATCTTTACATACAACATTTCCTGAAGTTATATTAGAGTTTTAAGACAATGAACATTGTTTTCTGTAGGCATCCCAAGTCCGTATGTGAGATTTCTCACCCACATTTCTGGCTAATCTTTGAAAACATAAGCTGACAAATGTTTTGCTCTAATATTTTACCATCACATCAGAAATACCTTATTGCCATGTTTCTGTGTCCAGAAACTATTACTTAAAAGGTTAAGAAATAACGTCAATTGTATAAGTCAACATCCTTTTCCAGTATGAGTGCACTAAGATATGAATAGAACTATTAATCATTGGCTGCTTCCTCAAATAGCATCAAGTACATGAATGAAAATCTGGCTCGTTACAAAAAGTTCAGTTTATTCTGTCTCATGACAGATTTCATAACTCTCATGAGAAACAGCCTACTTTTTTCATGTATCCCTTTAGAAAAATGTATACTAAAGTTAGGGCAGGTAGGTAAACAGTACAGATGAACATGGTGATGTACTCCTACATCCTGGCATTCATGGAAAGGCACTGGCTTGCAGAATAGCCTAGGCTACAGTAGAAGACTCTGAAACATGTGTATCCCTTGTAGGAATTGAGGCTTTTTAGGGATTCTGCATGGAATCTGGTGAGCTACTGGTTTTTATAAAATACACATCATAAAGTATTCCAGGGAGTTTATGTAAATTATCTATTTATACTTTTTAAAATGGCTAAATTCTATTTAAATTCCTATGATTTTAATCTGCATGTATATATGCAACGAGAGCATAGTGCAAATGTAAATATCTAAAAATTCATAAATGCTTATATGATGTATAAAGGGAGACTTCTGTTAAATCAAATAATGGCATTTGAAATGTTAATTTCTCTCCCATCAGTGGCTGCAGTGTCTTATTATTATTTCAGTTATACAGAGCCTAGCAATAATTAACCCATCTGTCTGGACTTCTTCATAAATTCATTTCACAGATATAACAATCCTTAAACTTACTACAGTTGTTTATTTACGTGCAACAGAACTCATGCACCCTGGTGCATCTGTTGAGGACAGAGGACAACTTGCAGAAGGCCATTCCACTTCTTTCTTGTGGGTTCCAGGGATTAAACTCAGGTCACCTGTCTTAACAGCAAGCTCTTTTGCTTGCTGAGCCACCTCACGAGCCCCACAGATGTCTGGCTTGGCTCTATTATGAAAACATTTTATTCTCAGAAAGCTGTGTCTCCTTTGAAGTTCACAGAGTTTAGATCATCCTTGGTGGTTTTGACACTTTACATCTGTATTAACTCACAAATACATTTACTTTCCCTGTGTATCTTCTGCCCAATGTATCATTTGCCCTCACTTCTCAGATCTTCATGGGAACATACTATACCAAGACCTGTCTGTTTCTTCCTCCTTGATGGGACTGGAGCTTATCTGATCTTCATATTCCTTGGAATATAGTGTACTACATTTTAACTCTGGAAGCTCTGTGAAAGTCACTGATGTGAGTCAAAAATATTACTACTCTGTTGGTCAGATTAAAAAAAAATCATGGCTGAAAAAATGTTTCAGCTGTTAAGAAAACTTGCATAGGACGAGAATTTGGTTCCCAGCACCTGAGATAGGCTGCTCACAACCACCTATGATATAACTTCATCCCTAGAAGATCTGAAGTCAGCTTCTATCCTTCTTAAGCACCTACATACATACCACCCCCTTCATGTTACCCTTTCATTTAAAAAGAGAGAGGAACTACAGTGCTGGCTGAATAAATACAAGCCAGATCGCCTTAACTTCCATACTAGAATATCATGAAGAAACAATAACAAGAAGTTTAAAATTCCATCATTTGCCACAAAGTAGATAGGACTGGATGATACCACACTGCATATAATAAATCCTACATTGCAAAACAAGGAATTCCTATTTTTCTCTCATATGTACAAGCTAAAACTCCCCATTTAAAACTTGGATAGTCTTTACTAGAGATGAATAGAGTGCGGAGTATGGTATGGTATAAAAGATGATAAAGACAATTTGAATTTTATAAGGGATAATAAGTCTATGTGTTGAAACAACACACACACCCTCATTACTACAGACACTGGACGTGTACTCATAAGATGGGTCACTTTGGTGCCTTGGTCTGTGGTCTCCCCCTCACCTAGTTTAAAGCCAGCAACAATACAATGCCTGGATCTTTCTTTCATACACAGATCTCATTCTTAAACTTGGCTTCTCCAACCCTGATTCCCAGGATTAAGCATAGCACTCTTAGATGATGCACTTGAAATCTCCCATCTCAACATATTAAGTTCTAAGCCACAGGTCCAAACTTTCTATAATAGTTAATGGTTGTCAATTAGAGCAAATCTAGAATTACCTAAGAGACAAACCTCTTGGTCCGTCTCAGAAAGGGAGCTCATACAGTGACTTCAAAGAGCCAAAGAGACACTTTCTAAATGGGGGTAGCACCTTTCCATGGACTGTGATCCTGGATTGACTGAAAAGGGAAAGACAAGTTGAATACCCACATTCACCTTCCCAGTTCCTGACTGTGGATGCTGTGTGACACCATGCTCCCATTTCAGTGCCTTCCGAGACATAATAAATTGTTCCCTAAAGCTGTGAGCCAGGAAGGGGTCCTTTGTTCATTGGTTGGTTTGGTCAGATATTTTGTCACATCAGGTGCAGTTCCTCTTGTCACTTAGAGTTGCACATTAATTCACCCCCTATACAGACGAAGATGGAGATGTCCAGGGCACCATTCTTTGTACCACAATTCCCACTCATTTCCACATGGGAAATTAAGAATGAAAGTTATAAATCAAGATATGCCTATGCTTTCCTCTCTGAGATCACTGAAATCACAGTCTTGGCTCTTTACTCTAGTTGTTTCCAAGTATTTCCAGTAAAGCTCTTTACTGTGACCTTCAGCCCTAGAAAATGTAGTTGCCAGTAACTGTGGATGTCACGTGACCACATGCTCCTCCTCTCTGAGCAATACTGACCAAAGCAACTGAAGGGAGGAGAATGTTTTTCTGGCCCACAGTTTGAAGGAACAATCTACCATCTTAGAGAAGACACTGAAAGAGGAATATGGAGTCATGTGGCAACCAAAGTCACTTCCAACTGCATTAAATCTATCCTGACCCCCCCCCCCCGCAAAAAATCCTTGCTTATACACATAGCTAGCTATATCCTGCATTCTTCCCTTTTTCTAAGGATTAATTGTAGGGGCTGAAGATATGTGTCAGTTGATAAAGAGCTTACTGCACATAAATATGGATCTCAGTTTGGTTTCCCAGCACTCACAGAAAACAGTGGTCTCAGCAGCTTGTGCCTGTAACCTGTAACCATAGCACTTGCGGATGGAAACAAATGGATCCTGGAGGCTTACTAGCTAAAAGCCTTGTTGAATAGGTGAGTTCCAGGTTTAATGCAAAAGCCTGCCTCAAAACTAAGATGTAGAACTATAAAAAATATAGGAATCCTGTCATAGGTATACACACATATGCATATACATGCACATACATCACACACACAAACATGTGAACAAGATGTAATATGACCTATTTAAACAGTATCAGGTTATTCAAATGCTATTCTTTTTAAACAGAGTGATATGCTTGCTCTCTTAGATGACTGATTTTAAGGATCAGCCAAGTGTGTGAAATATTTAAGATGTTCTTACTAGATAACATGCTAGAACTTCAAATAAGTCTTGAAAAATAACCACAATTACAAGTATTTTCTGAAAAGCATCAAGATGAAATGCCTTTGGTGACTTACATTTCTACATGGACCTTTCTGTTTTGCTTTGAGCTAATTCATGTGTCACAGGTTGGCCAGAAACTGGCTAAGACCAACCATGACGTTGTCCTTCTGATTCTCTGGCCTCTACATTCCAAATGCTGGGGTTGCAGGTATGTACCACCACACCTGCTTTCTGTGGTATCAGGTATTAAACATCAGGCCTCCTGCATGCTCGGTTGGCACTCCATCACCTGAGTGGCAGCTCTTGGTTGTTTGTATTGTTTCACCTTATACTCTGTGTACTTACAAAAATGCTACATGATATAACCTCTAGCCCATGTCATCAGGGAAGTATTTAAACTAACCTCCATGAAGTGAAGGAAACATTTTCCCTTGATGGATGCAACGATTGTCAAATGTCAAAGCAAGACATTTACATATGGAAATCATGCACAAAGTATAAATGTGAGCTGAGGGGAAATGGGAAAGTAATGATCCATCTACATGAACTCAGGCTAACGTCTCCACAAATCTGAAGAAAACCTCATAAACCCCAACATTTCTCACAGTTGTGGCTGTTTATGAATAACCAATGCATTGTGTATTAAGCAACATGACAATTATTTCACACTCAACACAAGCCTGAACTTGAAATGCTGTTGGCTGTATTTTATACGAGATGGAGCTAGAGATTAATTCTCTGAGAGATTAATTAACTACCTTGCTCCTGTGTCGATGTCAGATGGCCATGCTGAGATAGAAATTGGCATGATATTTTTAGTTTGTGACCCTTTCAGCTCTGCTTTATGCAGGGGTCTGTGACAAAATGATGTGGTTTAAATTAAGATGAGTGGGCCTCTGAGAACCTTCAGTACCAGACCATAATTAGATCTGATGATGCACCATATAATCTTAAAACATATCTGCATTTCATACTAGAAAATATATGGTTGCATCGGTGTGTGCATGTGTGATTTTGAGTGTGTGCATGTGACTGCAGATGTCTTCAGAGGCAGAGGAAACCCACTGGAGCTAGAATTCAGGCCAATATGAGTCCTCCAGGCAGCTCCGAAGAACCTAACTGCAGTCTTCTGTGAAAACAGCATATACTCTTACCCTCTGAGCCATTTCTTCAGAGATTGTATTTATTAAAGTGCCTTGTTTACTTTCAATACTATTATGTTTAAAGTTAGATTTATCTACATTTCTTAATATTCACCCAAAATATCTCCTTAGCTATCTCATACAGAATTTAATATTCATGCTATGAGAATGAATTTTAGCTTCTTATTATTCAGTCCACCTGGGGTTACAGATCTTAGTATTAAACTTGTATTTGATTGTCTGACTGTTGATTCTGTATTCCCTTTCACTATGAATGGTAAAGCAAATTATTCTGCATGTTAAAGAGTTTACAGTAATTCAGTTCTAGCAGGGAGCCTCTCTATTTGAATTTTAGCCCTGACCAACAAACAGAATTTTATATTCCAGAAACGTGTGCTCAAGGCTTGATGTGTATGATTTATTTTACATTTATCAAAATTATGCTACAACTGGAAATTTTGTTTTAATTTTCGTAATATGCGGCATAAAATGTTTAACTGTATAATATAATTGTTAATATTCACAAATGTACCTAGAGTGTTCCCTGTTTATATTGGAAAGCCAATTCTTTTAAATCTACTTGAAAATTTTAAAACTTTTACAGCAAAGCAAAACAGTATTATTTCAATACAAGTTACAGTATAAAAGTAGACCTTGGGTGAGGTCTTATTGATACTTTAGTTCAATCACACAAGGAGTTTGTAAGGGGAGGTTCTGATGCTAAGGTCCTGTTCCCCAATTCGTTCTTGATTTGTCAGTAATGAAAGCTGTGGACCAATTGCTGAGCTGAAGGTAGAGGAGAAATTTACAGGTCCCTAGAGGCAGGCAGAGCGGCTCAAGGAAGGAGAGGAATTTTTCTTGCCATGCTTTGGAACTAGAAGAACTCAGCAGTCATGTCAGATCTTGGAAGAAGACAGGGCCTGAGGTCACTACTACAGGCTGGTAGTCATAGATGTTTGGTAGAAGCAAGAAGGATTGAGCCACTTAATTTAGGGCTGCTGGAAGAGAATGAGTTAATAAATTGATAAGGGCATGATTTTCCAGGCAGGAGATAGTAATGCCCAGAAATTGTGATAAGAAGGCAAATTGTAAAAGTACAAACTGTGTGTGTGTCTTTTATCTGCCGACTCAAGGGTCCTGGGAGACGGATTGTAGTGTAGCCAGCTCCCAGATCAAAGGCAGATAGGCAGATAGAGTAAAAATGAATCTGGGTGGGAGCTGGTACCTCAGCTGGTCCTGGAGCAAAGGCAGTAGCATAAAACTACACACAACAATTACATGAAGTTTCTATACTTTGTGTACCTGTTTCTTCAGATTATAAATTATTTTGGTTGTATGTGCTGCATGTATATTTATATGGGGTTGTGCATGTATATATGTACAGATTAACTGTGTGTAGCTATAAAGTGGTCAGAAGTCAAGACTGCTCATCTTTCCCAATCCTTCTACGTCTTGTTTTGAGACAATCTTTCAGTGAATCTGTATCTCACCAGCGTAACTAGAGTGGTGGCCAGCTTGTCCCCAGGATCAACAATCACTCACTCCTAATGCTGGAACTACAGTTATAAGCTGCCTTGCCCTGCCTTACTTGGTTTCTGCAGATCGGAACTTAGATACTCATGCTTATATGACAAGTACTTTACCAACTGAGCATATCATCCAACCCAGGTTACTTTTGGAACTTACTCAGAATACAATTTTCACATCCATTCTTATACAGTCATATGGTAATTACAATCCTATGGATCCTGGCACTCTCAACAAGGAGAGATAGAGCAATACAAAATACAAAACAGGTTAAAAATCCTTTATTCCTGAAGCTTCAGTGCATCTCTGGTATTATTGAAACAACAGTCTCTTTCTAAGCTTTCTTCATGAGTATTCTGATGACATTTCCTCCCATGTTAATAATGGTGTTTGCTACAATATGATAAATTTACTAAGGCACAATTTGCTCACAGACAGTCATTTGTGTAACTTAATCTGTCAATATTCTTGCAGAGCACACACCCATCCCTCTTAGGAGCATGTGCTGATTGAGTTTGTAATTACTGAGGAATTTCCTGGAGGAAATGGCCCATCTCTGGTTCTTCACTTCCAATGAAGGGTAATCTACACTGTCAACTTGAAGACTTAGAATTGCCATGGAAGCATACTCCTTGGTGTGTTTGTAAGGAAATTCTCAGACTGAGTTAATGGTGCTGAAAAGACCCATCCTGGATGCGGGGGGCCACAATTTTGCAGACTGAGCGTCCAAACTGAATAAAAAGCAAATGCTAGCTGAGCGCGACATTACTTTTCTCTATTTTCAGACTGGGAGTGCAGTGTGGACAGCTGCTGCCAGCATGGCTTCCCTGTCCAAACTGGGAGCCAAAGTAAATCATCTTTAAATTGCTTCTGTCCTGTATTGTGCCACAGCATGGAAGAAGGGAGCTAATCCACTTCCTTTCTTTTCCCTGAGTCCTGGCTGCCTACCTGGAAAACTCAAGTCTGTATGCACCCACTTGACTAAATAAATATTTTTTGAGAATATTCTTTTTTTAATTGCTTTTATTTATTTACATTTCAAATGTTGCCCCCCCTTCCTGGTCCCCTCTCCAATAGTTCTTCATCCCATCCCCCCTTTACCTCTGAGAGGATGCTCCCTAACACACACCTCTCATCTTCCATCTACTTTCCCACTCCCTCCTCATCCCCTACACATCACCCTTCCCTGGGGTCTCAAGTCTATACAGATTACAAGCATCTTTTCCCACTGAGGCCAGACAAAGTAGTCCTCTACACATATGTGCTGGGGGCCATGGACCAGCCCATATGCTCTTTGGTTTGTGGCTTAGTCTTTGGGAGATCCCAGGGGTCTAAGTTAATTGATACTGTTGGTCTTCCTATGGGGTTGCCATCCCCTTCAGCTTCTTCCATCCATCTCCTATTTTTCAAAAGTAGTGGGTTTATTGACTAAGCCTTAAAAATCGAAATTATTATAATTGTATTTACAAAAGACTTAATAATTTATGCTAAAGCATTGTTTGAGGGACAGGGTAATTTTTTCAACCTGAACCTACCTATGTATCTTCCATGTGAAACTGCTGAGATAATTAGCTCTATAAAATGACAGCTTGAACTGACATGAATTATCTCCACTGTATGCTGTGAAGTATCTGTGTATGGTGCTAAAGTCAACTGGGTCAAGATGGCACAAGACTGATATTTCTCTGTCTTTTTATGTTTCTAATAAACACAGAAAGACAAAGGAAATGCATCAGATAGAAAGAAAAGAGTATTCATTCGTGAAGACAAGAGTGCAAAATCTACCCTCCACAAAGTACTTTCCGACCAGGGCAGAGAAAGTCTGCCAGTGAAGCATTGATTGACCTTTGAAGCAAAGGAGTAGCAAAAATAATAGTTGTGTCTACACATTCATAAGGGACTCAGACTTTGTATAATCTGTAAGAAAAAATTTAGCTAAATCATTTCATCCCAAGGCTTTCTTACTTTTGATAAAAATCACTAAATAAGAATACTATCTCTTTTTATCAAAAACCCCTATAAATTACTAGTTTAAAGTTTATTTGTTTGTTTGTTTGTTTGTGATTTTGAGGCAAGGTTTCTCTGTGTTGCCCTGGCTATCCTGGAACTTACTCTGTAGACCAGAATAGTCTCAAACTTAGAGGGATCTGCCTGCCTCTGTCTTCCAAGTGCTTGGATTAAAACCCTGAACTACTAATACCCAGTTTAAAATTATTTTTAAGATTTTATTTTACATATATTTATGTATCTGTGTAGGAGTATGTGTATCACACATGTATGTGTGGTTATGCACCCTTGTGTATGTGCTCACAGAAGCCTGAAGAGGGCATCAGATCTTTTGGAGATAGTTACAGGTAGTGTGAGCTGCCTAACATTGGTGATGGGCACCAAACTATGGTCTGCAAAAACAGATCGTAGTTACTGATCCATCTTCCTAATCTGAAAGTTCATATTTTAATGGCAGTGTTCACATTGTGAGAGGTGGAAGATTCTAAGGGAGTCATCCACCTTGAGAGGTTTTCACATGAAAGGGATGAAGGACTCAAGAATTTTACAGACAGCTGTCCTTTCCTTCACTCTTTCTTCACACCCTTCTCATAAGAATATCACTTCTGCTAAGAATTTGTTCCCAACCAATAACAAGGCTAAGAAATATAAGATGGGACATTACAAACTGTGAGACAAAATAAGGCTTTTTATTTTTAAAGAACTATGGATCCTGAATTTTGCCACGATGATTGTAAGCTTGCTAATAGCAGCTGTGGCAGCTTTGCACATCAAATATTAGAATGAATTTTGAATGAATTCCATTATAAACTGTTCTATAGGAGAGAATGCAGCCTTACCATAAGGTTTGAGCATCAAGGAAAGCAGGAGGTGGACCTGAACAGAAGATTTAAGCACTAATCAGAAAACAATAATTAAGAAAGGCATAAGCAACAAAAAGTTCAAAAGATTTAAACAAATGTCTAGTGAAATCAATGAGTGTATGCAGGTACTGTGTTTAAATTTGAAAATGTTCTGTACAGGATCATGGGGAAAAGTATTTGGGAAAACTGTAGAATGTTTAGATTCCGGAGCCTTAGAACAGAAGGACTGGCTTCCCGGGGGTGGACTTTGAGGTTTCATAGCCTGGGCATACTTTCTGGTTTTGTTTAATTTATTTTGTTTGGTTTTGTTTTTCTCTCTCTGCTTTTTGTATGGAGATGGAGCATGACAAGTCTTCTGCCTGCTCCTGTGTGAGCATGACATGAGCAGAAAATAACTACATAGAATATTTGTATATAGAGTAAATGTAAAATATTTTTAAAACTTGAGACAAATCTAGGTGCACACCTCTATTTATATATAAAATAGCACTCCCCTGTTCATCCAGGATTCTAATTTTTGCTCTATCAAGAGAAGTACAAACTGAAGTAGATCAACAATCAGAAAATATCAACATGTTTCAGAAATTCGTATTCAAACTATCCAAGTTCAGTATGGTATCTGGGGAGAGGGTTTATAAAAGTTCTAGTTGAGAATTTGTTGAATTTTTAGTTGTGTGAAAATGCACAGCTGGTTTGAGCTCTAGGGGAAAAGGTATTCATAACAGATGGTCTTCCTTCTTCAGCAAATGAAATCAAAGAGCAAAATTAAGATAGGTAGACAATATGTTTTACAGTCTCAAAAATCTTTGTAATTGTCAAAAAATCAGCCAAGTCCATTTCAACAACAGACAGATTAAAAAGTGTTAGTCCATGGTTGCAAAATTCCTTCATTGTTATATTTATTTTTTTGGAGACATTTTTGAAATATTTTGGAGATAAACATAAAAAGTGGAAAGGTAAAATTAGCTAAATGAAACTTTAAAAATATAATTATAATGGTTTAAACTTTTGATAGTCTTTTACCATTTATAATTTTGATAGAGTAAATTCAATCTCTTAAAGTGTTTTTGAGTACTTAATACTTATTTAATGTCTATGGTAGTCTAGTCTACATGTGTATCTGTGTACCATGTGATTGTGTGGAGCCAGAAGTGGGAGTTTGATTCCTCTGGAACTGTAGATACAAGTGACTGTGAGCCACCATGTTGAATACAGAATCCAAACCTGGTGCTCAGCAGGATCCGTCACTCTTAACCACTTAACCACTCTTACCCACCTCTTCATCACTGAGCCATCTTCCCAGCCCTGAAAAAAAAAAAATACAATTTTAATGAGAGCAGAAAATAAGTATACTTTCCAGTTAAAATAAAAAAACTCTTTTAAAAAGATAAACATGGGACCTGGAAAGAGGGTTCAGTCATTAGAAACAAGAGCTAACCTTAAATAGATCCTGGATTTTATTTTCCACATGGTGACACGCCTATAACTTCAGTTCCTGGGGATCTGATGCCACATTCTGGCCTTCCACGGTACTACACTCAAATGTGTAGTATACTATAAACAGATGCACACAGATGAGTATAATTTAAAATAGAATTAAATAAAATATTATAATGAGATTTAGATGGTGACAGTATATCTATAAATATGTATGTATTTTGGATATGTCTTAATTTTATGTGATATTGTTTACACAGATAGAATCGGGCTTATGTAAATGCTTATATATAAACTTTGTCTTATTTTGATAAACACATCATAAATTTATCCTTCCACGATCATCTACACTAACAACTCTATTTGTATAGTGTACAACAGACCTCTTGAAAAGTTGCATATTTCATGTCTGAAGCTATATCCATTGAGCAATTACTTCTGTTGTCCCTTTCAACATTGGCGATCACCATTTTATTTTCAGGATCTATTTTAAACATTAAACTCCAAGAGGAAATCTCATGGTATGATTATTATATTCTCCCTACCACACATCCCATGTTGTATCATAAAATAATGTCTTTCCTTTTTAAGGGTAAGTAATATTGCATCGGCCATATTTTCGTTTTTGGTAAGCTGCATATTTATGCTCAATACTTTGTCTAATCTCAGTGAAGTTACAATAAGGAGAAAAAAACCCACATTTCTTGGTTTTCAAACTTGGTTTTCAAACCTTTGATTTTATGCTCAGTAGAACATAGGGTGGTTTTCTTTCCTTTTCTTGTGGAACCTCCATGATGCTTTCCATAGCAGCTAGGTCATTTCACAATCATTTCAATGGTGCAAGAGAGTATTAGGAACACGGTGTGCCATCACACGGTGATGATGATTTGGAAGTACTATATTGATTGATGATGGGCGATAGTCTCTCATAGGCCTGCAGACAAAACATATCCATGTTATTATTGTTTTTCTTATTGAACCATAGAGGTTTGTTATATGTTGTGGATATCCAACTTTTTTATATTATTTAACAAATGTAGTTTTATGTCTCATTATTTGCCTTTAAAACTACACACACACACACACACACACACACACACACACACACACACACCGTTTCAACTGAGAGTTCCAGGAATGGAACTCAGGGTGTCAGGCTTACGTGATCAGCTTTTATCAGTGAAGACATCTCACTGACCTCATTTTTTATATAATTCTAATTATTCATTTTTCAGCAGAAAAAATTCTCAAACCTGACATAGTCACATTTGCTCATGTTGCCCTCAGTTCCCTGTGTGATGTGCCATTTCCAAAAAGCATTTCTCACTCTAATTTTATAAAACATTGCTTACCAGTTCTAGTCCATGAATGTTATGCTGTCAATTTCTCTTTCAGATCTTTCTCTCAACCTTTGAGATCACTTTTTTACATGGAAGAAAATGTGTCTAGATGTGTTGCATGCAGATTTACAACACAATTGGTCAAGGAGAATTTGCTCCCCTTCCCATGTACTGTTGACACCTTGTCAAAGGTTGTTTTGTAATTAATATGAGGACTTTAGGGCTCTATGTTCTGTTTTATCTATTTTTGTTAATATATTACCATATAATTTTAATTGGCATGCTTCACTTGAAGTACCTGTAGGTGCTAGGAAACTACAAAATGTTCATTGAGGGAGAGAAGATGGAGCTTAAATGGGGAGAGGCAGTAAAATACCAATGTTATGTTGTATAAGGGAGAAGAACTAGTATAAAGTTTAAGTTGGGAGAGAAATGAGAGAATAGACAAAGGATTGGGTGAGAGTCGGGATAGCACTAAGGATGTTTGCCAGAACCAGATGGAACCCTGCTATTTTATAAACCTCTTTAAAATGCACTTTAGAGTAGTTTAGTTGGAGTTACTATGCACAAGGCAATGTCCCTTGTGTGGTATACCCCTCTTTGTGTTGGTAGGCTGCTCCCAGAGAGTACAAACCAACACAATTTATTCCCATTGCTCTTAATTTTCCACTAGAAATACACTGATGGTGAGACTATATTGCTGAAGACATTAAGCACACTGGCCACAGGAAATAGAGAAATCAAGATGGTTCCATACACTCTTGAATAGCTTTATTTTACATTTTGAATCAGGAAGTGAGACAACTTTACCATTAGTCATTTTCACAGTGTGGGTCCCTTAAAGATGTCACATATATTTTAGAAGTTTTTTAAAAATCTGTTTTATTTTATTAATTTGTTTGATTACTGGGTATGTGAGTGAGTTAAGTGGATTAGTTTAGTTAGTTGAGAAAGAAAACATGTAGACTAGGCTAGACTCAAATCTATTATGTAGTTGAGAATTACCTTGAATTTCTGATCCTTCTGCCTCTGCCTCCCTGGTACTGGGATCACATGTGCCACCATGACTGGTGTATGTAGTGCTACACTTTTTGCATGCTAGGCTACTAACTGAACAACATACTTAGCCTAGTGTTATAATTTCATTGTTTTGAAAAAGAAACCCACTTCTTACTCAGTTGCAGTGCAGCTGACATCTTCAGTAGGACAGATATCCTCATACCATTACTTTCCATAGTCTTCAGTCATTGGATAAGTTTTCATATTCTACATCAATCATTTAAAGTGATTTATTTGGGAGAAGGATATAGCTTCTCCAATCCTGCCTTTGAACTCTGTTGTATCTTTTCAGTAAGTGTGTGTGTGTGTGTGTGTGTGTGTGTGTGTGTGTGTGTGGTTTGTGTGTGGTTTGTATGAATGTGCCCATGGCAAAGCATATAAGTAGAAGCCAAAAGACAGTTAATCTATTTTCCTGGACCCCTATTAGATTTCTTTTTTAAAATATATTCTCCAACTTCAGAGTCTGCTTCTTTAAATTGTACTTCATTTGTTTTATGAAAATTCACACACTGTTTGTGGCTTATCTCTGGGTTTGTTTAGATGCCTTTCCTTTCCAATATATCACTTAATATATAATTTTTAAAATTGCATTGTTCTAAATAATTGCTTGATTTTCTGTTTTCAGGTTGGTTTCTGAGTAATTATCTTGTTCTTTTTGTGGCCCAAATGTTTTTACTTCTCCATAGCCTTGTATTGTCTTGCTAGTATTCATGTATTGGAAGAAAAGCAGCCACCATGTAGTATACATGTTTGTGGTCATCTTTGTGTTCGGGAAGTCCTTCTATAATTAGCCCAGTAAGAATTTCCAAGCTCAGTAAATTCTTTTATATGGAATGTAACTTTTCTGGGTTTGCACATGTAATTGTTCAATTAATGGATTGTGAGAATTTTCTTTTCAGGAGCTGGTCATATATTCATTGTTCCATGACCTCTACATGGTTTAACAGCTCCACAATACCCTTGTTTTCATTTTCTGTGATCAGCCATAGACACAATAATAAAATATTTCAAGAAGGAGAAACAGACTGCTTTCTGTAAACTCTATCTCAGTACATTTTATTATCAGATACTCTCAATTACCCACTTCCCTAATTTCCAAATCAAATCTTTATAATGGGATGGCATGTATTCAGGGGAAATGATCATGTATAGAGTTCAGAACTAATTGCAATTTTAAGTATGCACTGAGGGGTCAGAGTCAACACGCCTTGGATCTGTGAAGGGATCAAATATTTTGCAGATTCTGGGGTGCCACAGCAGTAAGGCTTTCTGTGCTCTTTAATCCTCAGTGACCCAAAACATGGAAGTTTCTTTTCAGTAGAATTAGATTCTGGTAGGAGTGAAGGAGGAGGAAAAGAAGGAAAGAGAAAGAAAAATTAGAACAAGAAAGAACAAAATGGGAAGGAGAAAATGAAAGTAAATGGGAGGAAAGAAATAAATACAAAGAGAAGGTAAAGTGGAGTTAAATGTTGCTTCACTCTCCCTCCAGAGTGACTCACCATGGAGCAGATTCCCTTGGTCCCTCAGAGAGGTGCTAACCATTCTCCATGGTACTGATAAGACTTCTTGTTTTCTAGCCAACTTCATTTTCTCCTGCTCCTCCTCCTCCTCCTCCTCCTCCTCCTCCTCCTCCTTCTCCTCCTCCTCCTCCTTCCCTCCCCTTCCCCTCCCCCTCCCCCTCCCCCTTCCTCTTCTTTCCCTTCCCCTTCCCCTCCCCCTCTCTCTCCTTCCTCTCCTTCCTCTCTTTCCTCTCCTTCTCTCCTTCTTCTTCTTCTTTTTCTTCTTCTTCCTCCTCCTCCTCTTCCTCCTCCTCTTCCTCTTCTTTTTCTTCCTTCTCTTCTTCCTCCTTCTCTTCTCCTCTTTCTCCTCTTCCTTCTCCTCCTCCTCTCCCTTCTTCTCTTCCTCATCTGCCTCTTCCTCCTCCTTGCTCTTCTTAAGCATATAAAGGCTCGTCTTCCTTGGTTTCCACCCTATGTCAGGACTTTCAACTCTCTGAATTAGGCAAGAAAGAACCCAGCCCTTGTCAGGGCTCAAAAACCAGAAGAGAGCTTTGTTTTTTTCTATCCCTTCCTTGTGAGAAGCTCTGTGCCAGGTGACTTCGATGGTGGATTTAAGACATTCAGGTCAAAATGAAGCTCAAGAATAAGCATTATCCAGATCAAGGTGACTGTTCCAATCCTTCCATCATTTGAGCAAAGAAATTTCCTATTTCTCTGGAGCTTCTCTAAGGCATTTTGAGCCTCATTATTCTAAAGGCATCTTGCTTAGGGAGTCGGGGGCTGGGGAAAACTTCCATTCTGATTTCTTTCTGACTTCCATATATTCTCCTTTAACAATGCTTATATTAATAAGGCAAAATTATATACTTTAGTTCTGCATTTACTATCTACCACTTGGGAAAATGAGTATGTATTTATTTACAAAGTAAAAATGAATTCCCAAACTATAATGCCATGGATCAGCAGATAAAAGCTCTTGCTACAAAGCCTGACAACCCACGTAGTCACTACATATTACCAAAGCCTGACAACCTACATGGGCCCCATCTGATTAAAGAAATGAGTGCCCCAAGTTCCTTGACCTTTACATGCATGCTGTGGTAGGCATGCTCACATGTGTATGTGCATGTGTACATACATCCAAAACAAAAGAATAAATAAATGTGTATAAGAATATTTTAAAATTAGTTGGCTTCCATTTTGCACATCCCCATTCTATAAACAAGGCCACCAAGGGGACTATGGTTTAGCAGAAGAAAGGAGTTACAGTGGCATTTTTTCTCTCTTGTCTCTGTTTGCTGTTCACATCAACTCAGTTGGCAGGAGGACTGTTCCTGCCATACCCATAGACTCCTCATAAGCCATGACTCTGGAGACCTCCTGTGAACAGGTTCCTAAACTATTCTTGCTTGCAAAAGACCCCTTGAGACCCTTGAGGTACAGAAGCAGATACTCCCCATGCTCTAATCTCCATTGTTCAGACCTACCTTGTCCTTAGACTTCCCTAATGGCTGCAATGCCCAATACCATCCCAGGGAATAAGAGAATACATAAGCCCTGCCCTACAGGAAGGAAAAAATCCACTAATTTCTGACATTACCTCAAGGTCCAGTCACATAATCCCTCCAATCACAGATCACCATAGAAATCTCCGTCCTTTCTCACAAGAAGTCCCATATAAACCCATTGTTCCACTCACCACAATTTTCTGTAGCTTCTCACCTGAGCAGAGGCAGCCACATTCCTGATTTTTCTACCCATCCAATACATTTCTTGTATGAGATTTGTTGCGTTGTGTGATGTGATGTTGTGGCATTCCTTGGCTTCTGATTGCCAGGATACTCTTTCATCCAAGCTCTAAAATGCACAGTCCTGCACATGGGTTTGTACAATTAGAAAAGACCACTGCAAGAATAGCCCAAAGTCACACACTTTGTTTTTAACCTTTAACAACTACAAAAAAAAATCTGTGAGTTTCCCAGCAGCTCCTTTCAAAACCAGAGATTTGGAAATATATATTAAACAACCAAAATTGATTTTATCTTTGTGCCTTTGGCCATTTACTTGAAGTTTTAGCTTTCATGTGTATTTTGGTTAAACTGAACCACAGTATATCTGGATTCAAAGATGGCTTTGAAAGTATTAGTTCTTTTTTTTAATAAACATTTTAGTAACAAGAAATATGACTGCTTTTATAATTAATACCACAACCTCACTTATCAGAGGGAAAAAAATCTAATAAAAATAGTCAGGGGAGCAACACAGAGAACTCAGTGGGTAAAGAGCTCAAACAAAAGCAATTGAACCTACATATGGGCTCCAGAACAAAGGCACCTCTAATCCGAGAACTCATGAAATAGGACATGACATTTCCAGGATAAACTGGCTAGCTGTGCTAGCCTGTTTAGCAATTTCTAATTTCACACAGAGAGCTTGCCTTTATAAATAAGACAGAGAACAATTAAAGCATATTCCAAAATCAACTTTGAGCCATCACACACATACATATACATGGTTACTGTCACAAGTTCGTGACTGATCACATGGAAAAGGCGATACAGGGATGCATGAAAATCTCAGAAGGGGCCATGAAAAATTAGACTTGATGTAGAGAAAGGATCATGGTCTTTATATGCACAATCTAAGTTTGAATCCTGCCTGCTTACTTTTCTCATTGTAAGAACATAGCGAGTCACTTCAACTTATTTTAGATGTTTTTCACTCCAAAAACATTTTACTGTGTTTTACTGTGAACATCAACATGGAATTAAAAGGTTCCTGTAAGTTATTGGGCATAACCCCCACATCCATGATAAACTCAGCCATTACAACAATACAATCAAATGCCTAGAAACTCATTTTCCAAAACTAAATTAATTCCTATTGCAGACTGTTTTTTTGGAGCCTGGGAAGTGTTGGACAGAGAATAAGAATGATGCTACTCTACAGTATAGAAAATAGAACTCTAAATTATCAGACAGAACTCCAAATCTTTACTAAATACTGTTTAGAGTGTATATTAATGAAAATTTGGTTTCTGTAATAAATCCTCATGACCAAAAGTAACTTAGAAGTGACAAGGCCTTTGTCTTGGATCACTGTTACACAGAGATAGAGTTCATCACGACAAGAAAGTTGTGGCAACAGTCAATGAGTGCATGGTACCTGAGCAGGATGCTGGTCACACACAGGAAGCTGACAGAGAGCAAGAGTAGAGGCAAATCTACCATACCTCAAAGCCCACCCCTAGTGTTTTCCTTCTTCTATTAGAAGTTCCATAACTTTCTCAAACAGTACCACTATCTGTGGAATAAGTGTTCAAATACATGAACTTGTAAGGGTCGTGCCTTGTTCAAATCACGACAGAAGGTATCCTTATGATTCCCTACTTTTTATTTGTAATTTATGGTGACATAACTCAGAAAAATACTGTCCAAGCCTATTACATATGTCACTTAAGTCTCCAAGTTCTAGAAATGATGTTGCCTTATTTATAATGTAGTTCTTTATACTGAGCATTTCTATCTATACAGGTAATGACTTGGACATTTTCTAAATGTTTGTGAATTCACCCTAATTTCCCTGTCTATTTTTTATTTATCTAAAATGGAACACTAACAAAGGCACCATGTCACCATCAGAACTTACTCAGCTTATAAGCTTGACAAGCAGTTTCAGCACTTTCCCAGCATGTACACAAATAGATTGGATTATACTGAGAAAGCTTTGCTTTGTTACAGACTAATAACACACACACAGGTTACACAGAATCTCATAACAGAAACTTTACATTAATTGAAAGCAGAATGGTCTATAAGAACTGTGAGCAACTGACTATTGATCATACAGAGAAGAATACTGAGAGAATGCAACATGGCCTTGCCTTCCTCCATTGTAGTAGAATTATGAACACTGGAGATTTTCAGTCACAGTGGTTAGGACTGCTCTTAGCTGTATACACATCCACAAATGCTTCACACAGACCATTTGGCAGCGTATAAATAAACTGTGAACATAAATTAGGTTGTATCATAACTGGGGCTTGATATTTAAACCTTTATTATTTAATTTATGGTTTTACTTGCATAAACATTACTAAAATTATAATGTCAGAGCTGGAAAGAGAGCTCAGCATTTAAAATCATATACTTCTCATGTACATTTCTTCAGAATGCCTGAGTTCAGCATCCAGAATCTAAGTCAAATGGTTCACAACCAGCTATAATTCTGGCATTGGGTGATCTGATGCCTTCTTCTGATCCACAGCTAAAGTTACATTCTTTTACACACACACACACACACACACACACACACACACACACACACATGCATGCACACACAGAGACATGCTTATTCATAATTAAAAATAAAAATATTTTATGAAGAGTATTATTAAGAAGTAGTGATTATTTTACATCATATAGAAATGATATTGAAATTAAAATAAGACTCAGTAATATATTTTCTCTTCATTCAAAATATTCTCTTGGGCTGCAGCGATGGTTCAGTAGATAATGGAGCTTACTGCCAAGCCTGAGAACCTGATTTAGTTCCTTAGAACACACATGGTAGACTGAAGAACTGAAATTCCATAGTTGATCTCTGACTTTTACAGGTATCATTTGTCACATGCTTGCCAACATACACATACTCACACATATGAAATAAATAAATCTAATGATTGTTTAAAGTTATACAAATCTAAACCTAAATACTATCAAATAACATAAATCACCAGATTAGGGTTCAATCTCTGAGGAGTTCTTAGAAATTCAACCCCAAAGACCCAATCTGCATGGGAACACTTTCTAAGACAGCCAAGATTCAAGCTGAGCATGAGAATGAATCTGATGACCCATGTAACATACTTTTTCAAGGAATATACAACATAGCAAAGGATACGTTAGTGTCTGTCCTCAAGAGGAAAAATAGACTGAGAGGAACACTCCAGGGTAAGGATTATACATGTATAAGTCGATAGACAATGTAAACTCCAGAAATGAGTTAGAACTCTTAATTTACTTGCATCAGTATTTCAAATAATGAATAATTTAACATTAGAAATTTTTCTTTAATTTTCAAATAATTGTTATAATTTTATATTATATTTTAAAATTGTATATACATATATAAAATTTTTTAATTTTATGTTATTTTATTACAAATGAATAAATAAATTATAAACTAGATTATTATAGAATTATTCCCATCATAACTGAGTTTTCTTAAGGAAATTACTTTCTTGAATACAACCAAAATTTACTTTTGGAAGGAAAAATAAACCAATACAAAAATAAAGCTACAACAATGTCATCAAAAAGTATATCACTTATATTATTGATAGTTAATATATAATACTAAAAGCTTCAACCATAAAGAGAAACTTGCTGATGTTAAGAAGCATTTGACATAGCATTACTTCCTACTTCTACTATTTATTTACTGCGTACCTTTGGAAAAATTATTTAGCTTCTTTCAAGTACTTAAAATAATCTATTTTAAACATTAGAACTTGGACTGGTGAAATAGCTAACACAGAGTAAAGGTACTTGCAGAGAGACCAGTGAACTTATTCAATCATTGGATTTATGTGGTCAAAGGATAAAACCAACTCCCAGAGATGTCCTGTGACTTCCACACCTGACCCTGTCACATAAAGAAATACATGTAATTTTTATTTAATAATGTTCTGATGTATAGGTCCATATTTCCATGTGGTCATTCAAAGGGATGGAGGTATATAATAAACCAAGTCATAAGACTCAGCAGCTGCAAAAGATTTTGTGGAGGTCATATGTGAACACATATCTTTGCAAAATGAGAATATATCTAAATCTTCCATCTTTTTCTGTTACTAAGAAAGGTGCTCCCTTTTCAGTCCACAAATGCAGGGTAGCAGAGTGTGAAAGCCTAAACGAGGAATGGGAGCTTAGATGTTATCTCAAAAATCACAGGAAATACATTCACACCTTGTTTCATGAGATGGTTTTAGTATCAGGATAAACTTCTCAATAAATTACAAAAGATAAGTTTTTTTTATTTAATTGGATGTTTTTATTTACATTTCAAATGTGATCCCCTTTCCTGATTTACCCTCTGCAAACTCCCTATCCCATCCCCCTTTATCCTGCTACAATGAGGATGCTTCCCCACCCACCTACCCACACATGCCTCACAGCCCTAGCATTCCTCCATGGTGGGTCATCAAGCCTTCAAACGACTAAGGGCTCTCCTCCTGTTGATGCCAGATAAAGCCCCTTCAGCTCCTTCAGTCCTTCCACTAACTTCTCTATTGGGAGGCCCTGTGCTCAGTTGAATGATTGGCTGCAAATATCCACATCTGTATTGGTCAGGATCTGGCAGAGCCTCTCAGGAGACAGCTGTATCTGTCTCCTGTCAGCAAGCACTTCTTGGCATCCACGATAGTGTTTGTATTTGGTGTCCGCATTTTGGATGTATCCCCAGGTGAGGCAGTCTCTGGATAGCCTTTCCTTCAGTTTCTGCTTCACTTGTTTTTCCTGTATTTCATTAGGCAGGAGTAATTCAGGGTTAAAATTCTGGAGATAAGAGGCTCCATCCCTCAACCAGGGATTACTTTGATCATTTTGTCTCATTTTGCTTTCTTTGATTTCTTAGAATTCTTGTTTTTTTTAATTTAATTTTTATATTGTATATTTTATTTGTTTACATTTCAGCTGTCATCCCCTTTTCCCATGCCCCCCCAAACCCCATCTTCCCTTCTTCTGCTTCTATGATGGTGTGCCTCCACCCACACACTCCTATCTCTGCCCTTCAAATTGCTCCAGATTGGGGCATCCAGCCTTCACAGGACCAAGGATCTCCTCTCCCACCAATGCCCAATGAGGCCATTTTCCACTACATATACAGCTTGAGTCATAGCTTCTTCCATGTGTATTCCCAGGCTGGCAGTTTAGACCCTGGGAGCTCTGGTTGGTTAGTATTGTTATTCACCCGATGGAGAGGCAAACCCCTTCAGCTTCTTCAGTCTTCTCTCTAATTCCTTCATTGGGAACCCAGTGATCCATTCAATGGTTAGCTGCAAGCATATACATCATCCATATATGTTAGGCTCTGGCAGAGCCTCTCAGGAGATAGCTATATCAGGCTCCTGTCAGGATTTTCTTTCTGGTACCCACAACAACATCTGCTTTTGGTGACTGCACATGTGATTGTAGTCCACGCAATATCCATGCCCGCAGGAACTCACACGAACACGCAGGATTCTATCGCGGCACGTGGTTTATTTTCCCAATCATGGCGGAGAGAGAGGGCCCGAGAGGAACCTGGTCCCACCTATATACCCTTTGGGGTAGACAATTATGATTGGCTGCTTGCTCAAATTAAAAGGTTCCCCTGCACTGTACAAGCGCAGTTCGATGGAGGATATGACGTCGGAAATTAGGCGTACCCAAGATGCTGCGCATGCGCGGTTTGTTACCTCACGCACACAGGCGTCAGCAAGGACAGCTTCCTACATCTGTCCCCTTTAGTTTATAAAATGAGACCGTATGGCTGTCTGGTAGTCTCTGAATTATCTCTCTTGTAGAGGAAGATAGAGGTCTATCTAGTCCCTAGTGCAGAATGTTGGGATATTGTAAAGAATTTCCACTCTGGTCGTTGAGTCCATGAGTGTACTTTTATCTACCCATCCCATTGCCTTTGACAGGGGGAGGATTTTGGCAATTCAACCTCTGTGCAACTAGACATGCCTTCGAGGAATCTATCCCTGAGGAACATCCTCTGTATATCACAGTATACACTCTACCCAGAGATGTGTAGAGAGCAGGCTTTTGTCTCACTGACCCAGTGCAATGGGTAGAACCCGTGGGGTGCAACAGCTGAGAACTCAAGCGCTAGCTACTTTGTAGCACAGACAGCCAGACTTTAGGGGAAGGACCTTGTTCTAAAGCAGAAGGTGCTTGGGCAATTACCGCCTAATCACACTTCTGTTGGGTTTTTTGAGTTTGCAGACCAACCAATAATGTGTCCACAGCATAGGGTTATACCAAGCAGGCTTGTTCCTCTCCACACCTCTCCTTATGCTTTATTAAAAGGCTCCCTTTTATCTTTATTAATAGCAGGCCTATTCCCACCCATTTTTAAAGGAAGGAGAAGGCTGAAGATCTCTCAGCTTTTCCTCGAACTCTAGGGTCCAGTTCTGCAGTAAAACCTAGAAAAGGGGGAATCTCCATCTCAGCTCCGCCTGTCCCACCATCAACAGTGTCAGCCAAAATATCACCGTCATCAGGAGGGTCTTCATTTCTCTGGGCAGGATCAGGCTGAGACTCCAAGATTCTTCGTGTTAGGCATTCCGGCAGCCAGAATGGACTGTCTTCCTCCTGTGGAAACACACAAACAGCTCCCTGGGATCTTATTAAAATAGGATCCGGGCCTTTCCATTGTCCAGTCAGAGCATCCTTCCACTTGACCATCTCTTTTGGCCTGTCAGGTTCTAAACAATGATGGTCAGCTGCCGTGTGGCCTTGGCTGTCCAGATTTAAAAAATTAAGGGTGAAAAGTATTATAGAAACGGTGACTCGTGGCACTGAGGGTAGAGCTTCCTCGACTCCCCCTTTTTGCTTTATTAAATAGGACTTAAGAGTGCGATGAGCCCGCTCTATAATACCTTGTCCTTGAGGATTGTATAGTAGACCTGTTAAATGGGTCACCTCCATTTGGCGGCAGAATTGTCTAAACTTCTGCGAAGTGTAAGCTGGTCCATTGTCAGTTTTAAGAATTTTAGGCTTTCTCCAGGCACTCCATGCCTCGAGGCAATGCTGAATGACATGAGAAGCCTTTTCTCCTGTCAAAGGAGAAGCAAATATAATTCCAGAACAAGTATCAATAGAAACATGTAAATATTGCAATTTGCCAAAGGATGGGATGTGAGTAACATCCATTTGCCAAATTTGTAGTGGCCGAATTCCTTGTGGATTAATTCCAATACGAGGTTCTGGTAAGAATTGACAGCAATTTTGACAATTAGGATGGATCCATAGCAGGGGCCCATCTTGCCATAACACAGCAGTTGGTAAATGTCTGGTCTTAAAAACACATAAATCAAAAGGTTTGTTTATATCAATACGTTTTAATTGGGCATTTTGTAAGGCCCTTTCCACTACATGTAGGGCGCGGCTTGCAGCCGGCGTTAAGGCCCTTGGTGGGGAAGGGTGGGTGTCCCCTTCCAGAATGTCAAACAAAGGTTTTGGTTCAGCAGAGGGGACTTTTAAAAATGGTCTTAACCAATTTATATCATCTAATAATTTTTGAAAATCATTTAAGGTATGTAAATGGTCTCTGCGAATCTCTAATTTCTGAGGAACTATTTTTTCTGGATAAATCACTGTTCCTAGAAAGGAGCCTACTTCTGACATTTGGACCTTATCTGTGGCAATATGTAGTCCCCATTGTTCCAATGATTTAATTAATAGAGGGTATGAGGCTTGTAAAATAACTGATTCCCTATGACAAATAAGAATGTCATCCATAAAAAGGGCCACTAATAAGGAAGGGAATTTTTTCCTAACTGGCTCAAGGGCTCTTTGTACATATAGCTGGCATATAGTGGGTCTATTTGCCATACACTGGGGCAAGACTCTCCACTGATACCTCCTGTCTGGTTCAAGGTGATTAACAGCAAGCAGGGTAAATGCGAATCTTTGCCTATCCTGTGGGTGTAGGGGAATAGAAAAAAAGAAATCCTTAATGTCTATAATTATTATCCTCCATTGCTTAGGTAAAGCAGAGAGCAGAGGTAAGCCTTGTTGCACTGAACCAAACAACCGCATTTGTGCATTAATGGCCCTTAGATCATGGAGAAGTCTCCATTTCCCTGATTTCTTTTTTATGACAAAAATAGGTGTATTCCAAGGAGAAGTGGAAGGCTCTAAATGACCAAGCTGTACTTGTTCTTTAATCAACCCTGTAGCAGCTTCCAGTTTCTCAGAGGATAACGACCATTGAGAAACCCAAACGGGCTCCTCTGTAAGCCAGGGTATGGGCATAGACCCCTCAATGGTCACTAGAGAAAACCCAAACCTTGTCTTCCTGTATTACTTTCTTGTGAAACTGGGTTTAACCTTCCTTGTTCTTTTCTGCCCAGACCTTTTCCTTCCTTATATCCCATCCTTTTCATAATACCAATAGCTTGCTGAGAATATTCATTAGTTAATGTTAATCCTAAGTCTTGTAAGATGTCTCTCCCCCAGAGATTAACGGGGAGAGGAAGCACATAAGGTATAAAACTTCCTGTTTGACCCTCTGGTGTCTGCCAAGTCAATGAGCGTGAACTGACTGCAGGGCTGGCCTCATATCCCAGTCCTTGTAAGGAATGGGATGATTGTGTAACAGGCCAGGCCTTAGGCCACCATTTGGAGGAAACAGTGCTTTTATCAGCTCTTGTGTCTAAAATTCTTATAAAATTCTTCCCTTCTACCATTAATTGTAAAGTGGGTCTAGTTTTAAGATCGACTACCAGGTGAGCAAAGTCGGTTCCTGAAGAACCAAGTCCGTTGGCACCTCTGGGCACTCCGGTGGATGGGAAACAATCATGTAAACTTGGAAGAATAACTAACTGAGCAATCCTATCCCCAGGGGAAGATGGAAAATATACCTTGTGGACAGGAACAGAGAACTTGAAGTTCTCCAGTATAGTCTTGGTCTATCACACCAGGATGAACCACAAGCCCTTTTAAGGCAAGAGAGGAACGTCCTAATATAAGACGGACACTTCCTTCAGGCAGGGGACCTTTAAAATCAACTGGGACAGGCTGTACGCCCTCATGTGGCATTAGTAAGAATTGGGAGGTGGAGCGGAGGTCCAATCCTGCGGAGCCTCTTGTAGCTCTGCGGCTGCAAACATCCTCCGGCCCTGAGCTTGTGTCCCATATTTTTTGGGGCCCTGAGACCTGGGGCCCTGATACCCGTTTTTTGGATTGTCTTCATTTTTCCCTGCTGGGGAGGGGTCATGCTGAATAATCTTTCCTTGAATGTCCTTAACTGAGCGACACTCATTAGTCCAGTGATAGCCCTTCCTGCATTTTGTGTATAACCCAGGAGGTTTTTTTTTTGTATGGGAGTACGACATTCCCGTTTCAAATGACCTGATTTACCACAATTATAGCAGACCTCACGTACCCTGAGATTTGCGTGATTTTGACCTTGCAAAATGACTGCAGCGAGACCAGCATTAGTTAGCAGGCCTCCTAGTCCTCGGCAGATTTTAATCCAGGCTGTCAACCCTTTGTCTCTTCTAGGGGTAATAACTGTCTTACATTCTGGTGAGGCATTTTCATATACTAATTGTTCTATCAATGGCTTAACCCGTTCTGGATCTCCAAAAATCCTGCCTGCTGCTTCTGTCATCCTAGCAACAAAGTCTGAGAATGGCTCTTGGGGACCCTGCAAGATTTTGGTTAAATGTCCCCCAGTTTCGCCTTTCTTTGAAAGAACCTTCCACGCCTTAATGACGGCAGCGGAGATTTGACTATAAGCCCCCCAATCATAATCTATTTGGTCATTAGCAAACTGTCCCTGCCCCGTTAACAATTCAAATGTCCACTGCCTTTGGTTGCCTTCCGCATTAGCGTTGGCCTTTGCCTGCACTTGAGAAGCATCCTGCCACAAGGCTTTCCATTCTAAGTACTGTCCCATATTAGGGAGAGCAGCCTTTACTGTATTCTGCCAATCATTCGGAGTCATTGCCACAATGGCAAGTCTCTCGAGTTGCATGACTGTGAAATTAGCATCAACTCCATATTTGCTAACTGATTCAGTGAGTTCCTTAATTGTGTTATATTCTATCAACACGTGGACGCGGCCTCCTTCTGCGGCCTCAAACACCGGAAAAGCTTGTAACATCCTTGTTTTGTCTTCCTCTGAAAGGAAGAAATCTGAACGGTGCTTGCCCGCATAAGGCGGAAGAGTGCTGGGGACAGCAAGTTGGGAGCACTCGGCTGACTGAGAAGCCACGCGATTCCCGTCTTCTGCCTTTTCCCGCTCTCCATCTTGTCGCGCCCGCTGCCTATCCACATGGTATCTTTTCTTCTCACAAAACTCTCCCAGGGCATTCTTTCCCCATATTCTCTCTCCCGCAGACCGAAGGTCTTTGGAAGGGCCTGTATTCTCGCGCGCGTCTTTCCTATTTTCTTCATGAGTAGCTAGCCTTTTTCTCAACTCTGTTTCTGACAGTCTGCCTTTGGCTCCTCTAACGCTTCCTGACCTACCACGATCTTTAAGTGGTTTTTCCCCTCCCGTAAAACCAAAAGGAAGAATGCAAGCACTGCTAATGTGGTAGCTAAGGCTACCGAAGCTCCTATCCCTTGGGGGGAAAACTGAAACAGTTCAAGACCAAACATGTCTCTCAGAGTTTACCTCTTCACACCGCCACGTTTCTGAATCCACTCCGAGAGCGGAGCTCCCTCCCTCGGTGCGGTGATGTCAGGTTCCCAGGTTTTCAGCACCAGTTGTAGTCCGCGCGATATCCATGCCCGCAGGAACTCACACGAACACGCAGGATTCTATCGCGGCACGTGGTTTATTTTCCCAATCATGGCGGAGAGAGAGGGCCCGAGAGGAACCTGGTCCCACCTATATACCCTTTGGGGTGGACAACTATGATTGGCTGCTTGCTCAAATTAAAAGGTTCCCCTGCACTGTACATGCACAGTTCGATGGAGGATATGACGTCGGAAATTAGGCGTACCCAAGATGCTGCGCATGCGCGGTTTGTTACCTCACGCACACAGGCGTCAGCAAGGACAGCTTCCTACATGTGATGGATCCCCAAGTGGGGCAGTCTCTAGATGTCCCCTCCTTTAGTCTCTGCTCCACACTTTGTCTTCATACTTGCACCCATGAGTATTTTGTTCCTTTTTCTAAGAAGGACTGAAGCACCCACATTTTGGTCTTCCTTCTTCATGAGTTTCACATGGTCTGTGAGTTGTATCTTGTTTATTGCAAGCTTTTGGGCTAATATCCACTTATCAGTGAGTGCATACCACGTGTGTTCTTTTGTGATTGGGTTACCTTACTCAGGATGATATTTACTAATTTTATCCATTTGCCTAAGTATTTCATGAATTGATTGTTTTTAATAGCTAAGTAATACTACATTGTGTAAATGTACCACATTCTCTGTATCTATTCCTCTGTTGAAGGACATCTGGGTTCTTTCCAGCTTCTGGTTATTATAAATAAGGCTACTATGAACATAGTGGAGCATGTGTCCTTGTTATATGTTGGAGCATCTTTTGGGTATATCCTCAGGAGTAGTATAGTTGGGTCTTCAGGTAATACTATATCCAGTTTTCTTAGGAACTGCCAAACTGGTTTCCAAAGTGGTTTACCAGGTTGCAATTTCACCGAAAATGGATGAGTGTTCCTCTTTTTTCACATCATCGTCAGTATCTTCTATCACCTGAGTTTTTGAACTTAGCCATTCTGACTGGTGTGAGGCAGAATCTCACTAAGGATGTTGTACATTTCTGTGTTTGTTAGTCATTTGAGTTTCCTCAGTTGAGAATTCTTTATCTCGGTATCCCATTTATAACAGGATTATTTGATTCTCTGGAGTCTAATTTCTTGAATTCTTTGTATATATTGGATATTAGCCCTCTTTCGGATGTAGGATTGGTAATGATCTTTTCCCAATCTGTTGGTTGCTACTTTTTCCTGTTGACAGTGTCCTTTGCCTTTACAGAAGCATTGCAATTTTGTGAGGTCCCATTTGTCAATTCTTGATTTTAGAGCATAAGCCATTGGTGTTCTGTTCTGGAACTTTTCCCTGAGCCCAAGTATTCAAGGCTCTTTCCCACCTTCTCTTCTATTAGTTTCAGTGTATCTGGTTTTATGTGGAGGTCCTTTATCCACTTGGACTTGAGCTTTGTACAAGCAGATAAGAATGGATTGATTTGCTTTCTTCTGTGTGCTGACCTCCAGTTGAATCAGCACAATATCTTAAAGTACTGTCATTTTTTCCCACTGAATGTTTTTAGCTCCTTTTTCAAAGATCAAATGACCATATGTGGGAAAAATATGGCTGGGGAACCCAGGGTTCCTCCTGCAATGCTGTGGGTAGTTGACTGGGAATGCTCTGGGTTCCTCCAGCTGGAAGTTAGGCCCGGTTGCTCATTAACTAAAAGCCTCTCCATGATTCCTCACTGTTCCTCATGGCGCGGCCCCAACACACGAGGAGGTCCTTGGGTTTCTAAAACCGGGCATGGCGGGTTGTGGATGGATCTGGATTCATACCCCACAAAACCCAGGCCATGCCTGAGTTAAATAGGGAGGGGGGAAAGGGGGAGGGGCTGGGGAGGAATGCTTAGCCGGCTCCACCCTCTGGCCTTCAGGTACCTCATTAGTATGCAAATCTCTCTAGGGCCTGGGGGTTGTTCCTCATGACTGCTGGTCATAGGTCATAAACCTCTCTCTGTGGAAGGGGTTGTTGGAGGACTGAAGTTAAGTGAAAAGAACCAGGGCCTGTGAGCAGAGTGAACTCCTGCCATCCGATAAAGATTCCGGGGTTCGAAACTCATGCTAAATCAAACACCCAGTTGCTTCTCACAGCCCACCTGTGTATGTGACTGAATGGTAAAGGTGGAATAGAGATTAGGCCTCATGTCAGGAGCCTGGGTTCTGGGGACATGGCAGAACCCACAACCCAAGAACCAGGATACCCTTCCATGGCCCAGCAACCATAAGCATGTGGATTCATTTCTGAGTCTTCAGTTTTATTCCACTGATCTTCCTGCCTGTCTCTGTACCAAAACCAAGCAGCTTTTATCACTATTGCTCTGTAGTACAGCTTGAGGTCAAGGATGGTGATTCCTCCAGAAGTGTTTTTCCTGTTGAGAATAGTTTTCGATATCCTGGGTTTTTTGTTATTCCAAATGAATGTTCAAATTACTCTTTCTATCTCTGTGAAGAATTGAGTTGGAATTGTGAAGGGGATTGCATTGAATCTGTAGATTGCTTTTGGCAAGATGGATATTTTTACTAAATTATTCCTGCCAATCTATGAACATGGGAGATATCTCTATCTTTTGAGATCTTCTTCAATTTCTTTCTTTAGAGACTTGAAGTTCTTGTCATACAGATCTTTCACTTGCTTGGTTAGATAAATACCAAGGTATTTTATATTATTTGTGACTATTGTGAAGAATTTTATTTCCCTAATTTCTTTCTCAGCCATTTTATTCTTTGAGTAGAGAAAGGCTATTGGTTTGTTTGAATTAATTTTATATCCAGCCACTTTGCTGAAGTTGTTCATCAGGTTTAGGAGTTCTCTGGTGCAAGTTTTGGGGTCACTTAAGTATACTATCATATCATCTGCAAATAGTGATATTTTGACTTCTTTCTTTCCAACTTGTATCCCTTTGATTTTCTTTTGTTGACTAATTGCTCTATCTAGGACTTCAAATACTATGTTGAATAGATAGGGACAGAGTAGGCAGCCTCGTCTAGTCTCTGAGTTTAGTGGGATTGCTTCAAGTTTCTCTCCATTTACTTTGATGTTGGCTACTGATTTGCTGTATATTGCTTTCCTATGTTTGGGTATGGGCCTTGAATTCCTGTTCTTTCCAAGACTTTTATCATGAAGGGATGCTGTATTTTGTCAAATGCTTTCTCAGTATCTAGCAAGATGATCATGTGGTTTTTTTTCTTTGAGTTTGTTCATATAGTAGATTACGTTGATGGATTTTCATATATTGAACCATCCTTGCATTCCTGGGATAAAGCCTACTTGATCATGATAGATGATTGTTTTGATGTACTCTTGAATTCGGTTTGCAAGAATTTTATTCATTATTTTTCATTGATATTCATAAGGGAGATTGGTCTGAAATTCTCTTTCTTTGTTTTGTCTTTGTGTGGTTTAAGTGTATGACTGAATCATCCACTCTTTGGTCTTCCTTTCTCTTGAGCTTCAAGTTATCCATGAGTTGTAACATAGGTATTCCATGCTCTTTGCCTAATATCCATTTATCAGTGAGTACATACCACATGTTGTCTTTTGTGACTGAGTTACCTCACTCAGGATGATATTTTCTAGATCCATTTATTTGCCTGTGAATTTCATGAAGTCATTGTTTTTAATAGCTGAGTAGTATTCCCTTATGGTGCAAGATAAGTTTTAAATGATTCAAAAACAGTTCATCCTTTTCCTCGAGGAATACCCTGGCCATTATAAGAACCTGCCACTTTTCAGAGGACTGCAACATTGCTTCTGTTGACATTGCAGGGATAATACTGACCTGCAACTCCTGAGGATTTGGTACACTCTTTTCAGGCTGTGAGCAACTTGCACATACAACCTCCTACATATACATTATTAAAGATAAAAGCAAATCATTAAAATATCCCGTTTTTGTCAATCTGCAGTAGTTGTTATTTAACATTGAGTTATAACTTTGTAAGAATATAACTTAGAAAACCAGTTTTGTCCTATTTACAGTTTTCTGAGGAAGCACCACATTAATTTCCAGAGTGGTTATATCAATTTGCAATACCAACAGCAGTGAAGGAGTGTAACTTTTTCTCCACATCATTGTCAGCATGTGCTGTCACTTGAGTTTTTGATCTTCACCATTCTGATTGGTGTGAGGTGGAATCTCAGGGTCCTTTTGATTTACATTTCATTGATGACTAAGGACTTTGGACATTTCTTTAAGTGCTTCTCGTTACTTACAGAAATTCTGTTGTGAATTCTCTGTTTATCTCTGTATTCTATTTTGTAAATTGTGTTATTTGTTTTTTTGGATGTTAACTTCTTGCGTTTGTTATATATTTTAGATATTAGCCCTCTATTAGATGTAGGATTAGTGAAGTTATTTGTCTTGTTTGGTTTTCTTTTCAGCAATTTGTAAGTTGTTGATTTGTCCTATTGATGGTATCTTTTGCCTTACAGAAGCTTTTTAGTTTCATAAGGTCTCATTAATCAATTGTTGATCATAGAATCTAATTTATTAGTGCTCTGATTTGGAAATTTCCCCCCTGCCAATGAGTTCAAGGATCCTTCCTATTTTGTCTTCTATTAGATTCTGTGTATCTGGTTTTGTGTTCAGGCCCTTGATCCATTTATACTTGAGCATTTTGCAGGGTGATAACTATGAATCTATTCTTATTTTTGTCTCTAGAATATTTGTATAATATGGTAGAAGAAAGAACTTTTAAAATTCCCAGAGTCTTAAAATATTAAAACTGAACAGAGAAAAGAATGGTATTGAAAAAAAGTAGAGAATATGTTTGTATATTTATACTTGAAATAACTTGGGTCTTCCACTGGAAGTTCACCACATTCTTAAAAATTAATAAAGGAAATTAAAAATTAAAAGCAAAGCAAAAGGGCTAGAGAGGTGGCTCAGTGGTTAAGAGCACTGACTGTTCTTCCAGAGGTCCTGAGTTCAATTCCCAGCACACACCTGGTGGCTCACAACCATCTGAAATGGGACCCGATGCCCTCTTCTGGTGTCTGAGCACAGCTACAGTGTACTCATATACATTAAATAAATAAATAAATAAAAGCAAAACAAAAACAGAATTTGGAATTCAGTGGAAAATTACTCTCAATCTGAGGACATGGAAAAAAAGATGTTACTTCATGTAAGTGCTACAGTTCTGAGGAGAAAAGTTTCCCCAATGCACAAGTTGTAGCTTTGAAGGGAAAAGTATCCTGTCAGTCGGGAGCCAAGGAATACCACAAAGTCACACTGTACAACAAACCCCACACAGGAAATTTATTGGAAAAGACACAAGACGGTTGATAATTCTGCTCTGGCAAGAAGCAGTTGATAATTGAATGGAAGGCAGGCTGATGCAGGGATTCTTGGCTGTGGATTTTTCAAGAACAGAGGTTTCCAGGGTGTGTATTAGTAGGATTTTAAGTCCTGAGTTTGGAGTAAGCTTAGAGATTAGTGAGTTTTCAAGATCAGAGATCCATTTGTTTTCAAAACCTGTTAAGTAAGCTCACTTTCACCCTATACTCGATGATATCTCATCTTTACCCGGCTATGTCACTCAAAATGTTGAAGATTTGGGGAACTGATTTCACCATTTTCTTGGAAAATTAGGAGACATTCTCTTGTGTTCAGTTTATTTTTATTATATAATGTCAGAGTACTGTTGTGTTCAAATATATTATTGATCTGGAAGGAGCTGAAATGCAATCTATGTAACTCCATTTGCTTAAAAGTTCATTTATTGTTCCTAGATATATGATTCTTATAGGAGATAAAAATATGAGAAACATAAAACATATAGACATACCTCATTCAAATAATGAATAAGTTAAATAAGTAGGGCTGATGACTGATAGTGTGAGTATGTAACTTGCCAAACTCTATAAATGTTTTGATGCAGAACAATAAATCATTATGAAAAAAAGATGAAAAGGATTGCCTACATATCTGGAAAGCACATGTCCATTGAGTTAACTTAACTACTCAGATTGATGATATTCAATAAAGTTAGTATCTGTGGCTGCAGAGTCGTAGCTGATGATTATTTTTTATGGTTTATGTAATACCTTGAAAATCAATACCTCTGAACCAGTTACAAATTAAGAGCAACTATGATTAAATTGGCTTGAGCCTCCAAAGCACATAGTGTGATGTCAACAAGCAACATAAGTGTGAAGTTACTCTGTATCCAGTAACATAATGATAATCATAATTAAAATGTAAATACAGTCTTCCAAGTTTGAAAATATCAAAACACACTACAATTTATTTCCCCATTTAATCTTCTATACTGCAAAAAACTGTTCAAAGAGTGAACAACTCACCACCATGATATACCATACTTATCAATGAGACTTTTGAAATGCTTCAGTAGCCTAATCAAATCAGTCATTGTGTACTATGAACGTACAAAGTGGAATCGAACGCAAGATGGGTAAAAAGAGGAAGTTATGTCTCCCTGACATGAGACAACATTCTCATTGAGTTCTGCTTGATAGGAAGATACTGTCAACATAACTATTAATGGCTGTTTTGCAAGAATTAAATTGTTAGCAGTGTCATGAGTACACAATAGATACCAAGGGACTATATCTACATGAAACATAAAAGAAATCAAAAAATAAAATTGGGGCCAGGAAGATAGAGTAGTCAATAAAATACTCATCTGGTAAGCATGAAGACATGAGGCTGGTCCCCATAAATCACCCAAAACAAATAACCACTTATGGTGGTGTGCACCTGAAATCTTAGTGCTGGGGAAACGAAGACAAGCACACGTATGGGGTTTGCTGGTCATGCAGTCTGCTTATTAGGTGAACACAGGTCACTGAGTGACCCCCATGTCAGATAGTAAGGTACAGAGCAATTCTGGAGCACAAATGATGGCTACAACTGTCTCCTTCATTTAAGTGAATGTCCATACTGACAATAAAATGAACAAAACCCTAAATAGATGGAATGAACTCATGTTAGACTTGTAGACGCTGGAAAGAAATTATTAGAAAGACACTGATTGACAAGACATTGCCATTGAATTGTAAAAGGCATTTGATTGTATTAGATTCCCCATCAAATTCAGGGCAAGGTTGTGCTCTCTAATTTTTGTGTTTACTTTTTTGTTTGTTTATCTGGTTGGTTTGACTTAGTTTTGTTTTGTTTATTTTGTGGGGGTTGTTTATTTTTTACCTATTTATTTTTTGTTTTTTTGCTGCTTTTTTCTTGTTTTTGTTTTTCTTGTTTTTTTGTTTTTGTTTTTGTTTTTGTTTGTCTTGTTTTCTGCTAGTGACTCAATAATATCAACCGTCTCAGATCAGTGATATTACTGGAAGGAGATAGAACAAAAAACAAATTTCTTCTTACATATTTTTACTATTTAGATTATGGAAATCATCCACAAATTATCACTTATTAGTCAAAAAAAAAGTGAAGTCATAGATCCACATTATAAACTAATATATATTTTTGTCTGTATATCTATTTATCTACGTACCATCAATTAATCATCTATCCTAATAATTTTTCAACAAAATTTATCTCATTTACTTATATTTTATTTGCAAGGGCTTTGCTTATCAAATTTTAGTTAACTGTTAAAATCTTTGATTAAAAATTTTGGGAGAACTGTAGATAGTGTTCAGCAAGTAAGAACACAAGCTGCTAGTTCAGACTTGCTGACTGCTCCTGTAGGTGCCAGATGGCACTTAGTACTTACATTAGATATATCAACAAAGATCTGTACCTCGGGCTGGAGAGATGGCTCAGTGGTTAAGAGCATGGGCTGCTCTTCCAGAGGTCCTGAGTTCAAATCCCAGCAACCACACGGTGGCTCACAACCATCTGTAATGGGATCTGATGCCCTCTTCTAGTGTGTCAGAAGACAGCAACAGTGTATTTATACATAAAAATAAATAAATCTTTAAAAATATATATATATCTGTACCTCAAGCTCCAGGAAATCCAACACCCTCTTTGGCTGCTGTGGCCATCCACATGCGTGAATACATTCTGACATATAAATCATAAAATTTTGTAATTAAAAAATCTCTCAGCAAATAAAACTACTTCTCACATATCAATCAACTGCCAGTGGTCTCTGGGAGCTTTGTCTTAGAAAGGATGCTAATTATGTAACTCTTCATTCTGATCAAATACAAGTTGTCTTGTGATTTCACAGCTTCTCATTAAAATGTAACCTTATGTCAAGGTACTTTATTGTTCATGATATTATGGACGTTTGTGCACTCACATATTTTATTGTTAGTTTCAAGGAATAATGTGGGATTCTCAAAGGGAGAGAGAGAAAAGGAAAGAAGTGAGATTTAGAAGAAGAGATAAAGAAGAAAGGATGAGAGGAGAGGGGAGGAGAGGAGAGAGAAGAGAGAAGAGAGAAGAGAGAAGAGAGAAGAGAGAAGAAGAGAAGAGAAGAGAAGAGAAGAGAAGAGAAGAGAAGAGAAGAGAAGAGAAGAGAAGAGAAGAGGAGGGCAAAGAAGGAGAAGAGCAAACATAGGAAAGAAGAGGGGAGAGAATTAACTGCCCTTCCATCTGAAGGTTATTTTACACTGTTTAATAGGCAGAAGTGTGCACCACAATCCCAGTAGTTTATGCTCCTTGATGCCAGAGACAATTATAACTTCTCACTTACAGGCACAAGTATTAATGACTGGTTTCCCAGATAGTCCTGATAATTTGAGAGGTGTTGGGAACGTAAAATAGTAGTATTAAGATAGATATAGGTCACTAATGGAGGGTGGCATTGTAGAATATATTGTCCATCACCTGCCTCCCCAACATTCTGCTTCCTGACTACCATGGGCTAACTTTCTTCCATGATGTTCTTCTCCATGACCCAACACAGCCCAGACAGATGTCTATAAATGGTCACTTCTGAGAGAATGAGTGAGAATACTTAAATTCTCCTTTCTTCCAATGGTTTATCTCAGTATAATAGAGTTTTTACTGTCTATATCAATATAGATGGATATAAATAGTTGCAGAAATGACTAAGTGATTATAGATCAAGGAAGCTATGGCACGAGTGTATATTGTCCAAGATACATAGTATGTGAGCTTGACCAGAAGCAGAGAAAATGCCTTTACAAGAAACACACAACGGAGAGCTTGAGTTTTTTATTTGTTTGGTTCTTGGTTCTTTGGTTGTTGGTCAGTTTGGTTTGAGGGGGTTGTTTTTTGTTTATTTTTTTATTTCCATGAATTATGAATGAGATACAGCATTAATACTAAACAAACATTATTTACATAGATAAGTCTTTAGAAAATTGAGCTGGATTAAGAATTTAAATGACAATGGTAATGGAAAACAGAATTTCACACAAAGCTTTGCAACAAGCTCTTTGAGATCACACATGGCCTTATGGTGCCTGACAACATTAAGAATATAGAGCCTTCTGCAAGCCAGTGTAAAGGGCATAGGGAAAGTGACAATGAAAGGTCTTCCTTTGAGGATTCACTAGAAAGGCTTTGGCTATTCAATTCCTGATTTTTCCCAGTAGAGCCTGAAGTCATGATCACAAATTAGTAAAAGACTGAAATAACACTTAATATGCCTTTTATAGAAATAATTATGTGTTAGCAGTGTGATATGCATAGAATAAACAAAAATAAGCACATATACATATATATATATGTATATACATATATATATATATTCACATATATTCACACACATCTATACACACACATTTAGACACAGAAATGCTTATACACACATGTCATTGCATAACAGTTTCTTCTTAGATTAAAACCTTTCTCTCTTGGAAAGACACTCATTAAGACACAGGAAACTTGAGCAGGAAGTTCATTAAACTCAAGAAGAAAACAACTCAAATAACTCCAGGAAATTCCTGAAACCAATGAAATTCACCAGGCCTTTTCCTCTCAAAGCATATATAAGCTGTAAGCATTGCTGAGAGACTCTCTCAGGAAAGCTAAGCTTTCTGAAAGAGGCTCAGACTAACTTAACTACCTAAAATAGACACCCTCCAACCTGTTGAACTGCTTGTGCTCTGGGTTTCCAGCTTTTGTGAACTACCACTTATGTTTGGGTGGGCTTTTGGTGATGTATCTATCTTTGAATAATTTCCGCACCTATAATTAATCACAATGACACTCAGTGTTTCATCAAATTGGACTTTAGTGGTACCCATACATTGTTCTGTCACTAATTACCTATTTGAAATGTAGATAGTTATTTATATCTCCCCAATAAAGCATATGTGCATATACATATGCATACAAATGCACATACACAAACATATTGTGGTTTTAGTTTTAATTTTACACTTAGAAGATTGCTATGAAATTCATATGGGGAGTCTCAGCCCACTTTAGATCCAACTCATTCTCTGGGCAGGGATTCCTAAGCTATGAGGAAGTGGAGAAATCAACCTGGATACACACAAGCAGTAAATAAGCATGAATATATTATTTTTCACTCTACTCTTAATTATGGGTTTGACTAGCTGTTCGAAGTTTCAGAGTGACATACTACTCTATGAAATGGTAAGGTGAAATGAACTGTTTTTATCAGGGTATCTTTATCACAACAGCAGAAATTAAACTCGGGCACATATACATATATACACGTGCATTTATAGAAATATACAGATAATAGACAAATAGGTGCAATACATATACACACAAAGAGAGACATGTGCATACATGTATATCTGTAAGAGATGCCAATATATAACAGAGAAAGGAAGAGAGGATACAACCTTCAGGATTATGTTAACTGCATGGATAAAAGCTATCTGGCTGCATCTTAGAGACTGAATACTAACCCCTGTGTTCATACTAACGCTTGGATCCCATGACTATGCTAATTTATAAAACAAATGGAATTTTTCAGACATGATTAGATAAGGAATGATCTTCAACGTAAAAAAAAACTCCTGAATTTCCTGGGTGAGCATAATGTAATCACATTATTTTCCTTCTATAAGGAAAATAGAAGAATCAGATGATACCAAGAGATGGGAAGATACTCTACTTATGACTTTGAAGATTCAGGATAATTCCATGAAATTGGGAATGTAGAAAACTTTAGCATTAAGTACAGGTGTGTGGTGAATGTGTATATGAATTTAGGTAACACATATAAAAGGAATAAAAATAAGTTGAAGATGCCATGAGGTTGAAGGAAAGCGGAAAAGGGAAAATGGGAGGCTGTGCAGTGAAAGAAGGCAAGGAAGAAATGTAATTGTGTTAAAATTTCAAAACAAAATTTAAAAATTAAAAATGAGGTGAGCATACACTGAGCATGGCAGGTAGTAACTAGTGCTTTAAGCTTCGACTGAGCTTGGGAACAATAAGAAAGAACTGGTTTTGGGGCAGGGTGACCACAGGCTTCTAATTTGGTCTTAATGGGAATTAACCACCTCTTCAATCTTCAAAAGGAAACACCCCGCAGGCCATTGGGATAATGCTGTTAAATATCAAAGAAGCACTCAGGAGATTAAAAAATCATCATGAGGAGTGGGGGCCAGGGAGGAAGGGACACAGCTGTTTCAGTGAATTCACAGAACTGAAGCCAACAGGAATAAAGCAGGTGCAGGCTTAAGACATGAACCGGAGGAGGCTGGCAGGATGCTGTTTTAATGTAGTTTCACAATGGACACGAATTTAGTTTATCAAGTCATGGAAAAATTGTAAGAATGCTTTTTGCTTGTTTTGACTTGTTAATTTCCATATCACCATGACAAAGTACCTTCAAAGCAAGAGAAGGTTGGGCTTCTTCTGGCCCTGGGTTTGACAGTGCAGTACACAGCAAGGAAGCGTGATGGCAGAGGACACAGAGATGCAGCCCAGGAGCATAAGATGCTCACTTACTTCTCTGGAGGTCTGAAAACAGGTAAGGAACTCAGTCCAGAGCTAGGGCTGGTCTGTGACCAATGAGGCCTGTCTTAATGACCTATTTCTTTCAGTGAGGCACTAAGTAGCTGTAAATCATTTGCATGACTAATAATCAAGTATACAAAAATAGGTAAAAATGAAATAAAATTATAAATATGTGTGTGTGCTCGCACGCATGGGCGTGTGCATGCATTCGTGTGTATTTGTATGTTGTTTATTGCAACATGATGTTGCTGTGAAGTTTTCCCTCTCTGTTCTGGAACTTGATAGACCAGGCTGGCCTCTGTCTGATGAAGTAATGGGAATTAAAGGCATGGGCCATTGGCACACAGCTTAAAATTTGTTGCTTTATGGCACATATCATTGTTGAGCCCTGGATGAAGTTACTTTATTTAACCTGTGCCTTTGGTCAAGTAGCACACAGGTAGAGGGCGTGATTAGCAGGTCTCCACCTCCAGAGATTAAAATATTAATGAGTTACCTAAAGGCTAGGGGGCGTAGCTAATTAAGTTATCCCCTCCCCTTTCCCCCTCCCTATAAAAAGTCAAGGGAGCCTGGGTTTTGGGGGGAAAGTGCATACCATTTACACCCATTCACCATACCATGAACAATAAAAGCTTTGGAAAACTCCACATGTTGCCTGGGCCTTCCTGTGCCTGCCACCAGACTGCCAGCTTTTGGAACTTTGGAACCCTGGACCCTACTGAGCGCAGCTGCAGCGGCTGCATGCATGTGGGACCTTCCGCCAGCGGTGTGGGAAGTGCGGCGGGACACCACTGCAGGCCCTCGTGGGACCTCTCGCCCGCCGGATCCCCCCACCCCCAGCCTTTTTCCCCACATATAATCTTTAGTATTTTAGTAACTGTAAAATGAGAATGAGCTAGGAAGCTGACCAGTGGCTACCATGCTGGTTGTGCAAGAATGAGGGCCTGCCCTTGTCTGGAGCTGGATGTGGCAGAGCATGTCTGTGATCTCAGCATCCCCAAGGAGAGAGGCAAGGCAGAAACAGGAGAATCCCTAGAAGACTGCAGGGTCAGATAACCTGCTGTGTGCAGTTGTGAAGAGATAAGAAAAAGAAACACTGCCTCAAACAAGAAGGAAGTTGGGGACTGATTCCTGAGATTGTTCTCTGATAGTCACACTTGTGACATGGCACAAATGCAGGACATTCTCATGCATACAGACAAGAACTTTTTAGAACACTAATAAATAGAAGTGTAGTAAATGTAAATTCAGTTTCCACATTTTCATCATTTAAAATCTTTTGCCTTTAATTTATACTGCATATTTCAAAACTTAAGTGACATTTAACACTATTCAGCATTTGTATATAAATCTAACTGTCATCTATTGTGTGTTTACTAAATATACATTCTTTTTCTTTACTTAAAACTGGAGAAAGGAAAAAAAAACATTGGCACAGGATCTGCTCTAAAATTATGCAGGTTGGGTCAACACGTTCCATGTTTATAGGCTCAGTTCTACTTGATTATATTGCATTCAGTTTCTTGGAAGAGAGCTAGGTAATTGATTATGTTATTGTTTAAATGAAATGCCAGTGAAAATAATAATTTAAAAACCAGTTGGAACCACCCCTATAATGCTGTACAGAAAAATACAACTCAAGAGGAAATCAATATCATTGAGTAAAAAGACAAACATCTATTGGCAGTAACTATATAAATATAACTGCTGAGAACTGTTTGCCATTATTAACTACTGTCCTATAGACCTTGCTGTGGCCAAGAATGGAAGGAGAGATACTTACGGATATTTGATACTGCTGTAGTCTTTTTCCTAAGATAATGTAGTTGGCTTATGTATTTACTTTGTATTATATATGATTTGAGTATTTTTGTTGGCCAGTAAGGGTGTTAGACATCTTGGTGTTGGGATTATAGGTTATGCGATGCTTGTAAAACTGAATATTAGTTCCTAAAGAGCAGGATATACCTTGAATCATTAATTCACATTCCCCTCTACTCTTAGATTCAATGGGAATTGAGATAGGAATTTAAGTAATGCTGATCTTAGGAAAAACAGAGTGAACACAAGAGTATGTGTAAGAACATACAATCTAAATAAATAAAAGCTGGGAATACATTGAGAATGTTAAATACAATAAAGAAGAGACACTGTTATTGGTGTTGAACTAAATAGAGAATTAAAGTCTTGGAAGCTGTCTCAAAGAATGAGAGCACTTGCCACATATGCATGACAGCCCAAATTCAAAATCACAAGACCCACGTTGAAATCTTTCAGCTGTCTGTTCATGTCCACACATGTACCTGTAACTCAAGTATGATGGAGGGCAGACCTGTACGATTGCTGAGGCTTTGTTCACCAGCCAAGCAGCAAGTAAAATTAGAGACCCTTTCTCAAAGACATAAGACAGACAATATCACAGCATGATATGCAGAGTTCTACTCTCACCCATAGGCATGTGTCCCACACATACGTACATGGCATACATACATGCACCTACAATTGTGTGTATGCATGCATATGCTTGTGTACATGAATGCACACACACAATTTAAAAAATAATATATCTAACATATAATAATTATAGAGAGAGAGCACTTATTTTATTTTATATTTTATATACTCTTATATATTTTATTTTATATTTTTATATATTATATGCATATAAATAATATACAATTAGAAAGGTATTTGGTGTCGGCAAAGAGGAAGATGAAACAGAATTGGTATGCTACAAAGAAATATCATGAAGACAGTAGTCATGAGGCTGAATTCCACCATTTCACCTACACAACAGAGGGCTATTGGTGCTCAAAACTAATGCCTTTCATATGCACTGAGTTCGTGGTAAAGGTCTCTAAGAAATTAACATGAATTTCAACATTTTTTAAATATTAGAATATTATTTGGTACTGAAGAGATGGCTCCATAGTTAAGAGACACAGGGCTTTTGCAGAGGACCTAAGTTTAATTTCCAGTTCCTACATCAAGAGACAGACACAAATCTGTAACTCTAACTCAAAGGGACTCAAAAGCATGTTCTGGTTTCTGTGGGCATCTGTGTTTCATGCAACCCCCATATCTACTATCTCTATCTCTATCTCTGTCTCTGTCTCTGTCTCTGTCTCTGTCTCTATCTCTATCTCTATCTCTATCTCTATCTCTATCTATCTCTCTATCTCTCTATCTCTCTATCTCTAGATAGAGAGATAGAGAGATAGAGAGATAGATAGATAGATAGATAGATAGATAGATAGATAGATAGACAGATAGATAGATCTCACATATTAGAAAACTAAGGAATAATCTTTTATCTTATGAACATTATCTGCAGTCTCCTATAATTGTATAACAGCCAATGACTTAGGTTACTGACTCCACAGTATCAAGAAAAACAAAGCAGCAACTTGGTCACATGGCAGGAATGACTTGGGAACAGGAACTGCCAATGTGCAGAGCAGCCAGATAAAGCAGGCTATGATGACAAGAGCTAAAGTGGCTGTGAAATTGGCCACTAAAATGGCCATAAAATTGGCTGCTAAAATAGCCATTTTCTTCCTATAGAGTTGATTTACAAGTTAAAGATTGATGCATACATTAAAAAGAAAAATCAAGTCACTAAGCATGAAGTTTATAGAATTTGTAAGAATTTATATTAGTATAAAATTAAATTTGTCAGGTGTCCTGTGCTTTTTTAAATTATGATTTCTAGCGTCCAGTGCACACATTTTTGCTAAAAAATAAACTCTTTAATCTTTTTCATAGAATTTTTATGTGAACAGCTCACACCCACACATTATCAATTCTGTGACATTTTGTCCTAAATATTATATATATAAACATTTGCATTTATTTTTATATACATATGGAATTATGTCTCTCTATATAATTATATATATATTGCCTTAAGTATGTAAAATACAAAGACAAAATATTTAATTTTTTTTTTAGTCTGTTGTGGTATTATATGTGCAGTTATATGGCTCTAAATTTTAGGAGAAAAATAAGTAACTATTCCCTAAGGAATAAGCATCCTTACTAAACATTTTTCTTCAGCCTGGCTGTGGATCTCCTTGGGAACTTTACTTGTAATGTAAATAAGTGTGCGCTTGTGGAACACATTTAGAGTTGTGTAAGCTGGCTGCATTGCTTTTAATATTTGTCACTGTCTTCCTAATAAAATTATACATTTACGAATAAACATTTGGTGATAGTGTGTCTCTTTTGAAACAATTAGGTGCCAGAAACAAGGAAAGAAGACTGTTGGAATGAGGAAATCTATTTTTAAATACAGAACAGGTCTCAAATAGGTAGGTCCCATGGCAAAATTAATGTGTGAATATGGAAAAGGAACTCAGAGGAAGAGGCTGCAGAATTGTGAGGGAGGTAAGAGAGTATGAAGGTGACATAATTAGAAATGTACACTTACAAAATCAGCATTACAGAAAAGTAAAGAGAATTCCACAGAAGTCAAGTTTCTGAGAGATGGCACTGAAGACAGAAATATTCATGGATGCCTGAAGTCAGGACACTGGTTTTTTTATGTTTCTGTGTGCATACAGATGTTCGTGGGTGTACAGATATATGCATGTGCCTGTTTTTGTAAAACCAGGGACTGATGTCCGGATTTCTTTCATGATTGTTTTCCATGTTATTTTCCTGAGACACTGCAGTCTCTCACTACACCTGGAATTACAAGTTTGGTAACTGGTAATGTGGCCAACTCATTACA
>JANHMN010000009.1:20029928-20050002 GCA_030674055.1 Rhabdomys pumilio
CTCTGGGTTTTGTTTCCTATCTATGGAATATGTCAGTCTTTATCAATCAACTTTTTTGTATCTGGGTGGTCTCATTTGGTTGTTTCCTTGTCCATTCTTTGCTTTGTTGTCTCTAGCAGACAGTGAATTCTTTGCCTGTCCTCCAGAATGAAGTCAGCTAACCTCACACCCCTGCAACAATAATAACCTCATATAAAAAACTTGTAAATCAGTCACTCTTGGGCTGTAACCAACAGACTTGCTTCATTAGTGAATCCTCAAAAGTCCCAAAAGTTGTGTTTTCAAGTATTTCAAATATCAAAATGGTAAGAGATCCAGGCTCTGTGATTAACTGGTAACCCTTGAGCACTGGTCCTCTAGTTGCCCTCCTATTCTAAGAAACTGTGACAGCCACCAGGAAGGAATATGTCCAGGATGTTCAAAATGGAGGAAGGTCCCTTCTCATACTTGAGTTGTGCAGGGTGTGCTCTCTGATGGAGAGACTGGGATATCCTTGCTTGTGGAATCTTTCTTCCATTGGGCAAAATTGGCAAGAGAGAAGGAAGGTGTTGGACTTAATTAAGAGGCTTGAGATTGGTGGGAGAGATCAATATGTACTGTGTACAATGTGCAAAATTGTCAAAGAACAATTATTAATTAAAATGGTTTTTTTCACCATGGGTGTGAAGAGGTACAACATTAAGTACATATACCATGTCTGCTTTGCCATCCTCAACACTATAGTCCTGGAAATCTGGAAGACAAAAGACAAAAAATGTCAAAAAACAACTTTCCGGAGTTGATTCTCTCTTTTTATAATGTGGCTTTCGGGGACAGAACGCCTGTGACTTTATGCACTGAGCTATCTCATCAGCTCAAATGTTAGAAATGTTTTAACTTATGTATTTAGGATACTAGGAAACAACATGTATGCATACATGCATGTGATTTCCTGTGTATCTGTATGCACATATGTGTGGAACTGGGGTGTGAACCTTCAGAGGTACCATCCCCTTGGATTTTGAGACAGGGTCTTTCAGTGGCTTGAAGCTCATCAGTTAGACTAGGCTGATTGGCCAGAGAGCCCTAAGAAGCTGCCTGTGTTCACTTCTTTTTTGCCGGATTTGTAAGTATGTACTACCATGTTTATTCTTTTATTATCATTGTTTATGATTTGGGTTCTGCGCGTCAAATTTGGGTTGTCATGCTTACAATAAGAATGCCTTTTAGACTATCTCCCCACCTCTGGATATAACATTTCTAGCAGATATACAAATTGTAAAAATAATTACAACTTTTTATGTCTTTACCAAGTTTTCTCATCCACTGTAAATTCTATACATCCATCCATGTAGGCAGTTTGTTCTTTGTTTGGATGTTGGTTCTGAGCTTTGAAACCAGGACATTCTAGATGCTAGGCAAACACATTTTTTAATTGGATATTTTATTTATTTACATTTCAAATGTTATTCCCTTTCCTGATTTCCCTTCTGCAAACCTCTATCATATCCACCATCCCTCTGCTTCTATGAGGATGATCTCCCACCCACCCATCCACCCCTGTCTCACTTCCCTAGCACTCCTCTAGGACCTCACTGTGTAGTTCATATGGGCCTTAGACAAATTATTCTCCTTCCTCTCCTCCTCTGCTTTCCGGAACAGAGGTTACAAATGTATGAACCCTTGTAACCATCTACTCCAAATATATTATTCAATTTTATAGCTTCATACTAGCCTTTGGAACTCAAAAGATCTCAATAACCAGGTGTCTGTACCATTCAAAGTACGGTTTAGGAACTAACAGCATCATCATCACCTGGCAACTCGTTAGGAATGGATGACTGTAGCCCTAATGAATACATGCTGTCAACTCCCTTGCTGGGCATCATTCCAACATACTGACTCCTTTTGCTACTTGTGGCAAAGGGTTTCCTTTTGTTGTTCTTCTGTCTTCCTTCTGTCTCAGTTAATTATTTTCCTCTCCTTTTCCTTATATTTCATGGCCTGTATCAGTGCTAGCTGCTGCAATGTTAGCATAGGCAAGTATTGTTGCAATCTTTTGTCCATTTTGTCTTTCTCCTCTCAGCTATCTCAAAATGAAGAGACATTGGAAAGGTCACATAAAATAACAGGCAAAGTGATCAGCATCTACCAAAGCACATGTAGGCTAAGGGCAAGTTGTGAAAGGCCCCATCTCTTCTCAAACTTATCCCTTAAATTTCAAAGGTTGTATTGGTTGGTTTTCTTCTGTTGTGGTAAAAATACCAGAACCAAAAACAACCTATAGAAGAAAGTGTTTATTTTAGCCTAAGGCTGCAAAAAGAGATAGTATGCACTGGAGAAGGGGTGGTGCAGGTGATAACAAAGATAGCCACATATAGGAGACAAAGAGAGAAAACTGGAAGTGAGGAAAGGTTATAAACACTCAAAACTCATGACCAGTGACATAATACTTCCATCTCTCAAATATCCCCCAACCTGTAAAAACAGCACAATTGTTAACCATGTGTTCAAACATGTGAGTCTATGGGAAATATTTTTCACCCAAACTTCCTTAGACATATTGTCAACTCAATATAATCCCACCAATACACAAGTGGTATTCAGTATCCTATGTCAAGAAATGTATTTGTTTTGTATCATAGTCTTTTGTTTTGTTTGTGTATATTTGTTAGGAAAGCCTAGGTTCTCAGAGAGCTATGTCTTTGGGGGCCATAAAATGATATTAGATCCCCTGAAGCTGGTATTACAGGTAATTTTGTGCTATTGGTGAAAATCAAACTCAGTTCTTCTGCAAGACCATTGCATACTCTTAGTCATTGAACCATCTCTCCAGCTCCTGTGTCTCAGTTTTCAAGTTATTTCTGTCAAACTTTCTGAAACTTAGAGTGCTCAGTCAGTACCCTACCAGTTTCAGTGCCTAAGATCAATCCCCAGAAATTACTTAAGTCCAGAGTTGGTGCACAGCTGCAATGTAAGGGCTGAGGAGGGAGACAGAGAACAATCCCTGGATCTTGCTGGACAGCCAGTCTCAACAAGTTGATGAGCTCCAGGTTCAGTGAGAAACTGACTCACAAAGTAAATGGAAAAACAGTTGAAGATGGCATCTGATGTTGATTTCTGGCCCCCATACACATTCACACACATGTACTCTTGCACACAGACATGTACATATATGTATGTACACACAGAAATCACAAAATACACATGTGTACACACGAAACAATGCATCTTGTACTGATGTGAATGAATTACAGTAGACTCACATTGCTTTCATTTGCTTTTGGGTTTTACAGTCTCTGGGACCATAAATCTGCAAGTGATTGGGTGGAGTTTGCAGAGGAAGATATATGCACAGCTACCTTGATGCAAATCATTTCTATGTAGTAATTGTTTAAAAATAAATGAGACAAATGAGTAAATGAATATGATACCAAGTAAACTGAAATGATAAAATGTCGCTTATTTTTCAGCAATATGCTATTTCCTGAAAAGCAAGAATCTTGCACTAAAAAGATCACTTATTTAGAAATTAGGAGAGCTTGCCTAGTGAGATGGACCTTTGGGTCAAGTAGTTTGCCACCAAACTACTTGATGTCCTGAATTTCAGTGTCAGGTCAATAAGTTATCCTCTGACCTTCACGCGTGCAGTTTGGCTGGGTTACACTCCCCAAACACATGAAAAAATACAATAGCAATGATAAAAATACAAGCTATGAGAATTTAATCCTATCAAGTATTGCTAATATAGATGCCAGGAACAATAATTCCATGTATTACTTTCCTGCAGGTTGCTGAAGTCGGTTTTACTGTGGTTCCTTAGCTGACAGTGATAAATACAGCAGTATCCATGGAAGACAATGAGCCATAACTCTTGATCATCTTTGTTTATCAGAAAGCTAGAGTTCTAAGGACTAGACATTAAGAAATGAAGTTCTTATAGCAAAATTCCATTATTCTTAATAACATCTCATCCCTAAGCAGACTAATGTGATTTTCATTGTTTTTTATTCAAAATCCATCAGATTATATACACCACATCAGAGTATGCACAAGGCTTGAGAGAAACAGATTATCTGTTGACATCATCCCAGGCTAGACTTATCACTTACATCACCAAGTAAAATGCTAGAAACATCCTGTTAGGAATTCAAGACCTAGCCATTTGGACATTTTTCACCTGCAAGAGAAAGATAACATTAATATACTAACTTTTGAAAATGTCATTGTACTGCTTTATGAATGCTCTACACAGTAACCACATTGCAGTCTCTGAAGATACACCGAGTGTCTCTGATCCTCTGATGGCATCCACATTAGAAGTCTTATCTATAGGAATTCAGCCCAGACTTTGTAAAGTGCTGCCTTTGCTACCTCGGGTTCTTTCCAGTCCCCTTCCCTCTCTTTGTACTCTGAGTCTTACACACACCCACACCCACACACACACTTCTATCATATATCTGGAAACATCAGGTTTTGATGGCCTTTTTATATCCTTAAGTTCAAGCAGAAACCTGAGTTACTACTTACCAAGAAATATTTCAGTCACCTGAATTTGAAATGCACACATATAGATTCGTTTGATACACATTGTCATACTCAGAAAGCACTATTTGATTTCACACCATACCTTGTAGAATTTTCACACCCAAGAGTATGGCCTCATGACTTTGCTTTACCAGCGTATTCAGCAACTTGATAAGACCATGAGAGATGACAGATCCTGGAAAGACATTTAAAAATAAAACAACAACCTAGCAGAGGACAAATACATTTCTTTATAAAATATAGGATGGTGAGACAAATACACAAGAATCATAGAAATGTTTTGTCCTATCTGGCCTTTCTTGTGATCTGGCATCGAAATAATACTTTCTTTGGCCCAGTACATGTTCTCCAGAAAAAGATGGGTTCTTGCCTCCAAAGGATTAAATTTATTAATTTATATGAATAAATATTAATTTATTCATCTTTAAGTCATAAATATAATGAAATCAGCATCCAAAAATAGCTGAATGTGTCCACCTGTGATGCACATACATGCATATATGCACACTTGAAGAGGAATTTTGACATTAGCCCTGGAACATTTAACTTTTGGAAAAATGGGGAGGCTCTTCAGTTCATGAAGTGCTTGCTTTGTAAGCACAAAGATATGCTTCCAACCAGGTCTGAGAGTACATGCTTGGAATCCCAGGAGTAGGGAAGCAGAGGCACAAATTGAGTTCCAGGTAAATGAGCAATCTCATATTCTAAAAATAAACTGTGGATGGACATCTAAAGTTGTTCTCTGTCCTCCATACATGTGTACGCTCACACGTGCACTGAAGTACCCACATCCACACATGTATATGCATATATGTTGATACCCCAGACCCATTAATACATACACAAACACACACACACACACACACACACACACACACACACACACGTTTAACTTTTGACTGTACTGTGTCAATACTTCCCTAGTCCCCATATTCATCTCATGACACAGGAGAAAAATCAAGTCCATATTGACTGGTCTCATTATTGCACTGTTCCCACAAAACTAAAGGACTATTACAAAACTGTTACCATTGGCATAGACTCTCTGGTAAATTCTAATTTTTTTTAATTCAAAGAAAATATGGACAAAGTTATTAATAAGTATGCAGAAGGCAGTGATGGTATTTACAATGAATTATTATTAGAAATACAAGTTAAGGAGTGTTAAGAAACTAAAATTAGGTTTCTAGAAAGCACCTAGTAAATTATTAAAGACGCAAAAATGTTTGTGCATTTAAAATATATATCCACAAAACGTTATAGAGTATATCCAAATTTTTCACATTTGAGTAAATGTCAATAATATATTAGCCATGAAATAAGCTGAACAGAGCAGATGGAATATCAACAGGATTTTCTTCTCATGGATCACTTTGATGGTGTGTCAATCTCGGTCTTTATCTGCCATTTTGATGTGAACACTACATCACTTTTCATTCTCACTACATTAAAATATATATATTTACAATCGACTGACCATAGTAACAATATTTAGATTTGTTTGTACAGGGGAAACAATTTACTTCCTGTTGATGTTGGAATGAGAATTGTTACCATAGACTCCTGTATTTGAATACCCTTCTTCCATTGGTGGTGTTGTTTGGAGAGGATTGCAGAGTCTTCCGGTAGAAGAGTTTGTCTGAAGGAAATACATCACTGGCATTTTAGTGTTAATTAATAGCTTTATCCCACCTCTTGCATCCCACATATTCTTATTCATGTACATGAATACAGTATGATCATTCAGCTTTGTGTTTCTGCCACCTGCTGCCATGCCCCATCCCATACTCAAGGCATGAATCAAAATAAAGAGTTGGCTTTATAGAATTTCATTTCAGGAGCAGAAAAGTAATGAATGCTGTTTCCTTCATCCTACAATATCTTCCACTTGTCAATTCCCAGCTTGCCCTGCACTTAGCTGAGATGCAGGCCTCCCTTCCCTATATAGACTATAGGCTCTTCAGTCTCTTTGGAGACTGGCACAGAAAAACGACTTCCTTACTTATTCATTTATCTAGAATAGTAATCTTTCACTCGCATGATTAACAGAATATACCTGTTCTCTGGGTAAGAATCTACATACTATTGTGAACAGAAGTTTGGGTCTTTTTAAAAATTCCTCTTATGATGTATAAATTCTTGATCAGAATGTTTCTTTCTACTTTAAAAACTAAGTATCACATACTTGTTTGGAGGGGATTGCTAAGGTGACTCTCTAAGTGTTCACAATGAAACAGGAGGAGCCTGATTGCCAGAACCTGCAAAAAGCTGGCATAGTATAAGACATCTGTAATCCCAGTGCTGTAAAGAAAAAAGATGATGCCCAAGCCTTGGTGAACACCCAGCCTAGCTGAACTGGTGATGTCTGGGTTCAGGACACATGCATCTCACAAGAAATGTGTTAGAGTAGTTGAGAAAAGCTCTTAACTTAATGATTCCTGGTCTCCACATGTACATCCGCACATTTTCACATAGAATTGGACATGCATGTTCACAATCATTTAACAGGTATATATGCTACACACCAAAATGTGTTTTGAATAAAGGATTTACATTCTCCACATAACATATTCTCCTTTTAAAATAATAAAAACCAAAAGCAACAGCAGAAAGTACTGGCAAGTTTCTGGGAAGTGCCGTCTGTGTGTCAGCAGCAGTGTCTATTCTGAGAGTACTTTACTGCAGTCAACCTACTGACCTGTGCTGATTGGTAAATGATCATGAACCAAAAGAAAAGATTAGGGGATTATTTGGACTTGCTACACTGTGACAGCAAGGTATGCTATCTAGAACCTGAATTATACCTTACTAAAGCCTTGGTGACTTCATGTAAGGGATCTTTACTGCTGTAAGTGAAGCCACAGAAACACAGCTGCACAAAGGCACATTAACAAACCCCACTGCGCAGTCTGATTTTAGAATCTATCTGTGACAGGAGTTAATTCAGTAAGCTCCAGAAACTGGGGTCCCTAAAGAACTTACTCAATTTATACAATCACTACTCTGAGATATAAAGTTAGTTTAAAACATAATTATAATCTGAACGGACTATAGCTAAACACACAGCAACTTTATTAAATCAATAGATGGGTAACTAATTGTCAGTGATATCCTTTCTACATTTAAATTTACACACACATATACACACAGACACACAGACACACACACACACACACACACACACACACACACATTCCTGCCATAGCTTACATGCGACACACTTCAGGAAGTATGATCTGAGGGTAATCAGGTGCATGACAATATCTACATTTCATAGAACACCAAATAAATAGTGGCCAGCAGAGCGTTTTGTACACAAAGAAAGGAAATTGCTATCGTGAAGACAACTCTGGTAGAAAAAAGACAGGTGTCCAATATAAATTCTATGAGAGAATAACCCACTAGCAAGACAAGAGCTCATAAGTTCTCTCCACCATTCCTCCTTCAGTGAACCACTAGTCACCATGTTCTGTGGCCTTGGAATAAAATTGTTTTAACATGATACGTTTTCTGCTTTTATTTGTTATTCCCATTGATGATAATTATTTCTTCTTCTTCTTCTTCTTCTTCTTCTTCTTCTTCTTCTTCTTCTTCTTCTTCTTCTTCTTCTCTCTCTCTCTCTCTCTCTCTCTCTCTCTCTCTCTCTCTCACACACACACACACACACACACACACACACACACCTCTATTTGCTCTTCTTTTTACTCTCTGTACATTTAACTATATTTTTATGTTGTAGGTCCCTTGTTCTGGAGGGTGTCCCATGACGATCTGGGGACAGGGTGAGAGCAGGGAGGACTCGCTACTGTCTCTACACTGCCTTGGGCCTGCGTCTCCACTATCTGTAGGTCTCTGGCTCGGCCTGATACGGGAGGTTGAGGCCAAAGGACACAGAGTGTGAGCAGGAGGGGAGATTGCCTTCCCCCACTGCTGCCTCTGCTCCCTCACTGCAGCTGTCGCCAGCCCTCTGCACTGAGTCAGTCCACGCCCAGGCTGGGCAGATAAGAAGCCGGCTTGCTGGCAAGGAGGCAGCTTGGTGTCCCGGGCAGGTTCCTGGAGAGCAGATCTCTCCCCAAATGTTACAGCTCTTGTGACAGAAACTCTCCAACACCAGGATGATTCTTGAGCACTTTACTTACCCTAAATAGAGCCCTTATATACAGTTTTGGGGTGGGTTAGGGTCTGGCAGCAGAAAATGCCTATTGGTTTGGTCTGAGAACTTGGAGATACATCATCTGCATGTGGGAGAACCTGGGGCACTGTAACTCATGACTGATGGTCAGCAACCTCTCTGTGGGAGGGGTTGCTGGAGGGATGAAGCTAAATGAAAAGAACCAGGGCCCAGGAGCAGAGCTGAACTCATGCCGTCCAATTAAGTTTCCTGGGTTCGAAACTTATGCTCAACCAAGCACCCAACTGCTTCTCACAGCCCACCACCCCCACATTATGTTATTTCAGTTTTAGTATATTTAGGTCTTTCTTACATTTCTATTCCCACTTTCACATTACAGTTTAAATTTTTTCACCACTGTAAAATCTTCTATGTAAATTTACGTGTCAATGACTAACTTACAAGGAGAGATAAAAAGGAAAACAATCAAATTAACCACAGCTTTATAAAACAGTACAATACTCAGGAATACCTAATTTTAAAAAGTTAAAGATCTATAAAAAATACCTTAAGACACTGATGAAAGAAGCTGAAGAAGAGAATTAGAAATGGAAAGATTCTCCACACCCATGAATGTGCAGTTAATGTTGTGAACCAGCATATTAGAGAAAGCCATCTGAAGATCCTTTACAATCTCCATCAAAATCCCAGTGTCATTCTTTTTTTTTAATGGATATTATATTTATATTTCAGATTTTATTCCCTTACCCCATTCCCCCCAACCACCCAGGAACCCCTTATCCCATCCCCCTGCTCCTGCTTCTATGTGGATGTGCTCCCACCTACCCCCCACTCCCACCTCCCTAGCCTCAAATTCCTCCCCGCTCCATGTTCAGCTTTCATGGGACCAAGGATCTCCTCTCCCACCTATGCCCGACAAGGTCATCCTCCCTACATATACACCTGGAGTCATGGGTCCCTCCCTATGTGCTCCCAGGCTGGTGGTTTAGATCTTGGGAAGCTCTGGTTGGTTGATATTGTTTCTCTCCTCTTGGGGCCACCAACCCTTTAGCTCCTTCAGTCTTCTAACTTCTCCATTGGGAACCCTTGATCAGATCAATGGTTAGCTCTGAGCATCTGCCTCTGGATATGTCAGACTCTGGCAGACATCTGAGGAGATAGCTATATCAGGCTCCTGTCAGCATGCACTTCCTGACATCCATATAAGTGTCTCTTTGGTGACTGCACATGGGATGGATACCAGGGTAAAATGGTCTCCAGATGACCTCTCCTTGAGTTTCTGTCCCATACTTTGTCTCCATATTTGCTCCCTTGAGTATTTTGTTACTCCTTCTAAGTAGAGCTAAGGCATGCAGACTTGGTGGTTCTTCTTCATGAGCTTCATGTGGTCTGTGAGTTGAATCTTTGCTATTTCAAGCTTTTGGGCTAATATCCATTTATCAGTGAGTAAATACCATGTGTGTTCTTTTGTGATTGGGTTACCTCACTCAGGATGACATTGTCTAGTTCCAGCCATTTATCTAAGAATTTCTCGAATTCATTATTTTTAATAGCTGAGTAATACTCCATTGTGTAAATGTACCACAATTTTTGTATCCATTCCTCTGTTGAGGGACATCTGGGTTCTTTCCAGCTTCTGGCTATTATAAATAAGGCTGCTATGAACATAGTGGAGCATATGTCCTTCTTATATGTTGGAGCATCTTCTGGGTATATGCCTAGGAGTGGTATAGCTGAATCCTCAGATAATGGTATGTCCAATTTTCTGAGGAACTGCCATACTAACTTCCAGAGTAGTTGTACCAGCTTGATATCCCACCAAAAATGGAGGAGTGTTCCTCTTTCTCCACATCCTCACCAGCATCTACCATCACTTGAGTTTTTGATCTTAGCCATTCTGACTGGTGTGAGGGGGTATCTCAGGGTTATTTTGATTTGCATTTCTCTGATAACTAAGAATGTTGAGCATTTCTTAAAGTGCTTCTCTGCCATTTGAATTTCCTCAGTTGAGAATTCTTCATTTATCTCTGTACTCCATTTTTTAATAGGGTTATTTGGTTGTTTGGAGTATAATTTCTTGAGTTCTTTGTATATATCAGATATTAGCCCTCTATCAGATGTAGGATTGGTAAGAATCTTTTCCCAATCTGTTGGTTGCTAGTTTTGTCTTATTGACAGTGTCCTTTGCCTTACAGAAGCTTTGCACTTTTATGAGGTCCCATTTGTCAAATCTTGATCTTAGAGCTTAAGCCATTGGTGTTCTGTTCAGAAACTTTTCCCCTGTGCCTAAGTATTCGAGGGTCTTCCCCACCTTCTCTTCTATTACTTTCAGTGTATCTGGTTTTATGTGAAGGCCCTTTATCCACTTGGACTGGAGCTTTGTATAAGGGGATAAAAATGGATTGATTTGCATTCTTCTACATGCTGACCGCCAATTGATCCAGCACTGTTTGTTGAAAGTGCTGTCCTTTTTCCACTGGATGCTTTTAGCTCCTACGTCAAAGATCAAGTGACCATAGGTGTGTGGGTTCATTTCTGGATCTTCAATTCTATTCCATTGATCTTCCTGCCTGTCTCTGTACCAATACCATGCAGTTTTTATCACTACTGCTCTGTAGTACAGTTTGAGGTCAGGGATGGTGATTCCCCCAGAAGTTCTTTTATTGTTGAGAATGGTTCTTGCTATCCTGTTTTTTTTTTTTTTTTGTTATTCCAAATGAATTTGCAAATTGCTCTTTCTATCTCTATGAAGAATTGATTTGAAATTTTGATGGGGATTGCATTGAATCTGTATTTTGCTTTTGGCAAGATGGCCATTTTTACTAAGTTAATCCTGCCAATCTAGGCACATTGGAGATCTTTCCATCTTCTGAGATCTTCTTTGGTTTCTTTCTTCAGAGACTTGAAGTTCTTGTCATACAGATCTTTCACTTGCTTGGTTATATTCACTCCAAAATATGTTTTATTATTTGTAACTATTGTAAAGGGTGTCATTTCTCTAATTTCTTTTTCAGCCTGTTTATTCTTTGAGTAGAGAAAGGCTACTGATTTGTTTGAGTTGATTTTATATTCAATCACTTTACTGAAGTTGTTTATCAGGTTTAGAAGTTCTCTGGTGGAAGTTTTAGGGTCACTTAAGTATACAATCATATCATCTGCAAATAGCGAAATTTTGACTTCTTCTTTTCCTATTTGTATCCCTTTGACTTCCTTTTGTTGTCTAATCACTCTAGCTAGGACTTCCAGTACTATATTGAATAGGTAGGGTGAGAATGGGCAGCATTGTCTAGTCCCTGATCTTAGTGGGATTGCTTCAAGTTTCTCTCCATTTAGTTTGATGTTGGCTACTGGCTTGCTGTATATTGCTTATACTATGTTTAGGTATGGGCCTTGAATTTCTGATCTTTCCAAGACTTTTAACATGAAGGAATGTTGAATTTCGTCAAATGCTTTCTCAGCATCTAGTGAGGTGATCATGTGTGTTTTTTTTTCTTTGAGTTTATTTATGTAGGGGATTACATTGTTGGATTTCCAAATATTGAACCATCCCTGCATTCCTGGGATAAAGCCTACTTGATCATGATGGATGATTGTTTTGATATGTTTCAGTTTTCGAGAATTTTATTGAGTATTTTTGCATCTATATTCATAAGAGCGGTTGGTTTGTAGTTCTCTCTTTTTTTTTTTTTTTTGCTGGGTCTTTGTGAGGTTTAGGTATGAGCATAATTGTAGCTTCGTAGAACAAATTGTGTAGTGTTCCTTCTGTTTCTATTCTGTGGAATAGTTTGAAGAAAATTGGTATTAGGTCTTCCTTGAAGGTCTGATAGAATTTGCACTAAAACTGTCTGGTCCCAGAATTTTTTTTTTTTTTTTGTGGGGAGCCTTTTAATGAATGCTTCTATTTCTTTAGGGGTTATGGGACTGTTTAAATGTTTTGTCTGGACCTCATTTAAATTTTGTACCAGGTATCTGTCTAGAAAAAATGTCCATTTCTTCCAGATTCTCCAATTTTGTTGAGTATAGGCCTTTGTAGTATGATCTGATGATTTTTTTTTTTTTTTAATTTTCTCAGTTTCTGTTGTTACGGCTCCCTTTCCAGTTCTGATTTTATTAATTTGGATATTGTCTCTGTGCCCTTTGGTTAGTCTGGGTAAGGGTTTATCTATCTTGTTGACTTTTTCAAAGAACCATATCCTGGTGTTGTTGATATTTTGTATAGTTCTTTCTGTTTCTACTTGGTTGATTTCAGCTTTGAACTTGATTATTTCCTGCCATCTACTCCTCTTGGGTATATTTGCTTCTTTTTGGTCTAACACTTTCAGTTGTGCTGTCAAGTAGTTAGTGTAAGCTCTCTCCAGTTTATTTTTGTAAGCACTTAGAGCTATGAGTTTTCCTGTTAGTACTGCTTTCATGAAGTCCCACACGTTTTGGTATGATGTGTCCCCATTTTCATTAAATTCTAAAAAGTCTTTAATTTCTTTCTTTACTTCTTCCTTGACCAAGTCATCATTGAGTAGAGTGTTATTCAGTTTTCACATGTATGTGGGCTTTCCATTGTTTTTGTCATTATTAAAGACCAGCCTTAGTCCATGGTGGTCTGATAGGGTACAAGGGATTATTTCAATCTTTTTTTATCTGTTGAGGCCTGTTTTGTGACCAATTATATGGTCTATTTTGGAGAAGGTACCATGAGGTGCTGAGAAAAAGGTATAATCTTTTATTTTAGGATGAAATGTTCTATATATATCAGTTAAATCCATTTCGTTCATAACTTCTGTTAGTTTCATTGTGTCTCTGTTTAGTTTCTGTTTCAATGATCTGTCCATTGCTGAGAGTGGGATGTTGAAATCCCCCACTATTATTGTGTAAGGTGCAATGTATGATTTGAGCTTTAGTAAAGTTTCTTTCATGCATGTGGGTGCCCTTGCATTTTGGGCATGGATGTTCAGAATTGAGAGTTCATCTTGGTACATTTTTCCCTTGATGAATATGATTTGTCCTTCCTTATCTTTTTTGATTACTTTTGGTTGAAAATCGATTTTATTTGATATTAGAATTGCTACTCCAGCTTGTTTCTTGGGACCATTTGCTTGGAAGATTGTTTTCCATCCTTTTACTCTGAGGTAGTGTCTGTCTTTTTAACAAAGGTGTGTTTCCTGTATGCAGCAAAATGTTGGGTCCTGATTATGTATCCAGTCTGAAAGTCTATGTCAGTTTATTGGAGAATTGAGTCCATTGATATTAAGAGATATTAAGGAAAAAAATACTGTTTCTTCCTGTTATTTTTGTTATTAGAGGTGGAATTATGTTTGTGTAACTATCTTCTTTTGGGGTTGTTGGAAGACTACTTTCTTGCTTTTTCTAAGTTGTAGTTTCCTTCCTTCTGTTGGAGTTTTTCATCCATTATCCTTTGAAGTGCTGGATTTGTGGTAAGATATTGTGTAAATTTGGATTTGTCATGGAATATTTTGGTTTCTCCATCAATAGTGATTGAGAGTTTTGCTGGGTATAGTAGTCTGGGCTGGCATTTGTGATCTCTTAGGGTCTGTATGATATCAGTCCAGGATCTTCTGGCTTTTATAGTCTCTGGTGAGAAATCTGGTATAATTCTTATAGGTTTGCCTTTATATGTTACTTTGCCTTTTCACTTAATGCTTTTAGTATTTTTTCTTTGTTATGTATATTTGATGTTTTGATTATTATGTGACAGGAGGTATTTCTTTTTTGGTCTAGTCTATTTGGGGTTCTGTAAGCTTCTTGCATATTTAAGGACATCTCTTTCTTTAGGTTAGGGAAGTTTTCCTCTATAATTTTGTTGAAGATATTTACTGGCCCTTTAAGTTGGTAGTCTTCATTCTCATCTTTACCTACTATCCTTAGGTTTAGGCTTCTCATTGTGTCCTGGATTTCCTGGATGTTTTGGGTCAGGAGCTTTTTGCATTTTGCATTTTCTTTGACAGTCGTGTCAATGTTTTCCATGGTATCTTCTGTGCATGAGATTCTCTCTTCTATCTCTTGTATCCTGTTGGTGATGCTTGCGTCTATGACTCCTGATCTCTTTCCTAGGTTTTCTATCTCGAGGGTAGTCTCCCTTTGAGATTTCTTTATTGTTTCTACTTCCATTTTTAGATCCTGGATGATTTTGTTTAACTCCTTCACCTGTTTGGTTGTGTTTTCTTTCAATGCTTTAAGGGTTTCTACCTGTTTACATGTGTTCTCCTCAAATTCTTTGAGTGTTATTTATGTCCCTTTTTAAGTCCTCTATCATCATCGTCATGAGAAGTGATTTTAATTCTGAATCCTGCTTTTATGGTGTGATGTAGTACTAGTTCAGGACTTGCTATGGTGGGAGAACTAGGTTCTGGTGATGCCACGTAACTTTGCTTTCTGTTGTTTATGTTCTTGTGCTTGCCTTTCATCATTTTGTTAGCTCTAGTGCTACCTGCACTCACTGGTTCTGACTGGAGCCTGCCTTTCCAGTTATCTTGCTTGTGTCAGAACTCCTCAAGATGTCTCTGTGATCTTGTGTTCCTGAGCTCCAGCTGCTCTGGGTACAGTGGCTTCTCTAGGATATCCCAGGATATGGTGTCTCCATGGTAGCAGACCAGCTAGGTGTCCATTGCTCTGAATGCAGCGTCTCTTCTAGGATGTCTCAGGATAAAGTGTTTTCATGGGAGCAGATCAGCTAGGTGTTCGCTGCTCTGAGTGTAGTTACCCCTCTAGGATGTCTCAGGCTATAGTGTCTGCTGCTCTGAGTTCAGTGGCTCCTCTAAGATGCCTTGGGATATGGTATCCCCTGCTCTGAGGTCAGTGGCCTCTCTAGGATGTCTCGGGATCTGGTTTCCACACAGGATCAGACCAGTGGGTGTTTGCTGCTCTGAAGTCAGTGGCCTCTCTAGGATATCTCGAGATACGGTTTCCAGATAGGATCAGACCAGCTAGGTGTCTGCTCCAGCCACAGGGATTGGGCGAGAGGCTGAAGGAGAGTGGTATTCTGCAGGAGTGGGTTTTGGTTGCCTTGTGGGTCCTGTGGGCTCCCTGCTCCCAGTTGTGGCTCTGAGGTGTACGGCGCTGGGCAACTGATCTTACCTGCAGTTCTGAGGTCAGTGGCCTCTCTAGGATGTCTCTGGATATGGTTCCAGACAGGAGCAGACCAGCTGGGTGTCTGCTCCAGCCGCAGTGATCTGGGCGAGGAGCTTCAATGTCATTCTTTATAGAACTAGATCAAGCAAAAGTCTTCTGAAAAGTGTCAAAGACCCTGAAAAGCCAAAATAATCATCAGTAGAAGAGCAATGCTGGAAGAGTCATACAACTTGATCTCAAACTGTAATACAAAGCTACAGTGACCAAATCAGCCTGGTGTGAACACAGAATCAAAACTTTTAATAGTACAGAACAGAAGTCCAAAAAACCCCATGCAGTGACAGCCACTTATTTTTTAAAAATCTATCAAAAGTATATATTGGGAAAAAGACAAGACTATTTCTTGAACAAATGGTCTTTTAAAACCATATTTCCATATGTATGACAGAAAATGGATCCATTTCTCTACCCTGAATATAATACATAGAAAACAATTCTAAATGGACCAGAAATTATAATGTAAGACCTGAAAGTCCAAAATTGCTAGAGGAAGGGATGAAGTGAAATTGTCAATATGCAGGCATAGACAAAAGTTTTCTGAAAGGACTCTAAAAGTCCAGACCAGAATTAATCAAGGACTGACAAGTGGGAGTCTGTGAAATTATGAAGCTTCAAACAGCAAAAGAGACACCAGAAAGAAGAGGCAGCATAAAGGATTGAAGCAAACCTTTGTCAAATATACCTAAGAGAGAAGATTAACATCAAAGATGTATTAAGAGCTGTAAAATTAAAACTGCACCCCCAATCACCCAGTCATTAAAGGAGCTAATGAACTGAACAAAAATTCCCAGAAGAAAAACTGCAGAATGTCAATAGTCAAAAATGATTTGTACTTTTTTGTGGAAAATGATTTTTTTAGGTTCCTTAGCATCCCAAGTAGAACTGTCATCACCAAGGAAACACCTGAAAACGAAGATGGTGGGGATGTCGAAAGAGAGGAACTCCTATTCACTGCTGGAGGGAGTATAAGCCTGTTGCAACCATTATGAGAATCTGTATGAAGGTTCTTCAAATCTGAAAGTAAAAATGCAATGTTACACAGCTGTACCACATTAGGACATATACAAAAAGACCCTAAATCAACAGAGATACTGGAACAACCATTTGCTGAAGCACTATTCAGTAAATAAAATCAGAATACTTGGGCATCAAAACCTGAACAGAAAAAGAAAACACGCATATGTACAGTGGAAAGTTATGCAGCCAGAAAGACAAGTGAAACCATGGCATTTGCAGGAAAACACATGCAACTGTAAATCATCATATTAAGAAAAAGGAGACAGTTATTACCCAGATTTAAAAGTATGCATATGTGTGCATATTATATATATGTGTGTGTGTGTGTTATATGTGTGTGTGCATTATATATGTATTTAAGAGGAGGTCACAAAACTAGGTAGAAGATCATGAAACAGGAAGAAAAAATTTTAAGGAATGTGGTAAACAAAGAAAGTAATGAGACTAAAAGTGAAATTAAAAGGAACTCGTAAGAGGAAGAAATATTGCATAATAGAAGTCTGCCGGGAAAAAGAATAAGTAAAAAATATGTGGTAGCACATGTCTGTGGAGATTTCAGACTGAGCCTGTCATTCTATATGCTAGACCAGTGTGGTTCTCAACCTCCCTAATGCTGAAACCCTTTAATTCAATTCCTTACTTTGTAGTGACCCTCAATCATAAGAATATTTTATTGCTACTCCATAAATGTAATTTTCCTATTGTTTCGAATTGTATTGCAAATATATGTGTTTTCATACAGTCTTAGGTGATCCCTGTGAAAGGATTCTTCTACCCGGAAAAGGAATCATGAGCCCCAAGTTGAGAATCACTGTGCTAGATTAAAAGATCCATAACCAAACAACAATAAAATAATAACAATATTTATTTAAATAATGAAGAAGAAAGAAGTAAGTACTTCATCTCCCATTAATTGCTTAAAACTGCTGTAAATGTTTTATTTAGTTTATAAAAATTAACTGTTTATGCTTATGACCACCTATTAGGAATAAAGAACTATGCCTCCTGAGCAAGTATGTAAACCCAGTAATAGTCATACTACAGAAGACTCATAGACTATTGTAGTAAGACTCCTGAAATACTCCCTTCAGGCTTGAAGTTAGGCATGGCTGCTGTGGCTCACTAAAGGCGCGGTCCCAATGACATGAGAAAGTCCATGCATGGGTTTTTACTGGCTTTAATGTCATGGTGGATGGTGAATAGATCTGGATGCACCTCCCCCCCCCCCAATACCCAGGGCAGACCTGAGTTAAATAGGGAGGGAGAGGGGGGGCAGAGGCTGGGGAAGAATGATTAATTGGCTCCACCCTCTGGCCTTCAGGTACCTCATTAGTATGTAAATCTCTCTAGGGCCTGAGGCCTGTTCCTCCGGACTGTTGGCCATAAACCTCTCTGTGGGAGTGGTTGTTGGAGAGCTGAAACTAAATGAAAAGAACCAGGGCTTGAGAGCAGAGCTGAACTCCTGCAGTCCAGTAAGGTTCTGGGGTTCCAAGCTCATGTTCGACCAAGCATCCAGCTGCTTCTCACAGTCCATTGCCCCACAAAGAATTTTTGTCTTCTCTCAAGTGTTAATCACCTAGGATCTCCTTTCTGTTCATGGGGCATGGATCAGTTACTGAGCATTTGCAGGGCATACATGAGGCCCTGAGATAAATCCTAAGTACTCAGAGATTATTGTTTTATATAGAGCTGAAAAAAATCTATTAAGTTTGTCCCTTTTTTTAAACTTATTCTGCCTAGTTTTCTCAGTGGCTTGTTTCTGCTTTTTATCAGTCATGCTATCAGATGCAAGAACTCAGGCCACAATAACTTATGCATAATAAAATTTTTCAAATGTTATATGCATAGCAATATTCTCTGATTATTATATATGATCTCTTCCTAAGAGAAGAGGTATCTGTCCTTTCATTTCCTGCCTCAGTTGATGCCCTGTTTTCATTTCTGTTGCTATAAAACACAAACAAACAAACAAACAAATACCCAAAAAACAAAGCCAAAAGACCTCTACCAAAACAACTTAGGGGAAGAAGGAAGTGGCTTACATAGATTATAATATCAAGTTTATAGTTCATACTTTGAAGAAGTCAGGGCAGGAACTCAAGTGGCTAGTCATATATCTACACTAAAGATCAGAAGAAAAACCAATGCAACCATGCCATCTTCCTTCTAGGTCGCTTTGCTCAGGGAACGTTAGTTCAGCAATTATATAGTATAGGACCACAAGCCTTGGGGATGGTTCTGCCCACAATAGATTGGAGCTTCCCACATGAATCAAAAATCAAAACACCTCTCCTCTCCTAGATATGTCCATAGGTCAACTATATACTTTCTCATTAAGGTTCCCTCTCTCCAAGTGACTTTGGGTTGTGTCAAGTTGCCAATAGGAACTAACTAGCATAGTTGAATTTATATATATATAAATTCAATATATATTCAATATATATATTGCATAATCAAAGAGAGGTGTATTATTACATAATATATACTTATGTTTTACATTATAAATATGTAATATTTATAATATATAATATTTATAAATATAAATAATATATTGTATATATTATATATAAATGTATGTATAATATACATTTAATTTTATATATAATCTATAAAACACATATATAGGTATATATATTCAACTAAGACATAGTTTCATATTTTTCATGAAAGTTGTCCTCAAATCAGCTTCTTTTTTCATAATTTGATTAAGAGTAGACTTTCTTCTTGTCTGAACAAGGGAATGAACTTACAGTGTTCTTCTATTCTGAGACAGGCGTCATCTCTTCGTGGGTACAGGGGTAGAGCCACATTGTTTTCTTACCTCAGGATCTTAATCTCCAGTGGTCTTTTATTCCAGTAAAGTCCCATCATGTATCAGAATTCACCTAGGCCCAAATCCAGTTTGATCTGCTGTCCATCTGACGACATATTGAACACTTTCAATGCCATGAAAAATCTATTCATCACCCTTCCTGAGTAAATGAAGGAGAAGAATGAAGTATTGGGAGGAAAAAGGAGGAGGAGAAGGAGAAGAAGATGAAGATGGAAGGAAGGGAGAGAGAAAGAAAGGGAAGGAAGGAAGGAGGGAGGAAGGGAGGGAGGGAGAGAAGGGAGGGAGGGAGGAAGAGGACAGAGGGAGGGAGGGAGAGAGGGAGGGAGGGAGGGAGGGAGAGAAGGGAGGGAAGGAGGGAGAGAAAGAGAGAGAGAAAGAGAGAGAGAGAGAGAGAGAGAGAGAGAGAGAGAGAGAGAGAGAGA
>JANHMN010000009.1:20050012-20092814 GCA_030674055.1 Rhabdomys pumilio
AGAGAGAGAGAGAGAGAGAGAGAGAGAGAGAGAGAGAGAGAGAGAGAAAGAGAGAGGACATGATTGCTCATAGGTGTGATGGAGAAGTAGGTTTACTGTAGATAAAAGAAAAACATACACAGAGGCAGAGACATCTGGGAGAATCCAGAGTGTACATGACCCTCATCCTGGCCATGTGAGGATAAGGGGAGGGGAGAGAAGAGAGGGCACAACCAGCAAAACAGGATACCAAGAGGCCAGGAGTATTAAGGGTAAAATTGACTGACATGGCTCAAATAGCTGGACTATATGGGGGAAGGCAGCCTAGTCTCTGGGCCCAAAAGTTGAAGATAAGGAACAGAATGTGCAAGTCATCCTCTGAAGGATGCTAGGGAAAACAGCAGTAAAGGTCTGCTTCATATGTTAAACAGGCACCTTTGTTACCCATTTGTCCTGGGTGTGATACCTAACTTTGGGCTCAAGTTGAAATGTCAATTAGTTGTGTGAAGTTTTCAGTTAGAGGCTTAGCCTGGTGCTTTCCTCTCTAAAGCTAAATGACACACTTTTATTTGTCCCATGTTCAAATGTGAATTGGTGGAGTGATTCAAACAATTTTTACTCACATGTAAATGTCTTCAAAGGGACATTGTGAGCTATTCTGAAATTGATCTCTCTTTCCTCAGCAGTTAAAGTTCTGAGCATATGCATGCTGTCAATATAATTGTCATTAGGTAGAACTACAAATTATACTTTAAATCTAAAATCCCACTTGTCAGACACCTAAAGTTAGAAGGAACAAAAATGGCTAACATTTAGCCTATCAGATGATAGTTGGTTAATACAGTAGGAAAGTAACGCAGAGACAAGTCATAGTAAAATTTGAAAAAATATACAGACTAAATGAAGCAAAAAAAAAAAAAAAAAAAAAAAACTACATGGAAAAAGGTGATAGCAAAATATACTGAAGAGATTCTTTGGGTTGTAAACATAGTTCAGTGTTTGTATATTCTGTTTTTTTTTTTTTTTTTTTTAACAGAGGATCTGATATTCATGCCTCCATCAAGCAGTTAATAACTACCTCAAATTCCAGGGAGTCAACATCTTCTTCTACTTTCTCTATGCACCTTCACCTACATACACATACCTACCTACCTACCTACACACACACACACACACATACACACGCGTGCACGCTTTAAAAAGTTAAATTAACATACTCAACCTACTGATATATGTTTCTTCCTGCAGTCTGTAAGTTGACATAATGATCAAATAATCACCCATCTCTTGTGTCACAGATTCTGGACTCATCTGCTATTATGCCTGCATTAGCAGCAACCAGACTCTATTCCCCCAGTATCTATTCTCACATGGAGGAGTTTGGCTGCCTTTCATCTGCTGCTCTTCTCCCTGCCTCTCATCAGGAATGTGGATAACAGATGTTGTTCGATGATTAAAGAATGTTTCCCTTTGAGACGGGAGATGGAGAGTGGCAGACAGCAAATGTTTATCATCTAACCACTATCTTCTGCTTCACACAAAAAGAAGTAGCTCATACATAGCATATTATGTGACTCTTAGGCCTGACCTGATGGAACTCAAGTGAAACCAATTTTCTTTTGATGGTAAAAAGACAAATATGTTCTGGTGACACTGCAAAATCACATTCCTCTATAGAAAATTGAGAACTTTTATAATTACATTGTAGACATTATATTTGTTTTAGCCAAAGTACATATAAAACATACCAAAGTACATTATAAAACATTGTAGGGCTCAAAAAAATTGGAATTAAATTATTTGTTCATAGTGTCATTTCAAATTTAGGCTTTTCATAATTTCTGGCTAATTAAATGATATATAAACCATTTTATAACTACAGTCATACTTCTTTTCCTATTTTCTACAGATGTTTTATTAAGGCAAAAAAAAAAAAAAACCCCACCCATAATTGTATGTTTCTAGCTCACTTATGCTGATTTGTGGATGTATGGTAAATCTACCTTGATTAGCTAACCAACAGCTGTGGTGATACTCTTGAATAAAGTTGGTTTTAATAAACTACCATGATCTTTTACTCAATAAAGAAAAGTAGAATCATCTTGTTTTCTTTGGGGATATAAAAACAGAAAAGTTATGGCATGGCAGATAACTTTTTCAGTTAAGCAATTACCTCCATAACTACATAATACCTATCAGAAATCAGAGCAATACTAAGATTCATACAAAATTAGTCAATTGAATGATATTTTTAACTGTGTAATTGTGAGTTGATTCACACCTTTGAATTTTCACTTCTGCTTTAGACAGAGATATAATTAGTTTTTATCTGTGTTATTAATATTACAGATAGTATATATAACACTTAATGAAATTTACTTCTGTATGGACAGTGAGACACTCAGCAGGTAAAGGCACTTGTTACCATGGCTGATGACCTGAGTTGGATATTTACATGGTGGAAGGAGGGAACCAATTCCTATAAGTTGTTCTCTGACCCCCTACCTACATCCAAAGAACGAGTGTATTTACAAATACACATAATAAATAAATAATTATAATAAAATAATGCAAAAGAAATGTGTCCGTGAAATTTAAATAGCCACATAATTAAGACATTTTTTCAATATAATCCCTTCTTAAATTTTGATAAAATTAGAAACTTATCAAAATAAGAAAGGTCTTATTGAATGCTTTTTAAAGTTAAATGAGCAAAGAAATCATTAAAATTATTTCCAAATTACATTTCTTAGACAGAGAAGCTCCTCTGCCAGCAAGGAAAGCTAACAGTTCTTCATTTCAGAACACTCTTCTGGCAATTCTCTGCTGTAACTACTGTATTAATTCCAGTTCAACCTCGACAACAATAAAAGCAACTGACAAAGAGTCATGAGAAACCAGCAGCTTTATTAACAGGACAGCCAATGTCCAACTTCTCTGGCACCATCCATTTTTTCATGTATTGTCTTTTTGCTGTGGCTACTGGGGACTGAAAAGAAAGCCTAATTGTTCACAGAAACAATATGTCAATAAGGGTTGCTCTCTCCACCCTGTCGGGTTTCAGACACAGCATGCTATTGACTAGGGTAATTATAGATTCGCCATTCTCCTTCTGAATGTGAAATGGATACAGAAGGTGCCATCAATCACAGGTTCAATGAGCCTCATTTCTACGTGAATGCAGGTCACTAAGATGGTGTACCATCAGTCATTGATTCAGTTCAGGAATATGGACCTGAGTCAGAGCCATGTGTACATGTAGATAAGAATGAAATATGAAGCACCAGGACCCAAATATACTGCAATTCAAAGAAAAAAAGTGAAAAGTGCTAGGAACATGTTTCAGTGTGTAACAATGCAGACATGAGTTAGAGTTCTGCCACACAAAAATGCTGGGTACAGAGGTGTGTACCTTTAATACTGTGCTAGGGGATGGGGTCAGCACAGCAGTATCCCTGACATTCACTGAAGATCCACTTCTGTCAAACTCATGAGCTCCAAATTTAGTGAGACATTCTGTCTCAAAACCTAAGGTTAAAAATAATCAAGAAAGATGCCCTGAGGAAACCTCTGGTCTCCAATGGAGAGTATACCAGCAGAGGGAAGCATACATCCTCACATTAATATGCATCAAGCATATATACCAGAGAGAGAGAGAGAGAGAGAGAGAGAGAGAGAGAGAGAGAGAGAGAGGAGAGAGGGAGAGAAAGAGAAATATACAAAGAGAGAGACAGAGAGAGACAGAGACAGAGAGAAACAGAGACAGGGACAAACGGAGACAGAGACAGAAACATACACAGAGAGAGAGAGATCCCAAAGAAAAATTTAGTGACAAATATTTTTAAGTGGATAAGTAATTAACAATATTGGCAAATTGAAGAACTTGGCAAAAAAAATTCTCAGCTTTAGTTTTTCTCTAAACTGAAAAAAAGTGATATTTTAATATTACCATTTGACATGAACCCAGAGTAAATTTTCTTAGTAACATTCACACAATTAAATGGTGAGAATGACAATAAAATTATAGACATGATTAATTATGACAATACAACTAATACCATGTTCGAGTTCACAATATTTTATTTGGCTCTTAAGTTTGAACAAGTTATTCATATATTATAATTTATCTTTTACAGTTTTGTACACTATTATTGAATTTATATCATTTCCATCACAGATGCCAACCCAGACTGTTGATTCCACCAAAACTATCTGCTATAGTTAAGGGAGAAGAAAAACTTTCCAGAATATAAATAGGTTAAAGAATCCATGTCCACGCACTCAACTGGCCCTTTGGAGTATACTAGAAACAATACTTTGGACTCAGGAGAGGAAAAGACAGAGAAAGAAAATAAATGAAGCTGTAGTTACTAAAACACAGAATAGAAATACAAAGAAGTCAGAGAGAAGCTGACCTTCATACGTGAGGTGATTCGTCAGATAGATGACATATCATCACATATGTAAGTTCAAAGTACAGAAAACAATGACACGAAAGTATCCTAATTCTCTGGTATTTTAAATAGAAATGTATCTGACTAATATGGAGGTTTGATTGAGGTTTCAAGAGTGAATGAACATCATGTAAAGAGAAAAATAAGTTTACTTATTTCCTTAAACTACATATTGAGGTACAGTGAACAACATTATACAAATTATAAGACTCAATGTTAAAATCAAACCAAAAGTATGTAATCCTGGAATTCAACTAGAATAGGATCAGAAAGTATCTTCATCCAATAATATCTATCTTAAACTTCATTTCAATTGGTTTTTGAATATTTTTGTTTCTATAAGCATCTTTGGAAGTCATTCTTTAATTTAGTTTGTGGAAAGGAGTTTAATCTTCTTACATTGCTGTTAATCCATTTATCATGCAAAAATACAATAATGTACTGCCTAAGATTCAGGCACCTTTCTCATTTTTCAATGAGGTCAAAGTTTAAAAATTAGGGTCCATCTCAAAGCACGCTGCGGTTACAGTAGCTTGTGCAATGATACCCAGATTCCTACTCAGTGCTGGATTTCTTAGTTCAGATTTACATGCTTGTTCATAAAGTATTTTTATTCTCTAAGTCATCTCCCCTGCCCTATGCTAACATTAGGTCACTAGATCACTTTTCTTTAAGTTCATTTATATATCTTTTTTCTTTGTGATGAATTTCTTCATGTGCCTGTATGTGAATGTCCCTTTCAGACATGAGAGTTTTCTTCTGTTAGCTAGATCATCATCTGTAGCATCCTCTTTTTTTAATTTTCATTTTGGCCTCTGTGAGTTTTCAGAAAGAATGACGAACTCACAGAGATGATCTTCTGTTCACTCCTTCGTTTCTCATCTACAGTGATCCTCATTATCTATACCCTGATGCCTAATACCTGAAATCTTGTGTGTAGTATTGTAGAATTTTTAAATTTTGTCATTGGTAAGTGGCGTCCTCTATATTGTCCACATATTTATAGTATAACACCCCCTGCCATATAGTGTCTATTATCATCATAATGGGAAGCATGTCAGCATGGAGGAAGATATGTTGCTGGAGAAATAGCCTAAGAGGGCCCTTAGTGGGTAAACAGGGGTTAGAAAAAGTCAGACAAGTAGGACTGGCTTAAACATTTGAAATTCCAAAACCCACCTCCAGTAACATACCTACTCCAATAAAACCACACCTACTAATTTGTGTCAATTAGTGCCACTCTCTAATGACCAAGAATTCAAACATATGAACCTCTGGAGGTCATTCCTAGCCAAATCATCACAGAGTGCATATTGAACTTACGAAGGACCAGTGTTCAATTCCTAGTACCTATGTCATATCAGACAGCTCACAACCACGTGTACCTACAGTAACAAACGATCTAGTCACATTTCTTGACCTTCACAGATACTTGCACTCATGTGTATGTACACACACACACACACACACACACACACACACACACATAGACACAAATAAGAAGCAATGCCACGATAGATATAAAAATGCTCTTATTTATAAAATATTTTCTAACCGCATAAATCTTCCTAGAAAGTGTACACAAAGAGGATTTTTTTTCCTTTGGACAATTTTTATTTCCTACTTTATGTAGTTTAATTTTTAAGGTGAACATGATTTCTCACAGAAATTTCGTCTAAGTTCCACCCAAATTATCCATACATTTTTTTTTAGGAAGATGCTTTAATGTTTAGGGAAGCCATCCTTTCCCACATTGGGGAAGATTACATTAAAAAGGTTCTTTTCTGTTGAAAATGGAAATGGTTTGCTCACTGGCATGCAGACACTATATTGATTTTGTGTATTAGAGTTATATACGACTCTGTGCGTTGTGAAAGGCAGCTATCCACAGCACGCACATGGTTACATGTACCTCTCCTTTCCTCCCATTTTATTCAATTTTTTATTCTGCTACAACCTCTCCATATACTTCACTGGATATTTTATGTTATTCTCCAGCTTTTCAATAAGTTCTTTTTAATATGTATGTAGAAAATATAACTTGAATAGGAAACAATACAGAAATGTTGATTTCAGTGTGTCATATCCCAAAATGCATCTTGTGGTATATAAAGAATGCTCATTTTTAAATAGTATGCCATTTATATATAAAGAAACTTAGGCTTGGTCCATGTGGAACAAAAATTATTAGATAATTTCCATATCACCATTAAATATTTTTGATAAATTGGTTTTGCAAACATTCTTCAGCCAATGTCTTAGAAATGTTGAGATTTTTAAACCTTGCTAAAGATCTAAAAATTTATTTATAGTCAAGCTATATGCATACACTAATGTCCCTGTAACTAGATGATTGTTTATAGAATGCTCAACTATCATTGGATAAGTATGCAGACATGTGTACTGTAGGAGAAGATTGAGGACTGGAGGCTGGCTTACTATTAGGAAGGCTGGCTACTCTTCTTGAGCTTCTTCCCAGAACACAGACCAGCTATTAAACAGCAACCTGTAACTCCAACTCCAAGAAAATTAAATGATTTCATCTCCTGGCCCTTGTGAGCACATGCACTCACAGGCATAAGCCTGCATATGAACACATACTCATATGCATTATTAAAAATATAATTATTAAATATAGTTCTTAAACTCTTATATCAATAAAGCACATTAAAAAGATCAAATAAAAACTGATAGACAACTCAAATTACTATTTCCAAATTATATAATTTTATTCATAAAAGACTCAAAGACTCCACCAGGAAATTTCTTCAGCTGATGAACCCTTTTTGTATCTAAAATTGATATACAATGTCCTTCCTACAATATAAATGGAAGCATACACAGAAATAGATAAAGCAAACAATCTCATACTCAAGATCCTCACAATCATCTGAGAATAAATCTAAATAAGGAAGTGAAAGACATGGATACTAACTTTAAGTTTGATTAATCTTATGAAAATCTTACCAAAAGCAGTTAATAGATTCAATGCAATTTCAATAAAACTTCTAACATAATTTTTTATAGGCATTGAATAAGCTAATATTAGATTTCATTTGGAAACACAAAAAAACAGTCCTGAATAATAAGAGAACTACTAGAGTTAATACCATTTCTAATTTTAAGTTATATTACAGAGTTATGGTAATGAAAGCAGCATGGTACTGGCATAAAATGGGCACATCACCCAATGCACTAGAACTTCAGGCCTCAGTCACTATTAGAAGGGCTTTATACTCTTGAAAAAAACCTGTTTGTTTCCCAGAACACATATCAACTACTGCACAACCACCTGTAACCCAGATATAAGTCTACCTACATATGGTAATATGATTATTGATAAAAGAACCAAAAATTCACAACATAGCAAAAAGCATCTTCAACAAATAATTCTGGTAAAACTGGCTGGATACTTATAGAAGAATAAAAGTAGATGTGTATTTCTCACCATGCAAAAAATTTCACTCCAATTAGACCAAGGACATTGACATACAACTTGACACTCCGAAAGTTATAGAAAATAAATTATGAGCTTGGAGAAAATGGCTCAAGAAAAGATTTTCTGAATATAATTCTGACAGCACAGGCATTAAGTCTAACAGTTAATAAATGGGGACCACATGAAACTAAAAAGTTCTGTACAGCAAAGGACAGGAATCATCATTTGAGAAAAGAGGAAGTCCATTGAATATGGGTGAAAAAAAACTTTATTAGCTATACATATAACAGAGTATTCATTTCGAAAATACACAAATAAATGACTCTAGATATCAAGAAAGCAAACGACTCAATTTTAAAATCTGGCCATGAAACTAAACAGTATGTTCTCAAAAGACAAAATACAAATGGCTGAGACACTTCTTTAAATGTTCAACATTTTTTGTCCATTAGAAAAATGCAAATTAGAATTAGTTTGATATTTTATCATATTCCAGACAGAATGGCCAAGATTAATAATTAAAAAACAAATGAAAGCACATGCTGACAAGAATGTGACGAAAGGGGAACACTTATTCACTGCTGGTGGCAGTGCAGACTGGTCCAACCTCTATGAGAATCAATGTGGAATTTCCTCAGAAGACTGAAAATAGATCTACCACAAAAACACAGCTATACCACTCTTTGGTATATGTTCAAGAGATTTTATGTCTCACTATAGAGACATAATTTCACCAATTTTCCTTACTTGTCTATTCAAAATAGCCAAGAAATTAAAACAGTCTAGATGTCTTTAACTGGTAAATAAATAATGAAAATGTGCTACATTTTGAAATGGAGTACTATTATGCCATTAAGACAGCTGTAACTGGTAAATGGAAAGAGGTATCTGGGAACACAAAATGGACATAATTGGAGAAGAAGAAAAAATTCAGCATAGTTGGATGGACAGGAGTGGGAGAATTGAGGGATGGTAAGGAGAAAAGCAGAGTTTTTTAAATAGACTGCATAGAATCCTAAAAAATATTGTTTTTTTTAAATTTTGAATTTTATATCCTGACAAAGACTAATTAATATGAATGGCACATATATACAATTTAATTCACTCAACAAGTTTTCCAGTAAGGGGGGCATTAATCTCAGAAAACTAAAAAATTGTTCTAAAACCTGCTTAGAAATGAATATTTTAAAAAATAAAACATTTTTTTTTCTGACTGGAGAACTTGCCCAACTCTCCAGTTAGACACCTTGCTCCTCTTCCAGAGAATCTGAGTTTAGTTCCCCAACATCCATGTCGGCTCAACTTTAATTCTTGCTTTAGGACAATCTGATACCTAGTCTGGTCCTCATGATCACCTGTATGCATAAGCACAAACTTACATATACTTACACACACACTCACACATGCACACACACACACACACACACACACACACACACACACAAACACACACACACCACCTTATAAAAGCAAATACCAAAAATAAAATAAAATTTTAAATATCTCCCTGAGATGAGAACACACTGATACTGAATATGGGTAATAATTATCTTCAGACAGCTGACAATATAAGACTCCGGTTTCTTCTTCCATCAATTAATTGAATTTACTTTATCTGTCCTATATGATTGCTTCTCTAATAAAACACCCTATTCCTAAATGCAAAAAGCACTGCTAGCTCAAAGCTTTCCCAGAGAGTATATGTAGCTGTTAGTAGAGCTCTTGCTGAAACATACATAAGGCCCTAAGTTCAATTCTCAGCACTACATAAACTGGACATTGAAGAATCACACACTCAGAAGGTAGAAGCAAAAGGATCAAGAGTTCAAAGTTATTCTTGTCTGCACAGTAAATTTGAGGCCAGCCCACACTAATGTATATTGTTGTCATCTTTAGCTTAAAAGCTGACAGGAACACCCTATGTGCTTGTTTTCATAGAAATTATATAGCATTCAAAGAAAATATTCAGGAACTGATGATACATACCAGTGGGAAAATGTGTTTGCTTCCAAACCTGAAAGACCTGAGTTTTATTTCTTATTCACACAGGGGAGATGGAGAGAACAGACTCTTACAGCTTTGTTCTAGGACTCAACATGATCAAGATACTGTGTCCATCTCAACCTGAAAGACACACACACACACACACACACACACACACACACACACACACACACATTAGATAGAGATAAAGATATATAAATATATAAATATAAAGATATATAGATATAAATAGATGATAGATAGACAGATATATGATAGAATATATGATAGATGAAATAAAAACAAGCAAAAATATACTCTGCATCCTATAGAAGAGAATCAATTCATCCCCCCTTTTTCTGTTCATCATTTAATAATAATGTTCTTTACTTAGCTGTATTTTAAAGTCTTGTAAACACAAGATCTTGAAGAATGAGTGGGTGGACGCTCAAAAGTTGGAAAAAGTACCACCCATGTAAAGGTAGGAGCATGGAATAAGAACAGGAAAGGAAGAGTTGTTTGAAGAGCCACAGCCTTTCAGTAGCCATATAAGGAAGCAGACAGGAGTCTCAGGTTAAGGGTTAAGCAGGTTACCATTGCAGCTGTATCTTCAGTTTCTTCTGAATAGTATTTTTATTCCTTGAGAGAAATACAACTGTAGGTGGAAAGTAAGTCAGCTCCCAGTAGGCAGGAGAAACCGGTATCTCAATAGGAGTAATAGTCCTATTGAGATACAGGAAAAAACAGAACAAGAAAAGAAACAGAACAAGATAAAGGTTCAGTCTGAACGAAGCTACTCCCCCACCCTCGGCACATATAAACAGTTAATGATTGCCAATATGAAGGTTATGTTGAGGCTCCAAACATCTTCTCAGTGGTTAATGGTTGTTGGATATGGAGAGTCATTTTCTTCAAGGGTATTGTCCTGGAAAGGTGCCCATACTCCTGTAATTAACCTCTCTCTGATGCACCTATAAGCAACCCTCATAAAACACATTCACACACATACCACCTCTCTCTCTCTCTCTCTCTCTCTCTCTTTCTCAAAGAAGCATGAAGACCAATTGGGAAGAGGATCAGTGGGATGGCATTAGAAATGAATATGATCGCAGGATTTAATCACATATATGAAGCTGTCATAATGAATCTATTATTATTTGTAATGTATGTTAGCAGAAACAAAATAATCAATGAAAAGCAGCTAAAAGAGCAAAAAAAATATTGATGATTAATAAAGAACAGACCAGAGGAACAGAGTATGGAAGGGTTACCAGGGGAATAGAAAACCCAAACAACCAAAGGCCTAAAGTAGATTTTAAAGGATGTGAACAGCAATCAGACCAGCAGGAGCTAGGGTATGAGGGGCGAGGAAATATTATCAAGATAAATTTCATACACTATAAAAATTGGGTATTGGATCTCATTATGATGAATTAATATATGCTAATACATATATTATTTATATATTATATAATACATATATAATACATACATTAATAATATAAATCAGTTTATAAAAATAAACTGTCAGAGCTTTACTGTATAGGTGAACTCATGGGAAAAGAATAATTATATCCTATTATGTTTGACTGAACATTATTTTCAAAGCTTTCAGATCAAATTCTAGTGAAGCTACATGAATGAATTGTACTCGGAAGATTATATGTGAAGAGAAAAAGGAGGAACAAGGGATGAAAAACAGGAAAAGAAAAATGATGAAGAGCAGGAGGAACGTGAGCAGGAAGAAGAGGTAGAGGAGGAGCAGCAGGAGCAAGAGGAGGAGGAGATGAAATTAGGAAGGGTGTGGCAGGGGTCCATGAGGAGTTGGGCTGGGGAGTGTAATTGGACACAGAATAAATACATTGTATCCACACACGAAATCGCCAAAGAACATATGAAAAATGTAAAGAGAATACAATCATCATTCATTCTATTTCTGCATCACGTTTGTTTTGATGTAGAAGCAAAATTTACTCTGTCATAGTTCAGCTGTGACTCCAAAGACACAGAGGAAGCAGTTGCAAATGAAGAGCTCCTGATGCTAAAGCAAGATACCAAGTAGCATCTGGGAACTGCTCCAACTGCTCTGCCTTTTAGGAGTCAGCTGGTCTCTGAGAAGCAGTGGGGTGTTCAGCATCCTTCAGGAGCATCGCTGGGATTCTCAACATTCACCAAGAGTCTTCACCGATGAGCCTCTCTAAGGATGGCCTTTTCCTTCCCATTTAAGAAAACCATCCAAAGACCTGACTACCACCTAGTATTCTGATTATCAATGTTTCACTCTTACTGAAGACTGTCTAATGATGATGACAGAGATGGACTTGCCTTGTGTGGCACTACATGGTGGAAGACCTGCACCACAAAATGTGTGCACTTGGAGTCAGGTAGAGAGCATGATCCACAGAACTACAAAGTTCAGCATGCTGGTGAAAAGGAGTCCAGCCAAAGCCTCTCTAAGACATACCCTGTTCAAAGAGAGCGGCAAGGAAGAACACTCCACCTATATTAACAGAGGCCTGGGGTGATGCTGAAGTGGAGTCACTAAAGCCTATTCAGAGAATAGGAGAAGGATTGTAATCATAACCTCTGAAAGCAATCAAAAAGCAAAATAGAGCATAAAACACAGCCAATGGGACCACAGAGATAGCTCAGCAGTTAAGAGCACATACTACTCTTGCAGTGGACCTTAGCTTAGTTCTCAATACCCAAATTAGGTATTTCACAACTGCTTGTAGATGTTCCAGGCCATCTTCTGGTCTCTGCGGGAACTGTATTCACATGAACATCCTTTAAACACACACACACACACACACACACACACACACACACACACACTAAAGAAGTAGAATATTAAAAATAAATCAACAACAACACACAATGGAGATAAAAACAACAAATTCATGATCTACACTCTTCACAATGAGCCAAAGACAGGTTCTAACGGGTTAGGCAGAAATGTGCCCTCTCTTCTGTGCTATACAAAGAAGGCGACACAGAGCTAGATGACAAGGCATAACACAACATAACACACCCATTATGCCCTTCACCACACTAAGGCTGAAGTAAACCCAGTTACAGGAAGTAAAATACGATAGCCAAAGTTTGTTTTTACATTATTCATCTGTGAAGTAAAAATGGACATATAACCTCAGAGAAGGTAAAATTCTCTCCATCATCCAAGAGCAAGTCAGTCAATACAGGAGGCCTTGAAGTGGACAGGAACAAAACTATCATTGCCTTCTAGAGAGTAAAGATGAAGATCAAACCTAACTGGATGTCCAATATCAGTAGGAATAAAATAATTTTATCTTAAAGGTGGTAACACAGTTTATCTTAGACTAAATATGATGATTCAAAAACAATATGATTATTAACATTGTAAATCTACAACCATATAAAAAACTTACCATTGGGCACTTCTGTGAGAGTCGTTTTAGCTCTACCTGAGGCTAGAAGAGCCATCCTGAGTGTGGACCACTGTCCCATGGACTGAAATTTGACAGAAAATGAGCTGAGCACCAGTATTCTTATCTCTGTCTTCAGGGTCCTGCCAGGATGGACTGAACTGTCAAAGTCAAAGTGTAAGTCAAAATAAGCCCCTCTTTCTGTAAGTGGCTTTAACCACGTGTTTGTCACAGCAGTGAGAAATGCTATAAATACAGACCATAAAAACATTTATTTCTTCTTCCATATGGTCAAAATATGTAAGTCTGATAGCATCATTTCTGTACAGAAATATTGCCAATGAGAAGAGAAGTAATTTGACAAATATCTTTGATATAAAAAACCAGTTATCTTTTAATTCCTAATTATAATTCTGCATTTTTCGACATTGCTACTTTTACATATGTGACTAATATTAGCCTGTACAAAGTGACTAGTGTACATTAGTCATGCGGCAGACTTTATTTATAGATGATGAAGTAGCCACTGGCTACTCCCTCCGTGAAATATGTGTTCTCAAAGCCCATGGTCTCCGAGAGCTCCTTCAGTTATGCTTGACACTTACTCATACAGATGCCCCTGACCTCCAATGCCATCAGCAATGCTTGTGCAAAACCCATCACTGTGTTGCTGGCCTACTTTGTTAGAGGATGCAAAGACTGGGTGGGATGTTACTAATGAGTGATAGCAAGTACAAAGCACGTTAGTGCTATGGCTATATTTATCCCTTGTTATCCCTAACGCTGTATTTACATGGAAAATTTGGTACCGTAGTTATTCCTTGCTGTGTTAAAACACCCAACACAAGACAGCTGATTGGAAGAAGGGTTTACTTTGGCCCAAAATGTGAAGGTATGGTCTTTCATGGTTGAAAAAAACATGCTCAAGCATCCTGTGGTTATGTCATCAGGTCTGTGAATTACTTGCTCATATCTTTGAAGAGCAGCAAAAAGAAAGGACAGAAAATAGGGTTCATGCCCCTGTTACCCACATCCTCCATCTATGTTCTACCTTCTCAAGATTCCACAACCTCCCCCCTCAAAAAAAATCTGCATTATATGATGAGTAGCTGAGTAATTTGGTCAAATCCATGAGGTTGCAGAAGAACCTGAATGTTTAAACCAAGCGTGATTAGGAAGTCTCTACTCCCACAGAAATGTAGATTATATCAAGGGAGACACTGTTACAGGTTTGGCACTAATGTGCTTCAGACAACTGAGTACTGCCACCCACAGCAGTCAGTTGAGGTGAATAAATAAAGCAATCATCATCTCCAACTGAGCTTTGTTAGCTTGACACACAGCACTCTCAATTTTCTTTTATCCCTGAATAATAACCATTCATATTTACTCCTAATATCTGTGGACCCCTATTTAGGCCTGTTTTACATGAGTTATTTTACATAGACTTGTGTGCTACGTTTAGGAATTTCTCTTACAAAAGTATTTGGCATAAGCATCCAAAAGACCTTCCTTAAAACAATACAAACATAAATTTGCTTTGTCTTTAATTGATGATACAGATCAGGGCAATAACTAGGGAGAGGCAATTTTCTACAGCCTAAGAATAGAAACCATTCACACAAGTGCTCTCTAGAACAATAAATCTCTCAATCCTTTATATTTTAAATGTCAGTCCTTTTCTTTCTTGTACTTTTGTTTACAGCTTCTGAGTTATTTGATCTCTTAGTAAATAATTTAAGGACCCCAGAAAGCACAGCACATGTTCTGTTGATGATAAAGATTTAGAGGCAGATAGGAACCCAGCAAGGTCAGGTCTTCCCTGCTGGAGTGGAGTTGGTTGGAGTCTAGGTAGTGTCATGGCCTTGAAGCTGTTTTGGTTTTATAATTTACTGGCTTTGCAGAGTCCTTGTTTGTGGGACAGCTCTATAATCATGGCGACATTAATTCTGATTATCCCATTCTTTAAGGATCTGTCAGAGTTTATCTGCAAGAAACTGACAGTCCTCAGTGATAAAAGATTAAGCTAACTCTATCCCTTCACATCTTTTATTAAACAGTGGATGGTAAATAAATAATTAACAGATTGTTGAGCAACAAAAGTTCATCTGAGCATGTTGCTCTTCACTGAGTTTCCACCTGCACTTAGAGACCTCTTAGTCCAGACACCTCTGAGGCTTGCTCTAATCCTAGGGATCTTCTTGATTGGTTTCTCTGATAATTAAATGCTAAGACATTTTCTTACAGAAGCTGAGATGAACTAAGCCATGGCTTTCAGGAATAAACTTGGTTGACTTCAAAGAGAGAATGATACTCACAGAAAGAGTGACTATTGAGAAACTTTATTTAAAGCAGAAATTGAAATCAACCAATAGTGAGAAGCCAGAGTTGCTAGTCAGCCATGTGGTTGTGATATTTTGAGAACAAGGAGAAGAGCTCCCAAGACCCTGGAGTTACAGCATTTTGATAAGGCAAATTTTGTTTTACCTTGTTTTCCTTTTAATTTAGTCTTTTCAGAAAAAAAATATATAATCATGAACTTTGCTGGGAAATGAATGGAGATAGAAAAGATCACATTGAGTGTGGAAATCCAGACTCTGTATGACAAATATCACATGTTTCCTCATCAGAGGTTCCAAACTCCAAATCTTCAGATGTGAATACATAGCCTGGAGTAACTTCAGAAATCAGAAAAGTGAAAAGAAACCATTGCCAGGATACAGAGTAGGAAATAGCAGGGTGCACATGATCTGATAAGGGGGAAATGAGCAAAATGGGCAGTGAGGGAAGGGAAATAAATATGGAAGGAGGAGGGAGGAGAGTCAATCAGCAGTGAGGATTTTTGTAAAACTCATAAGGAATCATATTATTAACTCTCCGCTTTGAACAAAAGACAAAAATACATATAAATCTGTGTATAAATACACATGTATGTACAGTTTAAATGGAAATTTTTTATCTAGGTTGAATTTTTTTTCCTTCAAGAGCCAAATACTACCTCAATACCATAAACCTCAATACCAGGCATGAGAAGGTCCCTTTTGAATTGTTAGTCAGGAGTGTGCAAAAGACTCCCAGAACATTACAGACAATTGCTGTTGCCTTGGTTGTTCCTCAGAGGTGGAAGGTAAGTTTCTATTGCTGAAAATATTATACACTTCAGTCACAGGGCTCAGAGGTTCCTCAGGTATAATTGACCTTAATGCTTCTTCTCTGGGGAGTGGTTTTAATGGTTCTAGAAGGAGCTATGCATTATTTCAAGATGGAAATCACTCAGCAATCATACCCAGTTATGACAACTATGAACCACAATAACAACCAACATGAAAGATGTCCTAGTTAAGGCCACCACTCCTGTGGCAAAACATCATGACCTTGACAACTTAGGAAAGAAGAGTTTTATTTCAGTTCACACTTCCAAGAAATAGATCATAACTAAGGAAAGCCAAGTCAGGAATTCAAAGAGGACAGGAACCTGGAAGCAGGAACTCAGGCAGAGGACATGGAAGCAAGCTGCTTTCTGACTTCCTCCCCATGTTTTGCTTAGTCTACATTTTTCTAGATCTCAGGACCACAATTCCAGGGATGGAATCACCCATAATAGGCTGGGTCCATTCCCATCAATCACTGATTAAGAAAATGCCATATAGCCAGATTTTATGGAAGCATCTTCTCACTTGAGGTTCTCTCCGTTCAGATAACTTAGTTTGTGAGTCAAGTTGACATAAGACTATCTAACAGCAGGCTAACCCTAAGGATGCAGTAGTGACATACATACCTTAGCAGTGAACAAGAGCTCTCTGACTGTATTTAAGACCAACTCAACAAGAAGGGAATCATACCTATTATTGGAAATGTAGCCAACTACACAAGACTAGTGAAGTAAAGAATCTTGAAAGAGACCCTGCAAACATCACAAACTAAATTATCATAATTCCTGATTACATTCTAAATATTTGCTCTTATATCTGCAAATAACTGTTGTTCTCATTCTTCATCAAGGAAACTTCTGTTTGAAACAGATTGGAGACCATTACAGAACAACACATTTGCTCCAATTGCAGAATTCTGGAGCTTACTCCCAAAAGATCCATCCACAAATGAACTCCTGCTCCTAAGTCTCAGGGAATATTGAGGAAGAGAGCCAGATGATCAGGGTGATTGTTGTGAGGTTGTGTCTCCCAGTAAAGCTAGAATCAAGACCTGTAAAGTCTCTCCAATAGAAATGACTAAACCTGAGCTGAGCAAAGACAATAACAATAAACATGCCAAAGTGGAAACAGGAGAGCCAATGAGACCGCAGCAAGAGGGACTTCAGGCAACTAGGGAATGTTGAGAGCCAGAGAGAAAGACAATCTTCCCCAGGGAAGAGCCCAGAATTTGATTCTCCTGTACCAATTGACAGCCTGAATGAATACATACTCGTAACATTATAATGACTGAGCAGGTTGGATTTAGAAGTACATATTTATATCTTATACATATATGCATGTAACCACAATTAATAAAAAAAGACAGTGTATTTTAAAGAGAGTAAGGGACTGAGTATGGGAGGGGTAAGGAGGGAAGAAAGGGAAAGGGAAAATGCTTTATATTATAATTTCAATAAATAAAATAAATAATTTTTATGTTAGAAAATAAAAAGTAGCACAAATTTTGCTTATTGTAATGTTGAACAAATAAAAATGATAGCTCTTTTCAGAATTCTATACAATGTGTTATGACCATATTCATTCTTTCCCTCAACTCCTCCCACATCCCCTTTCCTTCCCTACTCACCCAATTTTGTATCTTTTTGTTCATCTATCAAATTCAGTTTGTGCTGCTTATTTAATTTTGCATGTGTGGCCTCCTACTGGAGTGTGGTCAACCTGCCGGTGACTACCTTGTTAGATAAAGCAAGGTCTTCCTTTCCCAATGGCTGTCAATTCTCTTGTTGAGAGTTTCTTGGATGAAGGTGAAACTTTGTGTACATTCCCTTCCTTCAAGCTTGTATTTTGTCTGCCTTGAACTTCTATGGGGACTATACATACTGCTATACCTGTATAAACCCATATGTAGCTGATAAATGCGTACTATATATGAATTGTGAGGGTTAGTTTTAGCTGTCAAAACCTAAAACCACTTGATAAAAGCAATATTCTTGAGCAATTATCTGTGGGGAACTGTCATGAAAGATAGCTTATATAGAAAGATTCAGCCCATTGGTAGTAGTACCATCCCCTACACAGGATATCCTGAGCAGTGTAAGGCAAGAGAAAGCTAGCTGAGAACAATTAAGCAAGCACCCTTGCATTTATTTTTTCTGCTCTTGACTGTGGGTGTGAGTACTACCTTGATTCCCCCACAATAATGTACTATAACCAGAACGTATAAGCCAAATAAACTTTTCTTCTTCTAAGATTTCTTGGCTCTATGGTATTTCCTAATAGCAACAGAATTGAAATTCAAATAGAAATCTAACATGGAGGGTTTGGGTAGACTTTAGGTGTGACTGATATTTTCAGTTTAGGAGTGATACACAGATTGTGTATTGTTATTCAATGTTCCATTAGATCTTAACTCTCCAGTTACCAAAAAATAAAGAAAAATAACATGGATATAGAGAAAGCAACTACTGACAGCCAGGAGGCACCAATGACCCCAAGGTAGAACAAAGGCATGTAAAAATGTGATGCAAACTCTACAAGGCTTCTACAATTTCTGTGTATGTAGAATCCTACATTAACAAAATGAGGTTGAACCGATATATTTTTAATAGTAATATTTTGAAGTGCTAATCACCAACTATGTACCAATTTCACTTTTTGTGAACCAGTTCCGCTTTGAAAATATAATGCAGAAATAGCTTTAAAAGAGTTATACTTATTTGTTTTATCTCCTTAATCTATAATGTTGTCATATTTCTTAACTCCCTGGGACATAAGTTCAGAAAACACAATGATACTAATATATGTTTCCCTAGCTTAATAAAATGCTTAATAAAATATCCACATTTGAAAATTGCTTTCATAAAATAGTTGTATATTTGGTTTATGGCTAGCCCCAGTCCAGAGAACAAATGGGTGACTCCCACTCCCAGGATCAGGGGATACTGTGGAAGAGGAGGTGGAGAGAACATAAGGAGAAGAGGCTGTGGAGTGCTATTAAAGGCATATGTTCTGACATGACAGAGTTTCTGTTCACTGGAACTCACTTCAACTGTGATTAACTCCAAAACTTTTAACCTTTGATCATTTCCTCTTGCATGGGGAAAGGGCTCCTGAGGGATGGTGAGTAATTATTGGTGCTGGGAAAAAGGAGTTCCATTTTCTTCAGTGGTGTACTCACTGATAAGTTACCATGTTCCACTGAATCAACTCCCTGCTGGTACAAGCAAGTCCAGGGAAAGCAGGACAATGAAACAGGAGAGGGAAGGAGGATTCCAGAGTGGGAATGAGAGGGTGCTAGGTAATGAGTATTACCTATACTCAGTACACACATCTGTGAAACTCTCAAAGAATGAAAATTGTTCTATGTATACACAGCATATACATAATCCTAACATATATCTTAGCCACATAAATTATATATTGTCTGTATAAGCATGTATATGAATATTAGAGAAATTCAATAAATAGTCCAATTGTAACCTTTTCTTCTTGTTTCCCTTTGTCTTGTTCAATTGTGCTTTGGTTTTCTGAGACAGATTCTCATACTCATATCTAGGTTGGCTTGCACCATCTTCCAGGTCTTGGAATTACAGTTTTGTACCTCTATACCATGATAAAACTGTACTTTTATTGATAAGGTCAAGAAAAAAACAAACCTGTGGTATTAATCTAAACTCAATGTCAAAAGTCTTCCATCTTTTAAGATTTCACATTACTGTATGGCAGGTCTTCAAATCAAGAGCTATATTGTGACCACTTGAAAGGGAAGTTTTTATGGAGGAGTAAGATCCCTTTATGTTCAAGGGGCTTGCAGTTCTGTAGCCAATTTTCTCCCAGTTGAATCATTGCCTTCAGGAAAAGAGGGGAGAATAATGAGCCTCAGGAAGTAAATAAACTTAAACATAAGGGAAGTGAAACTTACAAGAAATAAGAGGGCTCCTCCTCAGGGTTACAGATTGTAGAGATTTGAATAGAAATGGCCCCTATAGTCTCACTGTAAGTGGCACTATTAGGAAGTATGGTCTTGTTGACATAGCTGTGGCCTTATTGGAGGAAGTGTGTCATTGAGGGTGGGCTTTGAGTTTCAACATGCTCACATTAGGCCTAGTGTCACTTTGTCTTTCTTACTGCATGACCATCCAGAGGTAGATCTCTCCTTCTCCAGCATCATGTACCATTGAATGCAGCCATATTCCCCACCATAATGATAATGGACTAGACCTCTGAACTGCAAGCCACCTCCAGTTAAATATTTTCCATTATAAAAGAAGGTCCCGGTGTCTATTTGAAGCAATATTAACTCTAACACACAAACCCAGTGAACATTTGAAAGGGGAACACAGGCTTTGAACTATTGTACTGCCAAAGAGAGTCCTGACTTTATCCAAGTAACTGCAAACTGTGCAAGGTTTCTTTTATGCAGATTTTAAGTCCACATTCATGTTGAGATGGACTTTCCGATAATGCAGCTTCTTTTGAGTTTATTCTACTCTTATAAATATCCCTTTAGCCATGCTCTTGTTGGAAACCCAACAAAAAGACTCATTGATCCAGCAAGTTGTGCTTCTGGGCAATTCATAGTTTTGACTGTGGTGGTTCTGTCTTGATCAGGAGTAGATGTGCTGGTGAGCATGTGTGTGTGTATGTGCACACACACACACACACAATTGTGATACCTCTTCAGGAAAAGTCTCAAACCCCTATACAGCCACATTTATTCAGTTTTACTTCTGAAAAAGACTAAACTCTGAAAGAAAACACATGCACACACACACACACACAAACACGCACACATGCACACACACACACACAAACACACGCACACAACTCAAAACATATTAAAACCCATTAAAAACAGAAAACTACATCTACAGTTAATCAAATGCTTAACATAATTTTCTTTAACCAAAATCTCATCAATAGGATCTCCATTCCATTTCGTACATCCATGAGGTGCTTTCTAATGTCCTTTCCATCATCAGACAGAATGTGTGTGACAGTTTAAATGTACAGAGATTGCTATGTGAGGTCAGTCATTTCATTTTACTAATACTGTTTTTTGTCTTAGCATATTTTTATTTAAAAAAGCAAAGTATATATACAAAGGTGAAATCAAACCTATTTCTCCCTTTTTCAAGATATTTATTGAAGCAACCAACAGTTTTCTTTTTTAATTTTTATCCTCTCTCTCTCTCTCTCTCTCTCTCTCTCTCTCTCTCTCTGTGTGTGTGTGTGTGTGTGTGTGTGTGTGTGTGTGTGTGTGTATGTGCATGCTTGCCTGTGAGCACTCATGTGAGCACAGAGGTCAGAGGTCAGTGGGCAATTTTCTATTCTTTCATCATCATGAAGATACAGCGATCACCCTTGCAGCTCTCAATCCAGTCCTCTACAGGGTTGTATATAGAACAAAATTGGCTGTCAAATCTATCATGTCCTTAGATAAACTGGGGCTTTGATCCCCTATGATAGAAAAAGAAAGAATATCAGAAAGCTCCAGTTTGAGTTTCCTTATGACTTTTTGTCCCTGATAATAAGGTGGTAAGTTTTCACTTATTTGTGGCATTGCCTCCATAATTCGGTGTTCATTTCTCTGTAATTTCACCTATTTTCCCTCTCACACCAAGAATATTTCTGTACTCGTCATGCCACAATGAAAAGAGGAGGCTAGGAAACCCATTCCCAAACCACCTGCCTAACAATTCAGGTGACCCTATGCTAGGGGTCCTATTACAATGATTTCTTGGCCCACTGATGGTAACAGAGACCCAATCCCCATTATACAATGGTCACATGGATATCTGGACAAAAAACAGCAAAGGAAGTGGAGAAGAAAACTAAGTGAGGAACTGTACAGGCAAATAGAGTCAAACAACTTTAGAGATAACCACACTCAGCTCTGGCCATACGTCTTCATGTGCTTGCAGAGTCTGCCACACTGAAAATAAACTCTCTTCTACTGCAAGAATTGATCCTTTCTTTTGATCCTCAAACTGACAAAGAAAAATAGTAATCCAGCAAGCTAAGCCAATACTAAACCAGTTGCTATAGACAATAAAGTTCAAGGTAAAACTGCATATTTACCCATTTATCAGAAGTTTATATTGTGAGAATGAACAAGTCTTCCTCTATGATAAACAAGAATATATGTTCTGAAAAGTTCGACTCTCAAATGGGAAAATGGATGTGATATCTTGCTACCCAAAACAAACCCTTCGATTTTATTATCCATCCTCAGCATTTTGTCACACTGAATAAATTCTGAGATAGCTTTATGGATCTTAAGTATGTTTTTTTTAAGATCCCAAGTATTCCTGCTAAAATACTATTTTTCTTTCTGCTTTTATTTGCAAGGTCCACCTTTCTGCTTATTATTAAGTGTATCATGTCCCTTATGCTGTATCAGCATTCCAAGGCCTAACTTTCCCTTTCTACAATAAGCTAGTTCCTGGAGAAGGTATTGGCTGTGAGTCTTCATAAAGTATATTAAGGGACATAATCCCTCATATTCCATAACAATAAAACTGGGGAATAGGCATCTTCACCCTTCCTCCTGAACTATGGCTGTTACCAAGGACAAAGACTATTTCGAACATTCCAAGTTTATACAGTCTTATTTTACACAGCATAAAGTGCATCCTTTTAATGCATCCTTTTCACCTTGTAAATGTTGTTAAATTCCACAGCCAGTATAATATTTTTGTGTATAATGCTGTCTGAGAAAAGAGATTATATATGGCACAGCTGTGAAGAGTTACTGCTTCTTATAGAAGACTCAAATGCTGTTTCCATTACATGATGATCACAACCACCTATAGCTCCAGGGACTCTGATGCCCTCTTCTTGCCTTAGATGCATGTGATGACACACACACACACACACACACACACACACACACACACACACACAGAGTCATCCCCTTGGTTTTATTCTACAGAATCCGACTAAAGCATTGGCTTAGTAGATAAATGCATACGTGATACAAATCTAGTAATTTAAATTTTATGCTAGATTACAAGTATAGACGGAAGGAGAGAATCGACTGCACGAAGCTGCTTTCTGACCTCTAAAATATGTGAAAAAGAAGCAGAAAGGGAAAAGGATAACTTGTACCCTAAAGAACTGAACTTGTTGTTTAAAATCAAGGTAAACATTTAAGAAGAAACCCTTAATATTTTAACTGAGTGGTTGGTAGGAGACGAATAAAATGATGAACTTTTAAAGACTGTGGTTGTGCATTTAATCACTACTGTTGAAAAGTTAAATTAGACCAAAGGCATAAAATTATCTTTAATTTTTATTCTATTACCTTTGTGTGTTTGTGTTCTGTATTCATGTACCTATGTGTATAATCACACATGCACCATGATGCATGTGTAGAGGTCAGAACACAACTCTTGGGTGTGTGTCCTTTTCTACCATGTGTGTCATTAGAATAAAACTAGATTGTCAAGGCTGGGAGCAAGCAACTTTACCCAGTAAAACATTTCACTGGACCAGCATAACATTACCATTTGAGAAAACGCTGTCAACCAGTTTAGTTGATAGAGTACTTGCTTACTATGACAGAAGTCCTGGATTTGGCCCCAGCACAGCTGCGCAAGTTCAATGTGGTGCCACAACTGTTTAATCCCCCTGGGTTTTTGGAGGAAAGGGTAAGAAGTTCCGAGTCATCTTTGGGTACATACAGTTTTCTTGTGTTTCTTTTTCTTCCATATTCCACAAGATAATGATTTTCCTTAAGAAGGACTAAGCAATAGAAAGTGTGACATCTTACAAGTCCTGTAATACTCTACCCTAAACTTTAAGAGATATATGCAGATCTTCTACCAGTTAAAGCCCCCAGGATTATATCTTTAACATCACCAGCAAAAATTGCTTTCGTCTGGCAGCTAAACACAAAAGAAATCTCTAGCAAGACCCAATTCCATTTCTCTTTTATTATTGAACCCAACAGACATAGTTTGTTTCACTTCAGTGTTAGTACAAGCTTGGATACCTGCTGTTTGTTACATGGTCTATTAGTCTTAGAAGTAACAAAGAAGTTGATGTCATTAACTCCTTCTGCTTTAATATGGATAGTGGAAGGCCCTGTGTAATGCTTCCTGGGGCCATTTCTGCTGAGAGTGTCTTCAGTATCACCTGATTCATTCCTAGACCAGATGTGGCAAGTGAAAGGCCTAGCTGTCTATCTAAATCCAAGAACAAAAATAACCAAATAAATAAAAAGAGAGATTAATATGAATAAGAAATAAAAATAATGAGTGTGTAACTGAAGAGTAGCTTCTTTTCAGCTTGACTCAGTTTATTCTCTTGGTTATGTTCGTGTTGCTGTGATAAAATACTCCAACAAGGTACCTTCAGGGAGAAAGAGGTTTTTTTTTTTTTTTCCTTCCCTATTTATTTATTTATTTATTTATTTATTTATTTATTTAACATCATGATCAAAGCTGCCACCTTCTACTGGAAAGTCTTGTGGAAGAGTTGGGGGAGGGATTGAGGAATCCGAGGGGATAAGAATTCCACAAGAAAACCAACAAACTCAACTCACCTGGATTTTTGGGAGGTTCCAGAGACTAAACCACCAATCAAAGAACAAGCATGGGCTGGACCTATCGCCCCCTACCAATCACATCCATATGTAGCAAATGTGCAGCTTGGTCTTCATGTGGGTCTTCCAACAGCTGGAATGGGTTTTCTTTTCCTTTAGTCTTTCTTTTCTAGGTTCCCTATTCAAGATTCAGTAACGCATGATGGGAATGTCAAGGAACATTTGATTGAAGCCTCTGGCCATTATTATGACCTTGACTAGATAAAGAGATCAATGAAATGCATGCTAGCTGGCTCTCAGTTCCCTTTTTCCATTTATACAATCTAGATTCCCAGTAAAGTAGTGAGGAAACCCCACTCACAGTGGGCAGTCTTACCACCTCAATTTATACACTCATGATAATCCCCCATAAGCATGCGCTGGGGTTCATATTGCAGGTGATTGTGGCAAGTGTACAGTTAACACTAACCATCTGTTAATATGCTTTAATGAGAAACAGGATGACTATTTTGAAATATTAGTTTAATCCTAAGAATATATTCTTATGAATTTGTGTAGAATACTATACCATTACAGGTTAGCTACTCATTCTAATAGCAAAAATTCCACTAAAACATTTTCCCAAAACATAATAATAGCTAATCACTTCCTTTGGTAAGAACATAATGGCAGCATCAACTGAAGATCAAGAATATTAATCTATTACTTCAAATGAGGGACCATGAATATACTTGTATGGTAGCCTTGGCTGGACCAGCATGGACCCTAAAGTATGTCAACTCTTATACTGTTTTCTTTCTCCAGAAGGAAGATTGCTCAATTGATGGGATATGGAAGAATGCACACTCAGTGTGCAAACATATCTTGCCCAACCATACAAATGTTGCTCTAAGCAATTTCTCTAAACCCTCATTTTCAAGTGCTACAACCCAATTTCCATAATTAATGAGTTTCATGGAGCTGTGCTTTGCAGTCACTTGCATTGAGAGGAAATCGAAGCAGCAGTTTCAGATAATCTCCAGAATCCTTGTCAGTGTGGCTGAAACAATAACACAGTGCTGTTCTCCTGTCAAGATCTTCACAGTCAGGCCAGACCTATTTCTAAGAGTGGCACCACCATCTAAGAAAACACAGTTAAATAAGGTGCATAAATACTTTTGTGTCAAAGGCAGAACCAGCAATCCAGGTTACAGTAGAGTTGAAATCAGTAGTTTCTTCAAACCTGTGTGTAGTTTCTCCACTTTTATTAAAAACAGAGATATCTGGATCAGACAGCTAATGTCAGATACGCTGTAATAGTAAGTTGTCACAGGTATAAGCTCACTGAGAAGCTGGTTCTGGAATCCACGTTTTTCCTCCCAAACCCAAGAATATTTATCTCAAAGTGTCCTCCAAGGCCCCTTGTCTTGGCTTGGGGTGAACTTACTAACTCTGACAGGATAGGGGTGGAGCTTACACAAGAATCAAAATACTTTGTAATTGAGAACTGGAGGCTATATTGTTAAGAGTAAAAACACCAGGTCCTTGAGCACTACCAGGAGGTAAATCACCGTCAGGATCTAAAGCCTAAGCTACTGTTTGTCCTCTGATATAAATGTGCCTGAGGTTCAGAAAGGAGCTGGAAGTTCAGCTTTGGGGAGAATGCTCAGTCAGAACTCCAGGCAACTGTCTCTAACATCCTTGACTGTTTTTTGCTGTGTGTCAGATTGGATGATGTCATCTCTAGCTATTCTATTTGTTTCTTTTACTTGGTATTATAACCCAAGGACACTGGACTTTCCTTGAGTTTCTCCATAGGGAATCCAGCTGGTTGCCTTAAAGGGGCTTCCTCAGTCATTTTCTGTTGGGTGTTTTAAGCACCTAATATAATATTTTCCCCCTCGCTCACCATCCCTCCCTTTTGTGTGTGTCGCATGCGCACGAAAATCCAAAAACTAGGGTTGCCATAGATTATCCTTAGACCTTACAAAACAGGTAAGAAAGATTGTGTCTGTGTACAAATCTTTGGATCATATCTTCAACATGCAGGGTAATTAATAGATAAAAATGCCTGGTGATACACAGAGTAATAAAAGCCGATTGGATCTCATAATTAGCATTCCACATTTTTCTAAAGATCTTATTTAATAAAATAAATGTCACTAATTATATAGCGATTCATACAAGGCTTATCTCAGAGCAAAACAATATGCTTAAAATAGATTTTAGCTATGGATATGCTTGGGCTTTCTGTTCTAAAAGTGGGAAACACAGCACCTCAGCTATTACTAGGTGATGATAATTAGCAAGATTGTTCTGAAAGATAATGGAGTTAATCTGTCTGGAACCTCCCATTTCACCTACTCTATAGTAAACTGGAAGGGTAAGTCCTAAAAAGATACTCAGTACTAACAAGCCTGGGGAAGGCTCTTGTGTGTATAACTAGTTTAAAATCTTGAGACATGGTTATTCTTCATCACCTATGACAGCCTTCCTCAAAATGAATGATAACTGTCTCCCATTAAAGAAAACATGGGGACAGAAACAAGCTAACAATATGAAAATGCACACACATTTGAGTGTGTAGCCACAAGCCAAGAAATGTCAAGCACTGCCTGTAACTGCAGAGAGAAACAGAACAATTCCATGTGGAGACTTGGGAAGGCCTTTGACCTGATGACCCTACTTTTAGAACTCTGTTCTTAGTAATAAGAGAGAATGCATTTACATTTCTGTAAGACACCCAAGCTGACACAATTTGCTTAGCAATTCCTGTAACAAATACCACACATTAATCACCCCTAAAACAAAGTTCATAGAAAAAGTATAATAAGGAAGCTACATTTTGTAATAAAATGGATCTGTTCATTTCTTTAACATTTCTAAATGTTTCAGAAATAATTAGACAAATGTGATAGATCTGAAAATCGAGACTAAGGGAGAGGAGAAAGCCTGGCTCTGACAGGAAGGAAAAGAACCCATGTGGAGATGGCATTTATACAGATAAGCAAAGCACACAACCTAACAAGCAAGTTTGTCTAGCTGGGCTTGGAAAAAGGACAAATGATGATGATGATGATGATGACCGACGATGACGACAAAGATGACGACGACGACGACGATGGCGAGCCCCTCAAGTGAGGAGATAAATACACTGAGAGGATCCATTGACTAGACAGGGAGATGTCTGCCAGAAGATGATTGGAGGTTTCTAAGGAAAGACCTAAACCACCACAGAGGCACATAGAAGCCTGCCTGGCTGCCTCACTGCCTGCCGATGTCAGTCTCTAGGCCCTGAGAGTAGCTCAAGGCTTGTTTCTGTGATAGTTCAGGAAGGCTTGGCTAAGTCCGAAAATGCTTGTGTGGGCAGCATAGACCACTTAGGTTCATGTCCTAGATTTTATGTGAAAAGCCACCAACTGTGGTGCAAGTTTGTAAGTCCCATCCTAAAACAAACAAAAAATCAAGACAGTCTGAGCGTGGAGAGCCAAGGTTTTCTTTGGACATCCATGTATATGGTCAAAGAACTACCACATACATGGTTAAATAGATACAAGTGTATCCACACACATGAACACACAAACACACAAAACCATAGTGGGGACAAGAAACTGAGTGCTCACAGGCAACCTAGCAGAATTATGAACTCTTTACTGTCTCTAAGAGAGTCGTTTTTAGAGCCTTCCCTTCAGCTGAGGTAGACACATTTTCAGAAGAAAATGTTAGAGTCACTGAAAAGTCTCAGTTCTCCTGGATGGCTCTCCTGTCTCTCTGACCTGTTCGATGAGGTAAACAGCTGTCAGACATAGGCATCTGACCAGTACTTGGAGAAGGACTTCTTCTGCCTGTACATGAGAAGCATAAGGAGCTGAGGAAACAGTCATTTTGTGGAGAAAAGAAGGTCAAGTTTGTTGGGTATAGACACATTTGAAGTCAGCTCTAGTGCTTGTTCATGGTGAAACATGGAAGAAGTTTCTTACCTCAACAGATTCTCTGTCTCTGTCCTGGGAGAAGTAACTTGGGACTTGCTAGACAAACATAAGGACCCAAGTTCAATCTCCAGAACCCAGAAAGAAAAACTGGGTATGGTGGCATGCAATTAAGATTTAGTGCGGGGAAGTGGTAACAAGGGGTCCTTGGAGTGTACTTCTCTGCTTCTTAACTGAACTGTTATTCTCCCATCTTTGTGACAGACATTGTCTCACTGAAAACAAGCAGACAGACAGACAGACAGACAGACAGACAGACAGACTGACTGACTGACTGACAGACAGACAAGGGATAGATAGAGTAACAAGTGCTTAGATCCTCAGGAATAACATCTGATTTTAACTCTGATACCTATACACACTCACACAATTTTATGCTCACTGGCACATACCAAATGCTCCCATACAATCAATAACCAAGCACATGTGTGTGTATAACCAATAACCAATAACCAATAACCAATAACCAATAACCAATAACCAATCACACACACACACACACACACACACACACACACACACACACTCATGGGCATCAATAGCAGAGCAGAGATGGACAGGGGATTGAGGGGTTGGGGTAGTGGTGGATTGTAACTTGCTTCCAGGAAAGAAAAAAAAAAAGCCTACACCATTTTATCTACTTTCCTCAAGCATGAGGAGATAATTCCGAGTTGGGATGGAAGCCCCAAAAAGTAACATCAGACCTGAATCTTTATCTCCAGTTCTCTCTCTTCTACTGATCTTTTCTAGAAGATGATCTTGTACAATCATCCATATCATTTCATTTTTCAAGATGCCTTGTGAATTATTTTTTGTATTATGCTGTAGCTATGTTCAATTCTGTGTCTGCTTCTTCAAGGAGCTCAAAAACTCATACTGAGTTGGGCAGACAAACACAGCCATGCAAAGATTCCAAACCCCACCAAAGAAAGAGTTTCTATAAGCAAACTGTAATCAAGATAACACAGAGCCATAGGTGGGGACAGGTACAAAGGACAGGAATGTCCCTCATACTGTGAACTTTGGGGACCAGCCATACCACATGCAGTTGAGCTTTGTCCCCATCATTGTACACTATTTCATCAAATGACTGTCCCATGTTTGATTTATTCACTCTAATATCAATAAAAATTTTAGGAGTTTCCAATTTTGGAAAACTATTGAAATAAAATAGACTTTTCTTTCAGAGTGTTATGTGCCTATTTATATTGCATTTATATTAGGAACAGAAGTACAAAATAGCATTTAAATGCTTCCAGAGGAACTTTATATGTTGTACACATTTCTGTACAGAATATCATTTCTAAAAATACATTACTCTTTTAAGAGATCCACTTCTACAACTCTGCTGACACATATTGGACATAATCACTTCTTTGTAACTGACTTTTCTCCTGAAGCCTTTGTCTTCTACAGTCTAGTGCTTCACATGTGACAGCTGGGTCCTTCACCTGTGGTTTGTATTGATTTCTTTCTCCATTCCAGTCTCTAAATTCAGTCAGGTGCAAAGACTGATGATTCTACCTCCACACATCTTCCTAATGTGTCAGCTTCCCTCTCTCCATTGCCAGCTTCCCTCTCCCTGGTACTAGCTTCCCTCTCTCCAGTGCCAGCTTCCCTCTCCCTGGTACTAGCTTTCCTCTCCCTGGAGCTATCTTCTCATCTAAGCAAATGCTGTGCTCTGTTTCTCTCCATGACTTTTGATCTCATCATTCTCATATTTTTTTTCTTTCAATTAATCCTTCATTCTACAACCAATTAGAATTTTCAAAAAATAATGCATTTATTTTTCTTTTTTCTCTTTCAAGACAGGGTTCTGTAGTTGCTCTGTAGACCAGTCTGGCCTCAAACTCAGAGAGATCCAATTGCCTCTGCCAACAGAGTGCTGGGATTAAAGGTGTATGCTATCACTGCCAGACCTAGTATTACATTCTTCCACACCTTTTTCAAAAATCTTTTCCAGGGGCTGGAGGATGATGGTTCAGTGGCTCACTTGCCACGGAAGTGCTGGAACCTGATTTCAAATCCCCAGAATCTATGCAAATTGAAATCTAGGTTCAGTCACGCACTGCTGAAATCTGAATGCTTCTACAGTGAGGTGGCAGCTAGAGATGGGAGACTCTCCAGAGGTCTATACGCCAGCAAGAAGCCAAATACAATAAAGAACAAGAGAGTGAGCCTGTGTCAAACAAGATGGCAGGTCATAACCAATACCTAAGAATAAACATTGAGATTGATTTCACCTCCTAGTGACTGTGGTTGTGAATAGAGCTGTCACATGATAAGTACAAGATCTCATTCAAAAGAATAGCCAGAATAGGAAATTTTAGAAACAGAAGGAACATGAGGAATGACTACTTAATAGTCTTGAGGCTTTCATACTAGTTACTAAAGTAAGCTAGTTCTAGAATAGAAAGTTCTGGAACCTAATGAAAAGGCAGTTGTATGGTATTGTGATTCAATGCTACTGGACTATAAAGTATAAACAGTTTTTATGCTGTGGACAGTTCTCTACAGTTCAATGCAAGTCACAGCACAGTGATATTGTGTTTGAATTATCAACACAACATAATACAAGGTATATTCACCTGGGAACATTTTCCGTGAGAAATCATTCTGGCCTAGAGGTGTATTCGTGGGTATTATCTTGATTAGTGGGAAGATGTACCTACTGTGGGTGGTGCCATTCCCTGGAATGAAGATTCTGAATCATATAAGCAGAGAAATCAAGATGAGCACAAAAGTGTGTAGATTAATTCATCAGTTACTCTGATATGACATGCCCAATTGCTTGGAATAAAAACATAGAACACAGGATAAAAGCATAGTAGAGTGCTGCCCACTTTCCCCATATCTATTCAATATAGTACTCAAAGTGATAGCTAAAGCAATAAAATAACAAAAGGATATCAAGGGGATACAAATTGGCAAAGAATTAATCAAGGCATCACTATTTGCAGATAATACGATAGTATACATAAGCAACTACCAAAATCGTACCAGGGAATTTCTATAGTTAATAAACCCCTTCAGCAAAGTGGCTGGATATAAAATTCACACAAACAAATCAGTAGCCTTCTTTACTCAAAGGATAAACAGGCTGAGAAAGAAATTAGAGAAATGACACCCTTCACAAAAGTCACAAATAATATAAAATACTTTGGGGGTAATTCTACCCATACAAGTGAAAGATCTGTATGACAAGAACTTCAGGTCTCTCAAGAGAGAAATCAAAGACCTCAGAAAAAGGAGAGATCTCCCATGCTCATGGTTGGTAGGATTATCATAGGGAAAATGGCCATTCTACCAAAAGCAATCTACAGATTCAATGCAATCCCCATCAGAATCCCAAAATAATTCTTCAAAGATATGGAAAGAGCAATTTTCAGTTTTATACAGAAAAACAAAAAACTCAAGGTAGTGAAAAAAATCTTAACAATAAAATAACTTCTGGGGGAATCACGATCCCTGACCTCAAGCTATACTACAGAACAATAGTGGTAAAAGCTGCACGGTGTTGGTATAGAGACAGACAGGTTGATCAATGGAATAGAATTGAAGACCTAGAAATAAAACCACACACTTGTGGACATTTGATCTTTGACAAAGAAGCCAAAATATACAAGGGAAAAAGAAAGCATATTCAATAAATGCTGCTGGTCTAACTGGCACATATGTTGATATGTAGAAAAATGAAAATAAATCCATATTTGTCACCTTGCACAAAGCTCATGTCCAACTGGATCAAGGACCTCAACATAAAACCAGATACACTGAATTTAACAGAAGAAAAAGTGGGGGAAAGCCTCAAACTCATTGGCATGGGGGCAAATTTTCTAAACAGAACTCCAGTGGCTCAGGCTATAAGATTAAGAATTGATAAATGTGGCCTCATGAATCAGAAAAGCTTCTGTAAGGCAAAGGACATAGCCAATAGAAAAAAATCAGCAAAATACAGATTGGGATAATTTCTTCACTACCCCACATTTGATAGAGGGCTAATACCCAAAATATATAAAGAACTTAAGAAGTTAACTTCCAAAAAAAATCAAACAACCCAATTAAAAAAAAAAAAAACATGGTATAGAACTAAACAGACAATTCACTATAGAAGAATCCTGAATGGCTGAAAAGTACTTAAAGAAATGTTCAAAATCCTTAGTCATCAGAAAAATGCAAATCAAAGAGATCCTGAGATTCCACCTTACACCAATCAGAATAGCTAAGATCAAAAACTCAGGTGACAGAACATGTTGGTGAGAATGTGAAGAAAGAGGAACACTCCTCCATTGCTGGTAGAATTACAAAATGGTTCAACCACTCTGGAAATCAATCTGAAGGTTCCTCAGAAAATTGGAAATAGATTGACCATGAAGACCCAGCTACATCACTCTTGGGCATATACCCAAAAGATGCCCCACTATGCCACTGGGATATATGCTCCATTATGTTCATATTGGCCTTATCTGTGATAGCCAGAAGCTAGAAACAACCCGATGTCCCAAAGCAGAAGAATGGATACAGAAAATGTTGTTTATTTAAACAATGGAATACTATTCAGAGGACACCATCTGTTTGCAGGCACGTGGATAGAACTAAAACATATCATCCTCAGTGAGTTAACTCAGACCCAAAAGGACACTGAGCCACCAACCAGGAAGCATACACCAGCTGATATGAGGCCCTTGCCACATATACAGCAGAGGATTGCCTGGTCTGGCCTCAGTAAGAGAAGAGAAACCTCTCCCTGGAGATACCTGGGCCCCAGGGAGTGAGGAGGCCTGACAGGGTGAGGTGACTTGTGGACCAGGAAGAGGATAACAACTGGACTGTAAAAAAAAATAAACACATTAAAGATGTGTGTGTGTGTGTGTGTGTGTGTGTGTGTGTGTGTGTGAGAGAGAGAGAGAGAGAGAGAGAAAGAGAGAGAGAGAGAGAACTCCTATTTTCTCACAAAATAGATATCACTAGAGGCTACCATATTAAACAATGTAGCTAGTTATATAAATAAGTATTTACATATTTCTTTTTATATTAGATACTTTAGAATGCTGACCTGAATCACAAGTGACTAGTATAGATTGGGAAAGGTATACATCTACAGCTACCTATGAAGAGAGAGTGGTTGGCATTGGTCAGTATGTGCTGTATATTGCTGCAGAGATATCACACAGCTCCACTGTAAGTACAGTTACCATGTGTTAATAGAAAGAGTAAGATATATTATTACAGAGAATAATCATGATGTACATTGACGAAGTGGGGAGCTATCACACAGACAGAGGTAAAACTTGGTTCAATATACAAAATATATCTTGTATTTCATAGGACACACATTCCACTTTCATTCTTATCTTGTCATCAAAAACTTTGATAGTGAGCTTTTTTTCTCTTTACACAGGGTGAAACTTATGCTCAAAGAAATAATTTTTAGAACACATCACTGAAAGAAGTCATGAGTAGGCAAAGCAAATTCAAGACCAGCTTGAAGACGAAAAAGATGGGGGAGTGGGAGAACAAAAGAAAGAGTGGAGAGGGGTACAAGAAAATGGAAGAGAGAGAGGAGGAGGAAAACTAGAAGAAAAGATGATGGAGAGAGAGAAAGAGAGAGAGAGACAGAGACAGAGACAGACAAAGAGAGACACAGAGAGAGACAGAGAGAGAGAGAGAGACAGAGACAAAGAGAGACAGAGACAGAGACAGAAACAGGGAAAGAGAGGAAAAAAGTGAGAGAGTACCAGAAAGTGTGACAGGAGACCGAGAGGGAGAGAGAAGTTAGAAAAAGGTAGAAAGAAATTTTCAGGAAATTTTACTACCTATTATAGATTGTCTGTGGGATTTTATGTTCAGTCCTCATTGCTTCTGTCTTCTTACTTAAAATTGTTTAAAATGAGTTTTAAAAAGACTGTAAGATGGTTTAGTGGGTAAAGCATTTTCTGTGCAAGCAAGAGGACCTGAGTTTAAATCCCAGAACCCATCACACAGTAGTTTATGTATCTGTAATTTACTCCTCGTGCAGGCAGTATGAGCTGGACACAGGAAAATTGGGAAATTTTCTCAGGAGCCTGTGGGCCTCTTAGCCTGGTGCATGTATCAGCACACAAACTGATCCAGTCTCAAACGAGGTAGAGATGCCTTACCAGAATGTTCTTCACACAATCCTGCCCTTATTGTTTCATGCACATGCAGATACACAAAGATAAAAAAAAAAAAAAAAAAAAAAAAAACCCTCATGAGGTATATCACTGGGCACCTCCAGAGTGTGGAGATTGGAATATCCAAGTTTTTTCTATGTAAATGTCACATGCTGTAGTACCTCCCCTCAGCCTAAATGCAATAATTTAACTTTCCTCTGAAATAAAGGCCAATCACATATGCCTGTAAAGTCATCTTCTGGAAATGTTCTGTAAGACAAATGCTACTGATTTTAATTAGAGAACATGTGTGCACAATCTCACATTCGGTACTAAAACGAGAAATTAAAGAATTCAATCTCATCGGTCTTAAGTCAATGCTGAAGAAAAAAATTTCTCCCCACTTGGGAATTTGAGCAATAAACATGGCTTTAAAGTAGTGTGTGCGCTGATTTTAAGCTCCCAATTTTATCCCTTTATAATATGGAAGATTCAATTTGCAGCACAAACTTCCTCCTGCATGGATGCCTCTTTCACTCCCGGATGACAATACCATTATGAAAATAACATTTTGAGAGGGTCAGACCTAACAGCAATAGAAGAGAAAAGGAAACTCTGAAGAGGTTTCCTTGTGAGGTGGTTTGAAGTACTTTTCAGTCTTTCAGTAGCTCTACTTCCCCATTGCTGTCTCACAGTGCACTCAGGGTAACTTCTTCCCTCTTGCATAGATTCCACAGCAATCTCTGCAGGTTAATTAGAAGTGCAGGGAGTTACCAAGGAGACGTGCTGTATACAAAGAAAATCAAATAGAATGGAAATATAATTAAGACCTACTTTAGGATTGCAGCAGTCATGTCTGCCCTATGTAGTAAATGCCAGATGGATACTTGTATTAGAAATGGAAGACAAATTGTCCTGCCCTGTGCCCTGCATAGGTACATAGTTATTCTTGCATCCCATGTAGGAGAAAGTGAAGAATAACCCTAAATTGCTACCTTGTTTTCTCCATTACTCAACTTTACTAACTTCCATGTGGAATTTAATGGTGGGAGATAAGAGAGAGACCTGTCAAAATGTGCTTTAGGAAAGTGCTTCTATGAGGTGTTGTATTTTGTGTTTATTTCTAAAAAAAAAAAAAAAAAAGACACAAACAAACAAACAAACAAAAAAAGCCAGTATAAGACGAGAGTTTTGAGAAATATTCCTCAAAGTTATGAAATGGGAGCATCAAGATCAATGGATGAATAAGGAGAGTCTCTGAAAGTTTAGAAGCTGAACTGACTTTGGAAGTCAATCAGTGAAGGGTCATCTGGTCTATTAAAATGCAAGATCCAGGATGCTGGGAAATGGTTCTGTGGATAAGGTGCCTTGTAGAAAAAAAATGGCTGAGGAACCACAGGGTCTCTCATGCTATACTGTGTGTACTTGGCTGAGAACACCCCGGGTTCCTCCAGCTGGAAGTTAGGCCCAGCTGATCACTAAAGGCCTCTCCACGGTTCCTCATTGTGTGGCGCCAACACACAAGAAAGTCCTTGGGTTTCCAAAACCAGTTTATTGGCATGGCAGATGATAGATGGATCTGAATGTGCGCCCCAAAACCCAGGGTGGACCTGAGTTAAATAGGGAGGGGAAGAGAGTTGAGGGGCTGGAGAGGAATGGTTAATTGGCTTCGCCCGCTGGCCTTCAGGTACCTTATTAGTATGTAAATCTCTCTAGAGCCTGGGGCCTGTTTATCACGCCCACCTGTGTATGAGACTGAAGGGTGAAGGTGGAATGGAGATTAGACTTCATGTCAGGCCTGACATCCCACTCTCTTTTTTTTTCATAAAAGGAGAGGCGACTCTGCGTTAATGAGAGATGTGGACCACATTGAGTAGTCTGGAATCTGGGAGCATGGGGAGATATATGCTGTCCCTGACAGGCAATGTCCTGTTGGGTCCCCCACTATCTCAAACCCAGCGCTCTACCAGGGAGACCAAATCTGTTTATGGCCCAAATCTCACTTTTTTTTTTTTAATGAAAATTTTGGATGAGGGAGTTAAAAGAAAACACTATGAAGGCCATAGGGTGTGGCACAATTAAGCCAAAGTGTAAGGGGAGCTGGGAGTGGGGGTTAGGAAGGCAAGGGATCATTGAAACATTTGAACACAGGTTTGAACAGTTTGAGGGTAATAACATCTGGTTAATCTAAGTAGAAAATAGACATTATGTTTTCCTTACTAACATGTTACTTTAGCTATGTGACTTTGGCAAAAGAGTTCATTTGTAGCTGGAAGGTCTAGATCTGTCTTCTGTAGTGAGTGTCTCTGGGTCTGGCATGTGTCCCTGGAGTCTTCAGCATGTGTCTCTGAATCTCAGCATGCATGTCTGGGTCTCAACGTGCATCTCTGGGGTCTTCAGTCAAAAGAGGTGGCTGGAAGAAGGCTGTGTTTCAGGCAGGTTCCAGGAGATGGCATTGTCTCTGCTGGACTTGTATGAGCACCTATAGGATAATCACGACAGGGAAGCAGCACCCCGGCAGGCAGGGGGATGTCTGCAAAGTGTATGTAGCAAGCATTAGGCTACTTGGGAATAAGCATGTCATGGTCTGTCTTTGAGATCCTAGAAAAGCAAAGGTGTTTGAGGAAATTTAGTCTTAGAAAGCACCTTTGAGTCTGCTTTAGATGGCTAAGGAAGAAAAACATCATGTTAGTTATGTATCTGTGGTTGGCAGCAACAGTTTGTCTGTAAAAGAAATTAGTTGTTAATTAAGAGCTGAAAAATGTTGATCAGCATGTTGATTTAACCTGTGGAAGTTGAGTAGATAACTTTTGAACCTTAAAGAAATCTTAAAAATTGAAAAAATTTTGGACATATACCACGAGTGTTAGAGAGACAAGGAGACATTTAAACAAAAAACAAGAAAATTTTGGTTGAGAAGGACAGACATTGTTGCTGTAGGTGTTCCTGTTAGGGAGAAAAGGAAACGTTTAAAATTTTTGCTTGAAAAATAGGAATGGTGTTGTAGGTCTTCCTGTTGTGGAGAAGCAGTAATGGCGGGTTTAGAAGCAGTGGGAGAGGGGCTTGCTCTGGCATGTGGTTGCTGGGTGCTCTGGCAGAGAGGTCCTGTATTTCTCCTTTTTTTTTCTTAGAAATCTTAAATGTAGAGGAGGATCAAAAGGATAACTTGAAGAAAGTTTAGAGGAAGAGACATATAGGCTTGATAGGTGAGCCAAGAGTCAGAGAGAGTAAAAGGCTGTGTCTATAGGAGAGACATGTGGCAACCAGGCCCAGCCTGGTGTTTTTAGCCAAGAGTAAGAAAGGTGGGGAGGGGAGCAAGCAGGGTCTCACTTTTCAGTCAAACCGACTGAATTAAATGGTCTCAGTCTGCTGCAAATGACTGAGTAAAAGGGGAAAAACATATGTTAGCACATGTGAGCAGGCTGTGTGACTCCCTGGGGGGGTAAACACTGGGGACTAGAGTTTAGAGTCAGTGTTTTTGAAAAGTTAGCAGGCACCCTGGGGGGAGGGGCAGAGAATGAAGATTAGGAAGTTGTCACCATCTTGTCAAGTTGGAGAACATGTGGGGAGAAAGACAGAAACTTATGTTAGCAGGCAGTGAGCAAAGACTGAAGTCTGTACTCCCAAGAGCTTAAAACAAAAGGGGAATCTCTCACCTGAGGAAAGATTCTTAGAAGGAGGGTCACAGCAGGGCCTGTGGTTTGAAAGAAAGCTGTTAGCTGTGAAGGAGCCCTCTCTGTGGAGCTGGGGGCATGGGCAAAGTGGAGGCTAGGGAGTCGCCGCCATCTTGGCCTTGAGCTGGAGAGCACATGGAGAGGGAGAGACGGAGAGAAAGAGGAAGAAGAGTTAAAGCAGAGAAGCTGACCAGGAACACATGGAGAAAGAGTGGGACCTAGTCTTTTTGAACTAGGCAGGAGCTAGTGGTAGCTAAAAATTAGAAGAAGCTAACAAGGAACACAACACGTGGAGAGAGAAAGAAAGGGGGGAGACAGAAAGAAACCTGCCTAGTCTTGTGAACTAGGCTGGGTATTAGTCACTGTCCTGGAGCTTCATGGAGAGGTTTTTTGTGGGCACCAGTGGGAGGGGCACTCTTGGAGCTGGCTCTTCCCCTGTCCTCTACAACCTGTAGGGAACAATGTAGGCTCATGCATGGGTGTGAGTCTGTGTTGTCTTGTGAGTCCATGGGTCTGTCACAGCTCAGTTGACTGGAACCATGGCTCAGCATGGCAGAAGCAGCAGTGTGGGATCTTTAACTGAGTTGGTTCCACACCACACTGGCGGGCACTATGGGCCCCATTTGGTGGGGGAAGTTTTCACTTAATCTGAAGTTTCGTGGGATGTAGAATTCTTGGATTGGGGAACCCTGGAGGTGTCCAGAGACTGACTGGGCTCAAGCCCTCGGGCTCTCAGACCGCTGAGAGGCCACAGAAGGACCGAGACAAGGGGACATTGGGGAACTCAATCGGCTAGTTGACAGTTGAGAGAAATGAGGAAGAGGGTAGAATAAAGAGGCTTTGGCAGCACCCCACAGACGAAAGGTTACTGTACTTGCTTGGTTGCATGGGTGATCTAGTCCCATGTTGGTTGAGCCATCTTTTGTCAGGGGTGGATGTCTCGGGGTAGGAGAGGCAGGTGCAGAGCTCCCAGTGAGAATCTCCGTTCTGGGCCCCAGCCATCTTGGGGATGGGCACGAAGCAGGATGAAGACTGTGGGAGCACATGTCGACAGGTCCAAGTGCCAAGATTGGCCACCATCTTGAGGTCTTTGGACGCCAGCAGGATGGAGGCAGGGAATGCACAGGCATGCACTGAGAAGGGAGAGCTCTGGTGCCAAGCCTCATGAGAAGTATACCTGTTTAGCAGACTCAGCCAGAACGGGGTCTTGTAGACTTGTGGGTGTTCGTGATCCACGTTGATGTGCCAGTTTTAGGAAAAAAATAGGGCTGGGGAACCTCAGGGTCTCTCACACCATGCCGTATGTAGTTGGCTGAGAACACACTGGGTTCCTCCAGCTGTGAGTTAGGCCCGGCTGGTCACTAAAGGCCTCTGCTGTGGCTCCACAGCTCCTCACAGCGAGGGCCCCAACACACAAGGAAGTCCTTGAGTTTCCAAAACCGGGTTTATTGGCATGGCAGATGGTGGATGGATCTGGATGTGTGCCCCCAAAACCCAGGGCAGACCTGAGTTAAATAGGAAGGGGAAGAGAGGGGAGGGGCTGGGAAGGAATGGTTAATTGGCTCCACCCTCTGACCTTCAGGTACCTTATTAGTATGTAAATCTCTCTAGGGCCTGGGGCCTGTTTATCACGCCCACCTGTGTATGTGACTGAAGGGTGAAGGTGGAATGGAGATTAGACATCATGTCAGGCCCGACAGTGCCTGACCTACAACCTGACATAGATGACCTCAGCATAGATGCTCATCGTTACATAAAAGCCTAGCGTGGTGGCATCTATAACCCTAGTGGTAAGGGAGCAGAGAAAGGTGGTTCTCAGGGCCTGGTGGCTGACCAATCTAGGGGAAACAGCAGGCTCCAGACTCAGTGAAAAACCTTGTTGCAAAAGTTACCAAGTCAAGAGAATGTAAGATGTTAAGCTCCAGCCACCACAAGTGCAAGTAACAGTGAGTTTATCCACAGGTATACACATGAAAACACAGAGAGAGAGAGAGAGAGAGAGAGAGAGAGAGAGAGAGAGAGAGAGAGAGAGAGAGAAAGAGAGAAAGAAAGAGAAGGAGGAGGAGGAGGAGGAGGAGGAGGAGAAGGAGAAGAAGGAGAAGGAGAAGAAGGAGAAGAAGGAGAAGAAGGAGAAGAAGAAGGAGAAGAAGGAGAAGGCAGAGAAGAGAGAGAAAGACTAAAGAACTATAACAGAACTCCTCACTCTCCCTGACCTCTCCTTCAATGGATGTGGTTGACTGACTACAGTGTTTTGGCACAGAGCCTGATGTTGCCATATACCCCTTGCTGGGACCACAGCTGTGCAGAGTAGCCACAAAGAGAGTTGCGATGACACAGAACAGTAGCAATCGGAGGCCCCTATAATGTGTCCTGACAACCTAGAAACCCCACACTGTAATGACAACTTAGAAATTGCAGTGTGTACTAACAACTTTGAGACCCTATAGTGTGTACTGACAACTTAGAAAACCTTATTTTTTTTTTAAATCTGAGAGACAGTACTGGTTCCTGCTGAGAGACCACACTCTGGGGCTAACCTCTGAGGATAACACCCATCTGTGGTAATATGTTTGTGAGTTTTCCACACTTAGGTATCTCAGCCTAAAATAGGGTGCTCATATCATAACTCTTGCGTAAATCAAAGCAAAGCAGGTCAAGTAGTGGTACATAATGGCTTCATGACATTACTCCTCTTCTCCTGTTTTCTTTCCTTTTTTTCTTTTCTATTTGATCTTTTCTTTGTTTTGATTTTTGCAGTTCCAAAATTTTATTTTGCATGTATGAGTGTGAGTACTCATGTACACATGCACTCCCCTAGAGGTCAGAGAACAACTTTCAAAAAATAATCTTTCTTCATTCTGTGGGTGCCAGGGATTTAACTCAGCTCACGAGTCTGGATGGCAAGCACCTTTACCCACGGAGCCATTGTGCTAACCTTCACTTCCAAATTTCTAGTTTCATCACCAGCATCTCAACATGGAGTCACTACCTGTGTGCCTTGTAGTTCTTATTAATGTCTGTGGAAATCAGTATGGCGGTTCTTCAGACAGCCATGTATTACAAAGTTCTGAACTGTTCATCAATTATATCTCATCTTTGAAAAAAGTATTTGGGTGCTGTACTTGCATGTATGTTTGTGTACCAGGGCATGTAGAGGCCAGGGAGACCAGAAAAAAAGGTGTCAGATACCCTGGGATTGGAAGTACAAACAGCTGTGAGCCAACATCTGGATACAGAGATTTGAACCTGGGATCTTTGAAAGTATAGCAAGCACTATTAACTTCTGAGCCATCTCTCCAGCCCCAACCAATTATATTTCTGTTTTAAATGGTCTGCCTGATTATTCTATCACATCTTTACCATCAGTCTATCTTCAGATAACACACTGATATTTCAGTGCCCAGCAGGGATGCCGCTTATACGCAAATTCCTCCCTCACTTCCTGGAAGATGTACCAGGAAGGTAAAGCATGGTTACCAGGAAGACCCTCAGAGCACAAGCTTCTCTTCAGCCCAGAATTACTTCACTAATGTCCAGTAAATATTTATGATTTTAAAATTCAGAAGTAAGCAGGATCAAGCAGAAATATCTGGGAGGAACGAAGAAAACCCAAACTGACAAAACCTCCAATTGGCATGGCAGCAATTTATTTCAGTTGAGCACATGCTGTGGCTACTCCATAAATATGTTACTACTTACTTCTAATAACAGTCACTTTTTAGATTAATAAGAAACACATATTTTCCAAATTCATTCTGTTTTGATAGTTTCCTCTACTGTAATCCTCAGGTTCTGACCTTTATCATTTGACTGCATAAAGCATTTTCTTTAGAATTTCCTTATACTTATCTTGGCTGATGTGTTTGCTACATACATATCTATATATGGATATAGATATAGATATAGATATAGATATAGATAGAGATAGAGATAGAGATAGAGATAGAGATAGAGATAGAGATAGAGATAGAGATAGAGATAGAGATAGAGATGATAGAGATGATAGAGATAGATAGAGATAGATAGAGATAGAGATAGAGATAGAGATAGAGATAGAGATAGAGATA